>OZ005652.1:86409691-86873897 GCA_963930645.1 Salticus scenicus
GTTAATCATTCAAGATATTTTGATAGCTGGAAATATTCTAGAAATAAGTTTAATAAGCAATTAAAAAAAAAAGTATCTGGCGCCAGAAAGATTCAATACAAGAATTAAATTAGCGGTGTTAAAAGAAATAGAAGATTTATGATTCTAAATTATGGTTTGATTACTTATGTCAAAAATAAAGCAATAAATAATTTTTTTAATGAATGGACGAGTTGGCGAAGTGGAGCGGCGACCGGCGTCACGATGTCTGCGAAAAACGAAAGTACAACCAATAAGATACAAAAAGAAGGCGTTATTATTAAATGGAATTACCAATTAAAGAAAATGAGAGGAGGTTAGAAATACGCCAAATTACACCAGAAATTAAGGGTTTAAGAGGGGACAATACCTAATCTCGCCGGCAGCCTTCGCTCATGTTATTCTATGGGAAAATTTGTTGCTACAATTACACATTACCTAATGAATATTTTTAAGTTCTGTTTTCGCAGTCAGAAAATTCATAACCGTTAAATGAGTACTCATTTTTGAAAAATTCATTTTTTTTTATTTTTACATTTTAATTTTGAGTTTAAAAATGCGATTTTTCACAAAATGCAATTTTCTCATTTTCTAATCGCAAAATGAAATACTAAAATTTAAAAAAATCAATTTTTGGAAAACAAGTACTAATTTAACGCTTATGAATTTTCTAAATGTGAAAACAGAATTGAAAAATATTCATTAGGTAATGAGTAATTATGTAAACAAATTTTCCCATAGACTAACATGGGCGAAGGCTGCCGGCGAGATTAGGTATTGTCCCCTCTTAAAAGATGAAACTCGCCAAAATTCGGGATCTTCCTTGAATAGCTCTTCTCAGTAAAATCTAGTAAATCTGCGCCACCGAATAGGAAAGTTAACGTGCGAGGCATCGCCGGGTGCCGGCAAATTCAGTTTAACACGGCAGTGCCGCCTTCAAGGCCCCATTAATCTTCATTGCCCTGCCAGACTGGGATCCCCAGCCCTGAAATGGATTTGAAATAAAGACTTTTACAGTTAGCCTGACTAGATTATGTGTTCCACGACTGTCACATAGGAATACGTCACATATATATATATATATACCAATAAGTATTTCGACATTTTTGAATTCAGAGGTTTTGCCAAATATCTAGAAAATTTCTTCACGAATTATCTTGAAATTTTAGGAATATGAAGAACATGTTACACCTCGTATATTTCATAAAAAGCTTTGACCCGAAAAGAGAAAAGAGACCAATAAAAAATTAAACAAAAATCAAAGTTTTGGATCATCCTGTAAAAAGTTATCCTCGAAATGCCTTTTTGTTGTAACACGTTATTATGAGTCTTCTAATTATCTGTATGAATTTTTATGAGGATACCACATACAATCATGGAGATGATATACATATATATATATATATATATATATATATATGTATGTATATATAAAAGCCACTTTTTAAAATTTTAACAAGTAGGATATTAGACCCAGTGCAAAGCCATTTTTAGGAAACTTGACATACCACATTATACACAGCATACTACAATAAAAAATGTTAAATATCTTATGAAATATGAGCATTATTACTAAATAATTTTTAACTATGCAGGCTCAACCTTTAACGAAATTTCATTTGCATAATCTAATAGCCGAAAGTATTGAGCTACTTATATGAAATCCCAAACAAATATCGTGCAAATTCAAAAAGTTGTACGCGATAGAATGAACTGATATTCAGTTTCCTAAAAATGGCTTAGCACTGGGTCTAATACCCTACGTATTATAATTTAAATAGTTTATTTTTTTATTATTATTATTATTATTATTTTTTTTTTACGGTTGTATTTCAGGAATATATGTGGTAGCCTCTTAAAAATTTATACAGATAATTAGAAGAAGCATCATAATCACATTGTACTGACAGAGCGCATTTCGCTTAACTTTTTACAGGATGATTCAAAACATTCTGATTCTGTTTTTATATATTTTTTACTGGTCCCTTTTTTTCTCACCGGGACAAAACTTTTGCTGAAACATATGAGATATAACATGTTCTTTATAATCTCAAAGTTTCAAGGTAATTTGTAAAGAGTTTATATAGATATTTGACAAAATGTTTAAATTTGAAAATGTTCAAATACTTATTGGTAGATAGTGTGTATGTGTATATATATATATATATATATACTGTAAGTGCAATGACATAAATATATATAAAAAATTAAAATTATGGTTAAACAAGTCTCTCCGGCTTATTTGGAAGGGCAGGTTGTTTTATTTTTTCTTATCAAGTAGATGACATTTTGGAAAAAATGGCAGCTATAAATTATTAATGGACTTAGTGGAAATATTGATGTGATCTATGTGCAGTCGGGGAAAAAAAAAACCGCAGTTCTCGACGTAACTTCGTTGGTAATAGATGTAGAAAAATGTAATAGGTATCATTCGACGGGGAACTGTGAGTAGTTTCAGAAAATGAACTGAAATTTTGAATTGGGGGTCGTCTACATATTAAAACGTGCACCAACTTTGGTTTTTTCAATGGTAATGCCCCATTTTTATTTTATATTTGAATTCCTGGGATCGCGACAACGCGAAAAAGTATATTGGTCTTATATTTTACTTATTTTTTCACAGAGTTATAAGCGTTCAAAGTTTGAAGGTGCTACTGTTAAATTCATATTTCAAACTTTTATTAATATCTTCACAAAAAATAACTTGATCGATATAATTTTTTTTTTTTTTTTTTTTTTTACGAGATACAGTGAAGAAACCCAAACATAATCCATCATTACTTTTGATTCTGAAAAATATTTTTAATTTTGAAAAATATTAATAAATTCATATTCATAAAAATTGTGAATTATCACCTATATTAATTTTTACATAAAATGTAGCATAATGTTGAAAAATATGGGTGTGCAAATTTGCAGCTCATTCCAGTTATTAGTTTTCGAGATATAAATAAATCTTTCTTTTGGAGTGGTTTAGGGTGCCGTCTCTTATACAGTTTTGCGTCAGATAACGAAACAAATCTTAAAAAATAACAAAGAAAATTAAACAAAATATGTTTATTTTTTATTTACGGGTCAAATTATATAACAACAACGTCCAACGCAAAGAAATGAAACAAAAATGATGATTTTTAGACATTAGTGTTAGCATCAATAATTCCTGTTTTCTAAAGAAGACAAATCAAAAGAAGCCTTCATCGTTCTTCAAAACAAAACAATACAGAAAAGAAAAGTAAATGTGACATTGAGTATTCGTGTTAAATCCCTTATTTTATGTTTACAAAAATATGCGCAAGTGGTATTTACTTCATCATTTACTGGTGATAAATTTTGAATCTTTTAAACGAACACAAGAAGAAAAAAAAATAACTAAATAGGTGGGTTGCTAAAACTATACTATATTAGAAAATAAATGTAGAAGGAAAAAATTACAATTACTGTGTGAATCATTACTTTCTATTTTCTTTTTTTTTCCCATACTGTTATGACGTTGCTAAATTACGGATGATTACATACATTTTTTCAATATTTTATAGTAGTATAAATGTATTTTCTGATTAAGTTTTGGTCATCATCATGTATAGCTGTACAGAGTTGATAATATTTCAAAATATAAAATAAATGATTGATTTAGTTAACATAAATTTGGTTATAAATATTAGTAATTATAGAATATTAATTTAATTTGAACTAATAGTTTAAAAATATATAACTTTATATAGTCTAACATCCTAATAAGATAAGTAAGTAAGTAATAATAATAATAATAATAATAATAATAATAATACATGTACTAAATCTTTTAGACTTAAGAAATTCTTTTTCATACATTTTGATGCTCAAAAATAATTCGATATTACCCCCCTTTTTTTTAAGTATAGTTTTTATTGCTATGTTTATATACTCCACCGTCAATTTTCCATGCTTATCATCAACATGAATGATATGATTTGTATTGGTAGTGTTTTTAGTGCAGTACATAATTTATTAAATGAAAAATATTTCCAGTAACTTCCTGGTAATTTCCAATTTTTTTCGTTGAACATGATGTTTTCAAATTTGTACGTATCTATAAGTAGAAAAGATTCAAGCATAAATGGCCAATTTTGTTATAATTTTTATTGTAACGCAGAGTCTATTAAACAATAATAATAATAATAATAATAAATGAATGCAGTAACTGTTTATAATATTAATTTTTCCGTTTAACAGATTTCTGCCTAATCATGATGTTTCGAAATGGTAAATTTCCTATCGTTGTCTTCAGTTTGGAAATAGCCTTCATTATTATCTATGCTTTCTTCGTAAAGTACGGTAATGATGCTGAAGGGCCGAAGGTGAATATGACTCGAAAAATTACGAAACAAAGATATTCTATTCAAGATTACTACCCCAGTAAGTAAAAATTTCACTTACATAAGTATTGTTTGTAATATAGTTTAATAGCATGTTGGTAGATAAAGAAATAATTATCGATACAAGTACATCGCATCATACTTATACTATTGGGTTGCACAGAAAGTTTGTGTGGATTTTGAATGAAAAGTAAAACGCAGCACATTTACGTTTTAGTATACACGCTTGTGGATGGAGGATTTAGATATTTTTAACAATGCGACAAATCCACGCGTCGTATAGCGTGAATTATTTTTAATCAGTGTTTTAATTTGGTTGTTACCTGTGGTGGAAGGACTTGTGATCTTCATGGTTGAGATTGAAATTACCAGTTTTAAACCTAGCAAACCATTTCTGCATTGTCCTTTCATTTACAGGACCGAAAGCCGAATCATCGAGGTATTACGCCCGCGTGATTTGTGATCTTTCCTCGTGGCCAGTGCTCTTGAAAATAATTTTTTTGATTTCCATTATCCGCGATTGTAATGAAATGCTCGCCCTCTGGTGGGCTACGGTGAAATTACAATAAACATGGTTTAATTCGAATTCCATATAGCCGCCATTGCTAGCCGATGTTTAGTTTTACATATATTTATTGAATAAAAATGAATAAATACGGTAAAAAAGATAACACATACTTTTGTGTGCCACAGTGTAAATCCAAAGCATCAAGAAATCCAGAATTGAGCTTCCATTTATTTCCAAATGACGAATTTAAAATTTCAGTTGCTTCGGCTAATGGAAGTAAAGAATTAATCAGATGATTTGAAATTAATATTTGTTCAAAATCTACTTCCGATCGAACTTTGAATAAACTGAAGTATTTTTTCCAAAAGCAATCAATTTTCCATAATGTAATGGCGGAGAAATTATAGTACGAATATTAAGTAGAATAACAAGAACACTATTGGAACACACGTGGCTAATGTTTACTAACAACTGCAGTGTTCACAAAGCGCCGTCTATCGATCATTACAAACGCGGATTGACGATATTGGAATAAAAAAAAAGTAAATTCCCATTGGCATAAAAAAAAATTAAACCCATCAAAAATCAGAGAAAAAATTTATAGGAATATAATACTTTCATCTTAAAACTGTAAAAGAAATTAAATTATAATAATATAAGAAGGAATAGAACAGATTCTATTTTTTAATGTCTTCATAATCATATTTTTATTAATAACCTAGATGCATCATTATTTAAGATATTTGTTTTATTTCTTATTTTCTTCTTTATATTTAAGAAGAAAGTATTCAATTAATGGAAAGTTTGTCTCCGGTTTCCAATGAATTTATACGTTTTGACAAATGCTGAACTCGATTGCATTATTTTAAGTGTCTTTAGCCATTATTATATATCTTTGCAATTAAAATCATTTGCATTCATCATGAAAAGATGTTTTTATTTCTTAATTTTATTCAAAATATTTTTTTTTTAAATATTTTTTCAAAATTGTAATTTATTTGAATAAAAATCGCTTAGCAGAGTTTTCATTGAAAAAAGAAATAAGAATAAGAATAATAAATGCATAACTCTTGTAATATATTTGTCAAAGAATATCTAATGAGGTTAATATTCTTTGGTATTTACAATTAAAAAAAAATGTTTTTTATGGGAAACAAACTATCGCCATAAGAAAGCGATAAGTAACGAAAAAAGTTAGCGCAACGAAATATCACGTGATACATGTTGGACACGTTTTCTTCCGTAGAAAAGAATAGGGCAGGGATTCTCCTTCTACTAGTATATCTGCTCGATGTATGTAGAGATGCCAAGTTATTACGGATTATCTGCAACTTTCATGCTAGAATTTTTTAAAAAGTTATCTTTAGTAATAATTATCTGCCATTAAATAAGATGAAGATTAGCATTCCTAAATAGTGGTGTATAAAAAGTATTTTCGATTGGCAATAGCTTGGTACCTATGTGCTTGTGTGGCACTTTTTCCTCTCTGCTAAAAGAAAAATACTAAAGGATTATGAAGCACTTTGTTTGCTTATACTGCATATTTCCGTGTATAAGCCAACAATTTTTGGAACTTTTTCTAAAAATAAAATATGGAGTTTATACATGGATCCGCTAATTTCGCAAAAATATAGAAGTTTTTCCATTTAGCCAAGCGCATGTTATGAATCACGCAGTTTTCGCACGTTTCGCTCAAATATTGTACGTTTTTATTTGTTTAGTTATTATTAGTTTATCATTTTGTTTATTTGCTGTTTTTGAGTCGCGCGTTACCAATTTTTATCTATCATCTTAAATGAATGAACAAACATTTTTATTTTATTTAAAATATATGAAGCTGAAAGTCTGTCATTATATCTGTTCGGATTTTTAGCCCGGATTATCACATTTTATTTAAAAACTAGTATGTTGTGGCCACCACAAGACTTTCTTCTATATTTACCTATACATATTCAATCAGTAACAATATTTAAAAAAAAAAAAAAGTACGATTTTTTTTACGAAAGTACGATGCCAACTAAATACCAAGTTTGTTTAAATTTCGTAAAAAAAAAAAAAGTTTTTTTTTTTTTTTTTTTTTTTGGTTAAAAGTAAAAAAAATCGATAACTTTGTTTTAAATTATCACAGATTTATGGTTCAACCATTCGTTTTAAAGGTATTGACGAGACCTTTCGAAAGATACCCATCTTGAAACTTTGCCCCCCCGGGTGGGGGAACCGATGCCCCCACATGCACAAAAATTTTTTCCTAGTTAACTACTACTATTATCAACCTGATCTTTCGAAAGATACCCATTGTGAAAATTTACCCCCCCTGGGGGGGTATTTCCCCCCTAGGGGGGGAAGCGATGCCCCCCCATGCAGAAATTTTTTTTCCTAGTTACATACTACTATTATCAATAATTCATATTAATTTTACAATCACAAGTTTAAAACAACTCTAATTATGCACATTTATACGAATTTTTGTCCTATGCTGCCATGTTAAAAATTTAGATTAAATGCTATCACAGCGCCACCTGTTGAGCTATTGATCCCCAAACATAATCAGCACCAGTTTATGTCGGGGACCAACTAAATACCAAGTTTGGTTAAATTTCGTTTAAAAAAAAAAAAAAATTGCGATTTTTTTCTAAGTTTTTTTTTTTTTTTTTGTTAGAAGTAAAAAAAATCGATAACTTTGTTTTAAATTATCACAGATTTATGGTTCAACCATTCGTTTTAAAGGTATTGACGAGACCTTTCGAGAGATACCCATCTTGAAACCCCCACCGGGGGGGGGGGAACCGATCCCCCACATGCACAAAAATTTTTTCATAGTTAACTACTACTATTATCAATAATTCATATTAATTTTACAATCACAAGTTTAAAATAACGCTCATTATGTACATTTATACGAAATTTTGTCCTATTCTGCGATGTTAAAAGTTTACGTAAAATGCGATCACAGCGCCATCTGCTGGGCGATTGATCCCCGAATCTAATCAGACACTTTCCATGTCAGGGTCCAACTATACACCAAGTTTGGTTCAATTTCATTCATCGGTTCGTGAGATACGGTGAAAAATACGAAATTTTGCGATTACAGCGCCACCTGCCGGACGATTGATCCCCAAATCTAATCAGCACCTTGCCCCGTCAGGTTCCAACTATATACCAAGTTTGGTTGAATTTCATTCATTGGTTCGTGAGATACGGTGAAAAATACGAAAATTTGTCCTATACTGCCATGTTAAAAATTTACATAAAATGCGATCACAGCGCCACCTGATGAGCTATTGATCCCAAAATCCAATCAGCACAATGCCCCGCCAGGGTCCAACTATATACCAAATTTGGTTGAATTTCATTCATTGGTTCGTGAGATACGGTGAAAACACTAAACCACAGACAGACAGACAGACAGACATTTTCTAAAAACTATCAATTCGTGTTCAGGACATCCCAAAACGTGTAGATCCGTCAAAAAACGGAGGTCGAAAATTTTCGCGAATCCAATACTTTCTCTATATTACATATAGAAGAAAGTAAAAAAAAAAAGTAGTACACTTATTAATCGGGTCAAAAATCTTACTTTTTAGTTCAATCCGATAATTGCGTCAAAAGATATTAAAGAAAAACCTATTTTAACATTTTAACTTTAAAATTATTATACATATATATAATATATGGCAAAAATAATTAAATAAATAAGTAAATAAGTTTCTTTTTATGTCGAAAAAAATGAACGTGCAAACGCTTTTTTTTTTTTTTAAATAATCTATATAATATTTCTCTAACGTGGACCAGTTACAATTATTTTTTGTCGAAACGATACAATAGTGGTTCAATTAATAAAATAGTCGAAAATAAAAAAATAGTACTTAAAAAAAAACAATATTTAAGCACGCGGACTCAACTCAATGAACGATAAGAAAAAATGACGACATTTGTCTGGTGACATTATTTTACGGAAAAAAAAAATATTAAGAGCTGCTTCTTCAGAGTCTTTGCAAGCGCCATTTTAAACCTAACATTATTTTAAATAATTACAAGATAAAAAGATCTTTTTATATACCATGTTTTTAAATTTTCTGTTCAATCATATAGACGCTACCGTAGGCAGCGGAAACCCGGAGCAATTGGATAAATTTTTTAAAAAATTCATTGCTCTCGTGTTTTGAGCTATTATAAAAGTTTCAAATGTCTAGCTAGTTGAGAAGTTAGTGAAAAATTGATTGCAAGCTTTGTACTGGTAACGCTGCCGAAGGCAGCAGGAACTCGAAACATTTGGTTACAAATATTTAAAAAATGCATTTTCACCGTATTCTGAACTATCCTGAAAGTATCAAATGTCTAGCCAGTCAGGAAGTTAGTTAAATAAATTTTCTGTTGAATCATATAAACGCTGCTGAAGGCAGTAGGGACCTGAAACAGTTGACTAAAACTATAAAAAAAAAAAATGTATTGTCACTGTATTCTGAGCTATCCTGAAAGTTTCAAATGTCTAGCTAGTCGAGAAGTTACGGAAAAATCGATTGCAATCTTTGTACTGATAACGCTGCCGAAGGCAGCAGGAACCCGAAACATTTGGCTAAAGGTATTAAAAAAATGCATTTTAACCGTATTCTGAACTATTCTGAAAGTTTCAAATGTCTAGCTAGTCGGGAAGTTTGTTAAATAAATTTTCGTTCGAATCATATAAACGCTGCCGAAGGCAGTAGGGACCTGAATCAGTTGACTAAAAGTATAAAAAAAATGTATTGTCACTGTATTCTGAGCTATCCTGAAGTTTTCAAATGTCTAGCTAGACGAGAAGTTAGTGAAAAATCGATTACAAGCTTTGTACTGGTAACGCTGCCGAAGGCAGCAGGAACCCGGAGTATTTGGTTAAAAATATTTAAAAAATGCATTTTCACCGTGTTCTGAACTATTCTGAAAGTTTCCAATGTCTAGCTAGTCGGTAAGTTAGTTAAATAAATTTTCTGTTGAATCATATAAACGCTGCCGAAGGCAGTGGGGACCTGAAACAGTTGACTAAAAGTATTAAAAAAATGTATTGTCACCGTGTTTTGAGCTATCCTGAAAGTTTCAAATGCCTAGCTAGTCGGAAAGTTAGGAAAAAATCGATCGCAATCTTTGTACTGATAACGCTGACGAAGGCACCGGGAACCCGAAACAGTTGGCTAAAGGTATTAAAAATATGCATTTTAACCTTATTCTGAACTATTCTGAAAGTTTCAAATGTCTAGCTAGTCGGGAAGTTAGTTAAATAAATTTTCTGCCGAATCATATAAACGCTGCTGAAGGCAATAGGGACCTGAAACAGTTGACTAAAAATGTTAAAAAATGTATTGTCACTGTGTTCTGAGCTATCCTGAAAATTTCAAATATCTAGCTAGTCGGGAAGTTAGTTAAAAATCGATTGCAAGATTTGTCCCTGACAAACACACAAACACACAAGAATCGAAGTTAATAAAAACATGGTAAAATATATACAAAATAGGAATTATTATCATAAATTGACTAACGAATACAATAATAAAAAACTATAATCAAAATAGGAATTATATGTATATATGTATATATATATATATATATATATATATATATATATATACGTATATACTAGCAGGCTTTGCCCGCTTCGCTGGACATTAAACTTAAATGAGTTGTCAAAATCCCATATCTTTATTAATAACCTAAGTTCTCGCTGTGATTGGTAGAGGTTTTCTCGCTCGCAACGTGAAGAGTCTGGGTCCCCACTGCCTTCGTCAGCAACTTACCCACTTTTTACTTCCCCTTCCTCAGCAGGTGAGTTCGAAGTTCTGCAAAATCCCACTAATGTACTTAATGCGCACACTTAATCAAGATCCACACACCAAAATTCGTCATTCTAAGATAATTCAAAGCGAATTCAAACGGAAAAACATGTTTTTACACATGTTTATTGCACTCCGACTCCGAGAAGGGGGGGGGGGGGCATTTCGAATTTCGTGAAATCCAGTTACAATAAGTGCCGAATGCATACAAACAATTTACGCACCAAATTTCATGACCACAGAAGTCTTTAATAGAAAATATTATAAATAAATAAAGGAACAACTATAGTATCTCCCCACAGCTGAATTTGGCGATTATGGCTAAATCATAAATCATACATCATAAATGATAAAATCATAAGCTAAATTATAAATCATAAAATCATGAATCCAAAATAAATATCATACAGGCTGCCGTATTATATCGCAAACAGTCCAGAACGACATCGTTGTCGTTCAAATCGGCGCCAAAGAAAAATCGCCAAATTCAGCTGTGGGGAAATACTATAGTTGTACCTAAATAAATACAAAAAGCACAGCTTTAGTATGGGACCTCTTTGGTGACTTTAAATATTTTAAGCCATTTTTGCGATGAACTGAATTGACTATCTCAATTGTGCAATTAAAGATCTTGGCGAGAAACGTCCGAGCTACTTCGGTACCGGATTTCAAATTTTGCCAAAGGGATCCGATACTAAAGCTGTTTCATACAGAAAATAAATAAATAAAATAAAATAAAAGCTCTTTTCTGATATTTATAAAATAAAAATAAAAAATCTTAATAAAATCCAAATTATAATCATTTACAATTAAGGGTTGAACATAAAAGAGCCTCATAAGGTACATAATAACAACAAAACATTTTGTTTTACTGCAGGAAAGAAAAGTACTGCTTAATTAAATAAAAATATTAAACTAATGCCAAATATCTCTATGAAAATATTTATCCACATAAAAATTCCTGATTTAAAAAAAAAAAAAAAAAAAAAAAAAATCACCAACTTCTTTAGGTATTTTTCTCTCTTATAGAGTTCTAACAGATGACGTCACGAGCATGTTTGCTGAGGGACAGTTGACCTCACTGAGCCATTTTATCATTGCGGAATAGTGTTACAAATTTATTGTAACACAGTGTTGTAAATGTATTTGTAAAAGCATAAAAAAAAATCGACTACTACGCTTCCAAAAGCATGGAAAAATTAGCGTTGTCCTTCAGCAAAGTACGGTTTCTAAGAAGAAAGTCACGTGGTTGTTATAACTCTATTTTTATTATTATTCACGTGAAATTAAAAATATTTCATTTTATTTCTGGAAAATAAAAATATATATAAATATATAGAACCTTCTACAGAATCTGGGTTGAAAACGGAAAAAGGGTAAAATAAATTAGAAATATCAGACTTATATTTATAAATTTGATACCAAATGAAAGGGGCGATTTTTCTGAATCCAGGGGTGCAAACAGTTTTTCGATGCGACAAATAGATTTTTTTAAAAATAACTAAAGTATGAAATTTAAGTGGCAACGGAAAAACGGAAAAAGGGAAAAATAAATTAGAAATATCAGACCTATCATTACAAATTCAGCACCAAATGAAAGGGATGATTTTTCTGAATCCTGGGGTGTAAACAGTTTTTCGATACGACAATTAGATATTTTAAAATTAACTAAAGTATGAATTTAGATAGCAACACTTCATTTCAATCTTTTCATAATTTGTAGTGCGAATCACGCGAATAAAAAAGTCTTTATCTTAAAAATTTATTTTTATATTTTATTTTTCCATTCAAAGCGTTTTAGTGAAAAAATATTTATGGCGCAAGCGCGGGCGTTTTTTACCCACAATTTAAACACTAATCATAATTTTGAAAATTTCTATAGATATAATTTTAAGTTGGGTGAAGACCTAAGTTTCTGCCAAGCGCCGTTGAATTCCGTCCAGCCGTTCTCGAGTAACGTGTGGATATACCGGATAAACGTGTTTTAGTCTTTTACCCCCCAGGGGGAAACGGGGGGTAATTTCTGAAAAGTTGATAGATATAATTTTAAGTTGGGTTAAGACCTAAATTCCTGCCAAGCGCCGTTGAATTCCGTCCAGTCGATCTGAAGTGATGCCCGGACAAAAAAAGCGACTTACAGACACGATGACACACGCACACACACACGCACACACACAGGCAAAATTTTCTGAAGTCATTTTCGGCTTTCATGGGGTATGAAACGTGAAGATATCGCAAAAATTTTTGATTCAGACAAATTTACAGACAAAAGTCTGATTTTATTAATATAGATATATATACATTTTTTTAAAACAAAAAATTATACCAAAATTAGTAAAAAGTCATCGCCAACATGGCGACAAAAATTTAAAAGGCGTCGTGGGAGTCCTATACTGTAACTATACTGCCTGTAGAAGTATGAAAACTGGGTCGTAAACTATGAATTTTATTTTGAAACCTTTCTTTGAATGGTTTTAGTTTCACTATTGTACAATATTAATTTGGTTCTAATAATAATTTGGCTTCTGATAAATTTAATTTTTAATTAGGGGGTGAAACTGGTATAGTATTTATCAGTTTAAAATTTTAAAGATAAATAAGAAAAAAAAAATAAAAATAAATAAATAAAGCGCGAAAATTTCGCATGGGTTTGCTAGTTAAAATAAATTTGGGAAAAATAGTGCTAAGAAATGGAACAGCTTCAGAATTCATTGGATTTGCCAAAAAGGCCCCTTGGCAAAATTTGAATTTTGACACTAAAGTAGCTCAGTTGTTTCTTGCCAAGATCTTTCCTTACGCAATTGCAATAGCCATTTTAATTCATCGCCAAAATGACAATAAAAATTTAAAAACTGCCAAGGGGCTCCTATGTTAAAACAAACTATACCAAAGGAATTTTAAGAAATGAATACAGTAACAGGAGATATGGCATGAAACATTAAAACTTCTACAAAAAAATTTGTATTAAATCCGTTGAAAAAAAATATATATATAGATAGATAGGATACAGGCACATATCTACCATAAATAGAGTGTTCAACAGCCGATTTTCAATGACCTTACAGAAGAGTGGATCGAGACAGCATATTTCCTCCTTTGAAATAGACATCTAAACTTTTAATTGTTGCATTTATTTTAATTTTTTCAACCATAAAATAAAATATGCTTTCACGTGAAAAAAAAAAATAATAATAAAATATTAATATTTTCTTTTGGCATCCAAATGCTTTAAAATGCTTATTAGATATTTTCTTTTGTAAGAACGCCTCCTACTACCTGAAACCCCCGTTATGAATTTAGATCCTTCCACTAAATTAATGAAATAGAAAACGAAAGATGTAATGGGAAAACATGTAAACTTGTGTTCTATCATTCACGTATGTACACTTCACGCACATAAAAACAAAAAAATAAAAAATAAAACATCACTAGACACCCCTACCTCGCTGTGCATGAATCTGAGAACGCATGTAACTCGTTTTCGCTGCAATCAGTATCACGCACGTATGTTCGCTTCGCTCACATGAAAACAAACAAAAAAAAAGTCACTGGACATCACTGCCTCGCTGTGCATGAATCTGAGGACGCACGTAACTCGTTTTCGCTGCAATCAGTATCGCGTACATAACTCTCCCGACGCCCCCCCCCCCAAAAAAAAAAAAAAAAAAAAAAAAAAAAGTAAAAATATACAGACACGACATTATTTCATTATTTAAAACATGAAAATCTGACATTGACAGATTTTAATTTAGTGCCAGAGGCCTACTGCTAAACTTGTTAATATCGACAAATTCTTCTTTAGTTAATTCGTGACGATCTAAATTCCATGATAAAGTTTGCATTAAATCAAACCAATGTGTTTCAGCTGCAGATACTGTAACAAATAACGTTGGAAGTCCAAACAGTCTTATAGCCGCAAAACAACGTTTTTTCTCTTTTTCCCAATGAGGGGGAGGTGTGCTTTGGAGGAGACTCATGTCAAAGGTGTGCCTTGGGGGGGGGACTCATGTCAAAGTTGTACCTTGGGGGGGACTCATGTCAAAGTTGGGCCTTGGGGGGACTCATGTCAAATTTGGGCCTGGGGGGGGGACTCATGTCAAAGTTGGGCCTTGGGGGTACTCATGTCAAAGTTGTACCTTGGGGGGGACTCATGTCAAAGTTGGGACTGGGGGGGGACTCATGTCAAAGTTGTGCCTTGGGGGGACTTCATTCAATAAATCCCCATTCAATAAACCGACTGAAATAGGCCCTTAGCACTATTAAGAGTGACCTATAAAAATTCGACAACGCTGTACCGACTGAAATAGGGGTACCTTGGGGGGACTCATGTCAAAGTTGTGCCTTGGGGGGACTTCATTCAATAAATCCCCATTCAATAAACCGACTGAAATAGGCCCTTAGCACTATTAAGAGTGTATTATAAAAATTCGAGAACGCTGTACCGACTGAAATAGGGGTACCTTGGGGGGACTCATGTCAAAGTTGGGCCTGGGGGGGACTCATGTCAAAGTTGTGCCTTGGGGGGACTTCATTCAATAAATCCCCATTCAATAAACCGACTGAAATAGGCCTCTAGCACTAATTAAGAGTGACCTATAAAAATTCGACAACTGTACCGACTGAAATAGGCCTCTAGCACAAAAAAAAAAAGAATCAATGGATACCCCTACCTTGAGGTGTATGAATCGCAAAAGTGCACGAAATTACGATACTTATGTATTATCCGTAAGTACATGCATGAACAAATTTAATATATATATATATATATATATATATATATTTTTTTTTTTCACGTGAAAGAATATTTTATTTTATGGTTGAAAAAATTAAAATATTAAAAAAAAAAAAAAAAAAAAAAAAAAATTTCACACCGGAAGTGATAAGGGGACAAAATTGACTAGAAAAATACATTGAACAGCGGGAACCGGACGGGCTGGGGCATGGGTCCTATCGTCCAGGATTAATACGACTCGCCTAGTGTAACTAGGCGCCTAGTATGGCTAAAAACCCCATAGGAATAGCATGGTAAGAAAAGCAAAAAAACTCACAATGTCAAGTGTGTTAAAAAAAAAAAAAAAAAAAAAAAAAAAATACGTGTGGCACTCGAGGACTGCCGCGGTAAAGCTATTGCATATCATTTTTTATCTACTTATGCAATTATACTTATTTATTTATTTTATTTATGCAGTATTTTTTTTCTTTGATATTAATTCAAGTTTTTTCTTTGATATTAATTCAAGTTACACTTTTTGAGCGTGGTGACCGATAAGAAAACAATTTTTTTTTCTTTTATTGAATAAATGAGAATATATTCCCAATGAGAATATATCAAAAATATCCGCAATCGATTTGTAGGTATCGAAAACCTCGATGTACCAAATTTGAATGATCTAACTCTATTTTTTGAGAAAAGGTATTTTAATAGGTTTTTAAAGGCCTGCAAGTCGAATGGGGATATTCAAGTTTTTTCTTTGATATACTTTCAAGTTACACTT
The DNA here is from genome assembly GCA_963930645.1 of Salticus scenicus. Taxonomy (NCBI): domain Eukaryota; kingdom Metazoa; phylum Arthropoda; class Arachnida; order Araneae; family Salticidae; genus Salticus; species Salticus scenicus. The sequence goes on from OZ005652.1 coordinate 86,425,872, forward strand.
TTTGAGCGTGGTGACCGATAAGAAAACAAATTTTAATAGAGAAAAGGTATTTAATAGGTTTTAAAGGCCTGCAAGTCGAATGGGGATATTCAAGTTTTTCCTTTGATATTAATGAATAAGATAACAATAATGATAAGAAAACAAATTTTAATAGAGAAAAGGTATTTTAATAGGTTTTAAAGACCTGCAAGTCGAATGGGGATATTCAAGTTTTTTCTTTGATATTAATTCAATTTACACTTTTTGAGCGTAGTGACCGATAAGAAAACAAATTTTAAAAGAGAAAAGGTATTTAATAGGTTTTAAAGGCCTGCAAGTCGAATGGGGATATTCAAGTTTTTCCTTTGATATTAATGAATAAGATAACAATAATGATAAGAAAACAAATTTTAATAGAGAAAAGGTATTTTAATAGGTTTTAAAGACCTGCAAGTCGAATGGGGATATTCAAGTTTTTTCTTTGATATTAATTCAATTTACACTTTTTGAGCGTGGTGACCGATAAGAAAACAAATTTTAATAGAGAAAAGTTATTTAATAGGTTTTAAAGGCCTGCAAGTCGAATGGGGATATTCAAGTTTTTTCTTTGATATTAATTCAAGTTACACTTTTTGAGCGTGGTGACCGATAAGAAAACAAATTTTAATAGAGAAAAGGTATTTAATAGGTTTTAAAGGCCTGCAAGTCGAATGGGGATATGCAAGTTTTTTCTTTGATATTAATTCAAGTTACACTTTTTGAGCGCGGTGACCGATATAAAACAAATTTTAATAGAGAAAAGGTATTTAATAGGTTTTAAAGGCCTGCAAGTCGAATGTGGATATTCAAGGTTTTTCTTTGATATTAATGAATATGATAACAATAATGATAAGATAACAATAATGATAAGAAAACAAATTTTAATAGAGAAAAGGTATTTTAATAGGTTTTAAAGGCCTGCAAGTCGAATGGGGATATTCAATTTTTTTCTTTGATATGAATTCAAGTTACACTTTTTGAGCGTGGTGACCGATAAGAAAACAAATTTTAATAGAGAAAAGGTATTTAATAGGTTTTAAAGGTCTGCAAGTCGAATGGGGATATTCAAGTTTTTTCTTTGATATTAATTCAAGTTACACTTTTTGAGCGTGGTGACCGATATAAAACAAATTTTAATAGAGAAAAGGTATTTAATAGGTTTTAAAGGCCTGCAAGTCGAATGTGGATATTCAAGGTTTTTCTTTGATATTAATGAATAAGATAACAATAATGATAAGATAACAATAATAATAAGAAAACAAATTTTAATAGAGAAAAGGTATTTTAATAGGTTTTAAAGGCCTGCAAGTCGAATGGGGATATTCAATTTTGTTCTTTGATATTAATTCAAGTTACACTTTTTGAGCGTGGTGACCGATAAGAAAACAAATTTTAATAGAGAAAAGGTATTTAATAGGTTTTAAAGGCCTGCAAGTCGAATGGGGATATTAAAGTTTTTTCTTTGATACTAATTCAAGTTACACTTTTTGAGCGTGGTGACCGATAAGAAAACAAATTTTAATAGAGAAAACATATTTAATAGGTTTTAAAGGCCTGCAAGTCGAATGGGGATATTCAAGTTTTTTCTTTGATATTAATGAATAAGATAATAATAATGATAAGATAACAAATTTTAATAGAGAAAAGGTATTTTAATAGGTTTTAAAGGCCTGCAAGTCGAATGGGGATATTCAAGTTACACTTTTTGAGCGTGGTGACCGATAAGAAAACGAATTTTAATAGAGAGAAGGTATTTAATAGGTTTTAAAGGCCTGCAAGTCGAATGGGGATATTCAAGTTTTTTCTTTGATATTAATTCAAGTTACACTTTTTGAGCGTGGTGACCGATAAGAAAACAAATTTTAATAGAGAAAAGGTATTTAATAGGTTTTAAAGGCCTGCAAGTCGAATGGGGATATTCAAGTTTTTTCTTTGATATTAATTCAAGTTACACTTTTTGAGCGTGGTGACCGATATAAAATAAATTTTAATAGAGAAAAGGTATTTTAATAGGTTTTAAAGGCCTGCAAGTCGAATGGGGATATTCAAGTTTTTTCTTTGATATTAATGAATAAGATAATAATAATGATAAGATAACAAATTTTAATAGAGAAAAGGTATTTTAATAGGTTTTAAAGGCCTGCAAGTCGAATGGGGATATTCAAGTTACACTTTTTGAGCGTGGTGACCGATAAGAAAACAAATTTTAATAGAGAGAAGGTATTTAATAGGTTTTAAAGGCCTGCAAGTCGAATGGGGATATTCAAGTTTTTTCTTTGATATTAATTCAAGTTACACTTTTTGAGCGTGGTGACCGATAAGAAAACAAATTTTAATAGAGAAAAGGTATTTAATAGGTTTTAAAGGCCTGCAAGTCGAATGGGGATATTCAAGTTTTTTCTTTGATATTAATTCAAGTTACACTTTTTGAGCGTGGTGACCGATAAGAAAACAAATTTTAATAGAGAAAACGTATTTAATAGGTTTTAAAAGCCTGCAAGTCGAATGGGGATATTCAAGTTTTTTCTTTGATATTAATGAATAAGATAATAATAATGATAAGATAACAAATTTTAATAGAGAAAAGGTATTTTAATAGGTTTTAAAGGCCTGCAAGTCGAATGGGGATATTCAAGTTACACTTTTTGAGCGTGGTGACCGATAAGAAAACAAATTTTAATAGAGAGAAGGTATTTAATAGGTTTTAAAGGCCTGCAAGTCGAATGGGGATATTCAAGTTTTTTCTTTGATATTAATTCAAGTTACACTTTTTGAGCGTGGTGACCGATAAGAAAACAAATTTTAATAGAGAAAAGGTATTTAATAGGTTTTAAAGGCCTGCAAGTCGAATGGGGATATTTAAGTTTTTTCTTTGATATTAATTCAAGTTACACTTTTTGAGCGTGGTGACCGATATAAAATAAATTTTAATAGAGAAAAGGTATTTTAATAGGTTTTAAAGGCCTGCAAGTCGAATGGGGATATTCAAGTTTTTTCTTTGATATTAATGAATAAGATAATAATAATGATAAGATAACAAATTTTAATAGAGAAAAGGTATTTTAATAGGTTTTAAAGGCCTGCAAGTCGAATGGGGATATTCAAGTTACACTTTTTGAGCGTGGTGACCGATAAGAAAACAAATTTTAATAGAGAGAAGGTATTTAATAGGTTTTAAAGGCCTGCAAGTCGAATGGGGATATTCAAGTTTTTTCTTTGATATTAATTCAAGTTACACTTTTTGAGCGTGGTGACCGATAAGAAAACAAATTTTAATAGAGAAAAGGTATTTAATAGGTTTTAAAGGCCTGCAAGTCGAATGGGGATATTTAAGTTTTTTCTTTGATATTAATTCAAGTTACACTTTTTGAGCGTGGTGACCGATATAAAATAAATTTTAATAGAGAAAAGGTATTTTAATAGGTTTTAAAGGCCTGCATGTCGAATGGGGATATTCAAGTTACACTTTTTGAGCGTGGTGACCGATAAGAAAACGAATTTTAATAGAGAGAAGGTATTTAATAGGTTTTAAAGGCCTGCAAGTCGAATGGGGATATTCAAGTTTTTTCTTTGATATTAATTCAAGTTACACTTTTTGAGCGTGGTGACCGATAAGAAAACAAATTTTAATAGAGAAAAGGTATTTAATAGGTTTTAAAGGCCTGCAAGTCGAATGGAGATATTCAAGTTTTATCTGATTTACTTTATACACAAATTTTACGCGAACAGCTATTCACTGTTGTACATAGATGATAGATACCTATACACCTATATACTTTCTGACAAACAGCTGCTTATGTATTCGTCCGATTTCGGGGAAACTCGTCTCGATCTGTGCGAGCTTCGTATAGCCGAAGTCTACCGAACTGTGTTAGGTTTTTTTTTCGTTACGGAATTTTTCGATTCGGTCGCCGCGCTCAAAGCCCGCGATAAAAGCTATACAATAGCTTAAAAAACTAGTATGTTGTGGCCACCACAAGACTTTCTTCTATATTTTCCTATACATATTCAATCAGTAACAATATTTAAAAAAAAAAAAAAAAAAAAAAAAAAAAACGATTTTTTTTTCTAAGTTTTTTTTTTGTCAAAAGTAAAAAAAATCGATAACTTTGTTTTAAATTATCACAGATTTATGGTTCAACCATTCGTTTTAAAGGTATTGACGAGATCTTTCGAATGATACCCATCTTCAAAATTTAACCCCCCAGGGGGGGAACCGATGCCCCCCCATGCACAAATTTTTTTCCTAGTTAACTACTACTATTATCAATAATTCATATTAATTTTACAATCACAAGTTTAAAATAACTCTCATTATGCCCATTTATACGGAATTTTGTCCTATAAAATGCGATCACAGCGCCACCTGTTGAGCTATTGATCCCCAAATCTAATGGGCACCAGTTCTTGTCAGGGTGCAACTAAATACCAAGTTTGGTTAAATTTCATTCATTGGTTCGTGAGATACAGCGTCCACAAAAAAATGATACAGACAGACAGACAGACAGACAGACACACAGACAGACACACAGACAGACATTTTTTAAAAACTATCAATTCGTGTTCAGGACATCCCAAAACGTGTAGATCCGTCAAAAAACGGAGGTCGAAAATTTTCGCGAATCCAATACTTTCTCTATATTACATATAGAAGAAAGTAAAAAAAATCACACCGGAAGTAATAAGGGGACAAAGTTGACTAGAAAAACACATTGAACAGCGGGAACCGGGCGGACTGAGGCATGGGTCCTATCGTCCAGGATTAATACGACTCGCCTAGTACCTTTTTTTTTAGTAAATGCAACAATTAAAAATGTAGATGTGTATTTCAAAGGAGGAAATGTGCTGTCTCGATCCACTCCTCCATACAGTGTTAACACATTTGCAATGGTATTACATTGACCTGTACATTTGCAATGAACAGTTTTAAATGGACAGTTTTTAATTATTTAAAAATGTTAAAAAAGGCCACAGTTATTACTTTCTTCTATATTCAATAGAAGAAAGTATTGGATTCGTAAAAATTTTCGACCTCGGGTTTTTGATGGATTTACACATTTTGATAGCTGTAGAACACGATTTGGCCATTTTTAGAAAATGTCTATCTCTGTGTTTGTGTGTGACAAAATTTTGTGGCGACTGTATCTCAGGTACTACCGCACAGAATTTCAAACAACTTGGTATGTAGTTACACATTGACATAAGTTAGTGCCTATCAACTTTTGGTAAAAATTGTCCTAAAGCTTGCGTTGCCATCCCCCATCCCGTTTTTTCTAGATTTTTAACATGGTGGTGTAGGACAAAATTTTGTATAAATGTGCATAAAGAGTATTTTTCTTTCGTATTTTTCTTTCTTTTTAGAAGATTACTTTCTTCTATATTCAATAGAAGAAAGTATTGGATTCGTAAAAGTTTTAGACCTCGGGTTTTTGATGGATTTACATGTTTAGAGAGCTGTAGAACACGATTTGACCATTTTTAGAAAATGTCTGTCTGTCAGTCTGTCTCTGTGTGTGTGTGACAAAATTTTGTGGCAACTGTATCTCAGGAACTACTCCACAGAATTTCATACAAATTGGTATGTAGTTGCACCTTGACATAAATTAGTGCCTATCAACTTTTGGTAAAAATTGTCTTACAGGTTGCGTTGCCATCCCGCTTTTTCTAAATTTTTAACATGGTGATATAGGACAAAATTTTGTATAAATGTGCATAAAAAGAATTACTTATTAGTAATCATTATGAAATTTACAAGAATTATTTATAATAGAGATAGTCAACTGGGTAATTTTTTTTTGTATGTGTAGGAGCCTCGCCACCCCCCTCGAGGGGAGTAAATTTTCAAGATGGGTATCTTTCGAAAGGTCTCGTCAATACCTTTAAAACGAATAGTTGAACTATAAATCTGTGATAATTTAAAACAAAGATATTGATTTTTTTTACTTTTAACGAAAAAAAAACTTAGAAAAAAAAAATCTTAATTTTTTTAACGAAATTACCAAACTTGGTATTTAGTTAGCCCCTGACATAAACTGGTGCTGATTAGATTTGGGGATCAATCGCGCAACAGGTGACGCTGTGATCGTATTTTTTCTAAATTTTTAACATGGCAGTATAGGACAAAATTTCGTATAAATGTACATAATGAGAGTTATTCTTAACCTGTGATTGTAAAATTAATATGAATTATTGTTAATAGTAGTAGTTAATTAGGAAAAAAAAAATTGTACATGGGGGAGGGCATCGCTTCCCCTCCCCTAAAAAAATTGGGAAAAAAATAGTAGTTTTTTTTTTTTTTTTCTTTTTTTTTTTTTTTTTTTTTAAATATTATTACTGAGTGAACTTGTATTGGAAAATATAGAAGAAAGTCTTGTGGTGGCCACAACATACTAGTTTTTTAATAATAATTATGAAATTTAAAAGAATGATTTGTAATAGAGATAGTCAACTGGAAAAAAAATTGTGTATGTAGGAGCTTCGCCTCCCCTCCCCCCTTTGGGGGAAGTCCTCCCTCGAGGGGAGTAAATTTTCATGATGAGTATCTTTCAAAAGATCTCACCAATACCTTTAAAACGAATGGCTGAACCATGGATCTGCGATAATTTAAAATAAAGTTATCGATTTTTATCATTTTCAACTTTTTTTTTTTTTTTAAATGTAATATTGATAATAAGATCGACTTTTTTTGGATATTTAGTGTTATACTACTTCTCTCATATGGAAATCGTCTGCATTATCATGGGAGATAATTTTTTTAAATAATAATTTTAGTATATTATTTTTATTGAGTGAATTTGTATATGAAAATATAGAAGAAAGTCATGTGGTGGCCATAACATACTAGTTTATTACATGTTTTTCCAAATACTTCACTTTGATTGTAATGTGCCCCGAGCGGAAATTTTTTTTTCTTTGATTCTTTAGAACGGTAATTTCCCCCCCCCCCCCCCAAAAAAAAAAAAAAAAAAAAAGCTTTATATATTTTATCACTCTCTTAAGATATGCATATTATTATGTTCATCTTTCTTGTAATTATAAAATGCCATATATATAATTATTCCAATTAACCATACAAAAATCAAAATATGATGTAACATGCTGATTTTAATCCTATAATAATTTATCTTTTTCAAAAAAATTATCTCATCCTTTGTATAATTGCGTAACGTGTTATATGCATACTGACATATTTATTAATAGCATATATATTCTGACACTTTAATTGTTCATTTTATCACCAAATCTAGATATATCTGTCAGCTTTATATTTTTTGTGACAAAGTAAATATGTTTTACGAGGAAGTAAGAAATCTCAAAAACGCAATAATTTTTTTAGAGTTTTGAAACATTATAATAATTCCCATTAAATTGTGAAAGGTAAAAAATTTTTTTCAAATCATAGATATCAAAGATTTTATCTTTGCTTTAGATATATGGACGATTCTCAAAATATAGGACCGTTAAACGCATGAGCGACCTATGAGCAATTTTACAAGCTTTCAAATTTAAACCTCTTTTTACTTTCTTCTATATTTAATAGAAAAAAGTATTGGATTCGTAAAAATTTTCGACCTCGGGTTTTTGATGGATTTACACGTTTTGAGAGCTGGGTATCTTTCAAAAGGTCTCGTCAATACCTTTAAAACGAATGGTTGAACTATAAATCTGTGATAATTTAAAACAAAGTTATCGATTTTTTTTTTTTTTTTTTACGAAATTTAAACAAACTTGGTATTTAGTTGGCCCCTGACATAAACTGGTGCTGATTAGATTTGGGGATCAATCGCTCAACAGGTGGCGCTGTGATCGTATTTTTTCTAAATTTTTAACTTGGCAGTATAGGACAAAATTTCGTATAAATGTACATAATGAGAGTTATTATTAACTGTGATTGTAGAATTAATATGAATTATTGATAATAGTAGTAGTTAATTAGGAAAGAAAATTGTGCATGTGGGGGCATCGGTTCCCCTCCTGGGGGAAGTACGCCCCAAGGGGGGGGGGGGTAAATTTTCAAGATGGGTATCTTTCGAAAGATCTCGTCACTACCTTTGAAGCGAATGGTTGAACTATAAAAATGTAATAATCTAAAACAAAGTTATCGATTTTTTTACTTTTAACAAAAGAAAAAAAAAATCGTATTTTTTTTTTTTTTTATTATTATTATTATTATTATTGTTACTGAGTGAATTTGTATAGGAAAATATAGAAGAAAGTCTTGTGGTGGCCCCAACATACTAGTTTTTTTTTTCTTTTTTAAATCTATAGATACGTATATCTAATAGTATATAAATCCGACTGTTTGTTTGTCCTGATTTTTAGTTCGCTATACAAAGCAACACCGTTCACCCAATAACTACGAAAAGTAGCACACTTATTAATCAGGGAAAAAATCTAACTAATGCCGTACTTTTTAGTTCTGTCGGATATTAGATCAAAAGATGCTAAATAAAAACTCCATTTTAACTTTTAAATGATTAAAAGAAAGAAATATTTGATGCAAAATAAATAAATAAAATGCACTTTTTTCCGGGGGCGGGGAGGGGGGATTAATTTCACGTGAAAAATAATAAAAATTACGAGGAAAAAAAAAAAAAAAAAAGAAAAGACGTTCAGTTACGAAATTTGGTACATATTTTATTAGGACTTCGAGTGTCAATAAATATTTTCATAGAGAAATTTGACATTAGCTTGAAATTTTTATTTAAGTATTTTTCTTCAGTAAAATAAAATTTTTCGTATTTATTGATACTTTATGTCTGACTTATGGCCTCTTTTATACTCTCACTTCAATTTCAAATACTTATAATTTCGATATTATCAGGATTTTTTTTTTTTACTTTCGCTTACCCATAAGGTAGACAAAGTATTGTTTTAGGGTCAAATTTTCGAAAGTGAGTTTTTGTTATATTTACAAGTTTTGAGTTTCCCTGAATCCTAAAATCATGTTTTTAGCGGTTGGTCTGTGTGTCTGTCTGTCTGTCTGTCTGTGTGTTTATCTGTGTGTCTGTCTGTTATCAGCATATCTCAAGAACAAATAGCAGCAGGAAGTCCAAACTTGGTATTCTAAATGTGTATCATATGGGGATGCTACACTAAACTCTTCGTTGAGATGAAGCAAATGGTTCGTACACAGGGACACTCAAGAGAATTCAAATACATTACATATATGGAGAAAATTGCAGGTAAGTAGAGTTTAACATCTATAGACTGCACTAAACCAAATGAAATGAATATATATTTTTTATATGTGTAAAAACGTGCCTAATGAATGGCAGGGAAATCATTCACTATCAAGCAGAAACGGTCGTTTTGCCAGGCCAAGCTCAGAGAAAAGCAAAACAAACAAACTACCACTAACACAAAGCAGAACGCGCCAATAATAAAATCAACAGAAATAACCCAAGATCGTTAAATGCTTATTATACAGAAACCAACTTTCCCATGTTAAATCGGCAAATTTTTTTCCCGTAAAGTTTTAAATATTGGACGAACCAAATCGCAGTAAAATGAAACAAAAAGTAAAATATTCGTATCAACGAGATCTTTAATTTGAGATAAAAACGAACTTTCTAAGTTATTAAGTAAAAAAATGGGAGCATTTTCAATTTAGCGTAAAATTAGATGTTTTGACAACTTTTTGAAAAAATTTCTTCTTCAAGAAATTTTATTTAAAACAAGCTAGAGAATTCATAAATGTGCAGAATTCTTTGAAAACTGGTTTTTCAGATAGACAATTACTTAATCTAGGAACTTTTATAAAATTTAGCTTTTAAAAATCAAAATTTCCTATCTTAATTGCTGAAAAACTGTTAAATATCGCCAAAGAGACATAAATAGCCAAATATGAAATTGCTTCATCTCAGTTTACCCGAAAAATATTAATTTCAAATTGAGCTGCTTTTTCTTTTTATAAGTTATTTTTTTAACCAAAGAATCTTTGCTTTTATTATTTTGTACAATTTTAAATTTTATATCCCTGAAAACAGAAATGAATACATTTTTGAATAACATTTGTTTCAAATCTATAGTTTGAAGCTATCTGATTTTTTAATATTTTTCATACCTTAGAATAAGAAAGTCAGTACACGATATAGTATCCAATTTTAATATCCTTCAATTCAATCTGGCAATGATAATTATGATGCATAAGGATTTCTACTTCCTTCTATATAGTATACTAGTAGGCTTTGCCCGCTTCGCTTGTCATTTTATTGAAATGAATTTCGACTTTCGGTTTTTAATGGATTTACACGTTGTAAGAGCTCCTGAAAACAATTTGACTATTTTTAGAAAATTTCTATTTGCGTGTGTGTGTTCTATGTGTGTGGCGAAAGCTTTGTTCCAACTAGATATCAGGAGCTACTGCTCAGAATTACATATAAATTTATATGCAATTGAACCTTGATGTATAATAGCGTTTATCAATATTTGGTGTCAATTGCTCAACATGGTGCTGCTATACAGTGATTGCCGCAGTTTCAGAGAAGGCTATATCTGAGTAACTAATACATGGAATTGCATAAATTTACAAATAAATTTACATTGTTACAAATTATAGTGCTTATCAACTTTTGTACCAATATCTCAACATGTGGCGCTGCTATACAGCGAGTTTCGCAATTTAAGGAAAGGTTCTGTTGCATATAATGAAACAAAACTTAATATATGAAAAGGCCATTATGAGACATTATGCTGATTCAATCTCGATGCCTATCGGCCGATAAGTGGAGCTCATATACTACAATTTTTTTTAGAACTGAAAGGATGCCATCTGCATGGTGAAAATTTACTTCCGTTGGACATTTTGTGCAACAATACCTCTCTGAGTTGATAATATTCAGCATTCAGAATGAAAAAAAAAATAATTAATAATTTGTGCTGCGTTAATATGTATAGGAAAATGTAGAAGAAAGTTTTGTGATGGACACGACATACTAGTCTGCATAGAAAACCCATGGATAATGTCTAGCAACCAGAATTATGGAAAGTTTAACGCAAAGAAAACTTTGTAATACAGTTTAACGCAAAGAACAACATCGCACGAAAGCTGAGTTGAAATCCAGGACATATCTGATGTAAAGTATCAGGTTAATTCCAGTAAATATAAAAACTATTTAAGAAAAATAAATGATATCTACAAAAAAGACACTTAAAATGTACAAAAAAGCCAAGCTGAAAGAAAGAGAATTGATTAAAGTTGTGTCTAAAAAGAGGAGTGGATCGAGACAGCACATTTGCTCCTTTGAAATAGACATCTAAATTTTTAATTGTTGCCTTTATTTTAATTTTTCCCAACCATAAAAAAAGATATGCTTTCACGTGGAAAGAAAAAAATAATAAAATATTAATATTTTCTTTTGGCATCCAAATGCTTTAAAATGCTGATTAGATATTTTCTTTTGTAAGAACGCCTCCTGCTACCTGAAACCCCCGTTAAGAATTTAAATCCTTCCACTAAAAGCAATGAAATAGAAAACGAAAGATGTAATGGGAAAACACGTAAACTTGTATTGTATCATGCACGTATGTACGCTTCGCGCACATAAAAAACAAATAAATAAATCACTGGACACCCCAATCTCGCTTTGCATGAATCTGAGAACGCATGTAACTCGTTTTCGCAGCAGTCAGTATCGCGCACGTATGTTCGCTTCGCTCACATGAAAACAAAAAAAAAAAAAAAAAAAAAAAAACTCACTGGACACCCCTGCCTCGCTGTGCATGAATCTGAGAACGCATGTAACTCGTTTTCGCAGCAGTCAGTATCGCGCACGTATGTTCGCTTCGCTCACATGAAAACCAAAAAAAACAAAAAAAAAAAAACATCACTGGACACCCCTGCCTCGCTGTGCATGAATCTGAGAACGCATGTAACTCGTTTTCGCAGCAGTCAGTATCGCGCACGTATGTTCGCTTCGCTCACATGAAAACCAAAAAAAAAAACATCACTGGACACCCCTGCCTCGCTGTGCATGAATCTGAGAACGCATGTAACTCGTTTTCGCAGCCATCAGTATCACGCACATAACTCCCCCGACCCCCCTCCCCCCCCCCAAAAAAAAAAAAAAAAGATCTTGATGTGTATGAATCGCAAAAGTGCACGAAATTACGAAACTTACGTATTATCCGTACGTACATGCATGAACAATTTTTTTTTTCTTTCCACGTGAAAGCATATCTTATTTTATGGTTGAAAAAAATTAAAATAAAGGCAACAATTAAAATATTTCAAAGGAGCAAATGTGCTGTCTTGATCCACTCCTCTAAAAAGGGTGTGATATCAAATTCCCAAGCTTACATTCAAATACTTATTTAATATTCCCTCTTAACTAAATTTTCACATGTGAATCAAGTGCCTTATGATATGTTGATAGAAATCCTTCTTTCCTGTACTAAATACATCATAGCGTGTTTCTGAAAAATATTATTATTATTATTTATGTATGATGGGCTTGGCGGCCATCTTTCAAGTAATGAATAAACATTCATACAATTTGAAAGAAGTTTCTTAAAATATATCTCATATAAAATTAATTTTGCTATTCCATTCAGCAGAGACGGAAATATTTCGATAACATGCTTTCTTATAATTATTTAGTATTAAGTGCACTTCCATCCTATAAAAGCCGGGAATAAAGAATATAAAAATTTAAATTAACGTAAAAACATGAAGGAGAGGGGGGAGGGGAGCACAGAAGCTTCCACCCCGTTATATTTACCCAATTTGAATTTAGCTTCTTGGAATAAATATCTCGTAAAAATAATATGGTTATTCCATTCAACAGGGGTTGAAATATTCAGATTAAAAAAGAAAAAAAAAATGCATTAAAAACATCGCAAAAGCCCCGTTAAGCACACAAGTTGAATCAATTTAAGTTTTAACAGTGTTAAGTTTGGCGCACTCCCATCCTCCCATCCTATAATTATTTCTCATTGCGCAGCACTAGTGCGATATAAAACTCAATTAACCAACCAATCAACCAACTCATCCTATAATTGATGAGATTTATAGAATTCAAACTAACGTAAAACTTTGAAAGATAGCCGCCAAGCCCATCATACATAAATAAAAATAATAATATTTTTCAGAAACACGCTATGATGTATTTAGTACAGGAAAGAAGGATTTCTATCAACATATCATAAGGCACTTGATTGACATGTGAAAATTTAGTTAAAAGGGAATATTAAATAAGTATTTGAATGTAAGCTTGGGAATTTGATATTACACCCTTTTTAGACGCAACTTTAATCAATTCTCTTTCTTTCAGCTTGGCTTTTTTGTACATTTTAAGTGTCTTTTTTAACACGCTTATATTAGCTTCACCTGTATGTATGTATGTTTGTAACTTCTCTGGGAGCAAAACGTGATTGCACAAAATCCTTCATATCTCAAACAAAAAACCATTGTGTATGGTTTCCAGAGCTTTTTAAGAAAACGGCTGATGGCTGAGCTACAAAAATTTGCATGGTGGTTCGTAATCTCGTAATGACCTCTCCTGATGCACCTCGAAGCCCGATTTTCGAATTTTGTTTTAGTTTTCTTTTAATTAATTAAAATGTTAAAATAAAAACCTTCTAATTACTGATAAATTGGCCATTTAATTTTAATCCTTAATTTAATTGTTGCCAAAAAAAATTATCATTATTTTTTGGACAGAAAAAAAAAAAAAAAAAATGTGAACAATAAAAATTACATTTATTTATTTAATATTATTCCTTAATTTAATTGTTGCCAAAAAAATTATCATTATTTTTTCGACAGAAAAAAAAAAAAAAAAAAAAAAACGTGAACAATAAAAATTACATTTATTTAAAATAAGGAAAGTAAATTAAAGCGTGTTCTTTAATTTTTTAAAACTATAATATTATTGTATATCCATTTATACAGGGCTACACAAAACAACTAGATTATAGCGCGACAATAGCTGAAAATTGATGGAAGTGCATTTCTGTTTGTGTCGTATGTTATTACAGGATTATATTTAGGTGCACTATGTGGTTTGTACATAATCTTCAAAAGATATACAGGGCTGCAAATATTTAAACGTTAACATTATTTTTTATTGTTAGTGGAAGTGCTTTGCTATAATATTTTACCATGTCCAGGAAAGCTATTCAGGAATGGAAATGAATTCCTCATAGACATATGATAAATAATGTATGTTTTTAAGCTAAATATTCATTGTTTGTTTTTTTGTATTTACACGTTTTGAGGCTTCCTGATTACCAAAATCAAGTTTTTTAAATTTTGATCTTTGTCTGTGTCTCTTAGAGTAACTTAAAAACGAATAATTTCAGGAGATCCAAAAGTTGTATTTTCAAATTAATTATAAGTTTGTTGGTGGAAAAGTTTGATCAAGACTGACAAGTTTCAAGGAATGTTGAGTGTGAAAGTTGTCTGAATAATTTTAAGTGAACTTTTAATTTTAATTGCAGATTTAAATTCTATATAAATGTAGGTGCAGTAATGAAACGAGGGGTTGAGGGGGTGGCAGCCTCCCTCCCTCAGAATTACTTATCATGTACAACTTTTCTGAAGCCTAATTTGAATATTTTTAACACAGGTTAACATAATAGTACTCGTTACGTTACCTCTTAATCTTCAACCTGTATTTATAGTATTAAATTTCAGGGTAAGAGCAAGTCGTGTGAGTGATACACAAGATTATTTATTCTGTGAATATCATAAAATTATTATTATTATTTTTTTTTTTTCAGGAATAGCTTTTTTGGACCCCTCTGGCAAAATCTGAAATTTGGCACTAAAGTAGGTCGGATTTTTCTTGCCAAGGTCTTTAGTTGCGATAGCCATTTCAATTCATCGCAAAAAAAAAAAAAAAAAAAAAAAAAAAAAAACATAAATAAAAAATAAAATAAAATAAAATTATACAGACACGACATTATTTCATTATTTAAAACATGAAAATCTGACATTGACAGATTTTAATTTAGTGCCAGAGGCCTACTGCTAAACTTGTTAATATTGACAAATTCTTCTTTAGTTAATTCGTGACGATCTAAATTCCATGATAAAGTTTTCATTAAATCAAACCAATGTGTTTCAGCTGCAGATACTGTAACAAATAACGTTGGAAGTCCAAACTGTCTTATAGCCGCAAAACAACGTTTTTTCTCATTTTCCCAATGAGGGGGAGGTGTATTAAAACAGGAATAAACTACTACGTCAGAAACGCCAAAGAAAAATTATTGAGGTGCATACAGCTGTTTCGGTAGCCTAAAGCGTACCGTCATCAGTGCAAAAAAAAAAAAAAAAAAAAAAAAAAAAAAAAAAGGTGTGCCTTGGGGGGGACTCATGTCAAAGGTGTGCCTTGGGGGGGGGACTCATGTCAAATTTGTACCTTGGGGGGACTCATGTCAAAGTTGGGCCTGGGGGGGACTCATGTCAAAGTTGGGCCTTGGGGGGGACTCATGTCAAAGGTGTGCCTTGGGGGGGGACTCATGTCAAAGTTGTACCTTGGGGGGACTCATGTCAAAGTTGGGCCTGGGGGGGGACTCATGTCAAAGTTGGGCCTTGGGGGGGACTCATGTCAAAGTTGTACCTGGGGGGGGACTCATGTCAAAGTTGTACCTTGGGGGGGACTCATGTCAAAGTTGTACCTTGGGGGGGACTCATGTCAAAGTTGTACCTTGGGGGGACTCATGTCAAAGTTGGGCCTGGGGGGGGACTCATGTCAAAGTTGGGGCTTGGGGGGGGGACTCATGTCAAATTTGTACCTTGGGGGGACTCATGTCAAAGTTGGGCCTGGGGGGGGACTCATGTCAAAGTTGGGCCTTGGGGGGGACTCATGTCAAAGGTGTGCCTTGGGGGGGGACTCATGTCAAAGTTGTACCTTGGGGGGACTCATGTCAAAGTTGGGCCTGGGGGGGACTCATGTCAAAGTTGTACCTTGGGGGGGACTCATGTCAAAGTTGTACCTGGGGGGGGACTCATGTCAAAGTTGGGCCTTGGGGGGGGGACTCATGTCAAATTTGTACCTTGGGGGGACTCATGTCAAAGTTGGGCCTGGGGGGGGACTCATGTCAAAGTTGGGCCTTGGGGGGGACTCATGTCAAAGGTGTGCCTTGGGGGGGGACTCATGTCAAAGTTGTACCTTGGGGGGACTCATGTCAAAGTTGGGCCTGGGGGGGGACTCATGTCAAAGTTGGGCCTTGGGGGGGACTCATGTCAAAGTTGTACCTGGGGGGGGACTCATGTCAAAGTTGTACCTTGGGGGGGACTCATGTCAAAGTTGTACCTTGGGGGGGACTCATGTCAAAGTTGTACCTTGGGGGGGACTCATGTCAAAGTTGGGCCTGGGGGGGGACTCATGTCAAAGTTGGGCTTTGGGGGGGGACTCATGTCAAAGTTGGGCCTTGGGGGGACTCATGTCAAAGTTGGGCCTGGGGGGGACTCATGTCAAAGTTGTGCCTTGGGGGGACTTCATTCAATAAATCCCCATTCAATAAACCGACTGAAATAGGTCCTTAGCACTATTAAGAGTGTATTATAAAAATTCGACAACGCTGTACCGACTGAAATCGGGGTACCTTGGGGGGACTCATGTCAAAGTTGTGCCTTGGGGGGACTTCATTCAATAAATCCCCATTCAATAAACCGACTGAAATAGGCCCTTAGCACTGTTAAGAGTGTATTATAAAAATTCGAGCGCGCTGTACCGACTGAAATAGGGGTACCTTGGGGGGACTCATTTCAAAGTTGTGCCTTGGGGGGACTTCATTCAATAAATCCCCATTCAATAAACCGACTGAAATAGGCCCTTAGCATTATTAAGAGTGACGTATAAAAATTCGACAACGCTGTACCGACTGAAATAGGGGTACCTTGGGGGGGACTCATGTCAAAGTTGGGCCTGGGGGGGGACTCATGTCAAAGTTGTGCCTTGGGGGAACTTCATTCAATAAATCTCCATTCAATAAACCGACTGAAATAGGCCCTTAGCACTATTAAGAGTGACGTATAAAAATTCGACAACGCTGTACCGACTGAAATAGGCCTCTAGCACTAAAAATAAATAAATAAATAAGATACCTAAGGTTATTTCTTTACAAATGTGGTACCTTTCATTTGGTACTTTATTTGTAACGAAGTTTTGATTAGATATTTTAGAATTAATTAAAATATGAAAAAAAAAAAAAAATCACTATATTTAATGGGGACTATGTGCAAGTTGTACCTGACGGTACTAAAGTGAAACTTGTACCTCAAGGGACTAATGTGAAAGTTGTACTTCACGGGACTAATATGCAAGTTGCACAGAACGAACAAACTATTTCTTTCAACTAAAATGCCTACTTACCCTGGATGATAGGTGTAATATATCGTATCATGTTATATATCGTATTTATCGTAATATAACTGAATACTTATTTCGCTTCCTTCTTCGACTCGTTTTAATACGCATTTTTTATATGCATGAGCAGCCCCCGAAAAACAAAAACATTAAATCATTAAATTCATTTTTTTTACTTATTTTTATTTCATATTATTTCACGCGCACTTTTTATTTCCCAATTCAAAATTATTAAAAAAACCTTTTTCGATATCGCTTGTATCGATACTGATTATTATTAATTTTCTTTTCTTTTTCTTTCAATAATAATAATATTAAAAAAAAGATTTTGATGAAATTATGGCAAAAGCAGAATTTAGTTTAGGACGGAGGACTATTAGTTTTTTTTTTCTTTTTTCAAATTATAACATCGCTTTCAAATTATTAAATTATATTTTCGATAAATTTTAGATTTCGACAAATGTCCAACTAACGAAATCGACAACGCAAAAATCCCAGATTGAGACTAATAGGCCCTCAGTCCTAAAAATATAATAATAGTAATAATAATAATAATAATTAAAATGAAAGTCGCCAAGGGGGTTCTAAAATAAAGCTGTGCCTTCTGTATTTATTTATTTATTTGTATCTCTGGTACAACTAAGACATTGATCTACATTTTTTGGTGCGTCTTTTTAGACGTCATTTGGACAGATAACGATATCATTCTGGATTCTTTGACAACATATTATAGTAATGGAATGGAATCCATAGCAACCATTTCAGAAAGATGTATTTCGCCGTAGTCGCGAAAAGAAAATCGCCAGAAATGAGTTGTGGACCAACGTTCCGTAACATTTTATAATAAAGACTTCGCGAAATATTTCATGCATTTGTCTTTGCCTTTTGCACCTTTATTCAGTTCTTTCATTACTTTCAAAATTCTTTAAATATTACTTCAACCTGGATAACGCCGAGTAGACCTGCTAGTAAGCATATAAAATAATAGACAATCAATAAAAGGCAGAAACTATTCTTGAAAATTAATAATTAAAGCATTTAAATAGTTGTTATGTAGGTTTTTAGATTTTGGACATTGCTGACTGTAGGAAACAGTAGGCAACATATTTCGCACAAACAAACGTCTAAATAAAATTGTATTATGCGTAGTGAATACGCTTAAATGTCTTTTTGTATGTGTTAGAGTTAGGACATCAAATCGTTAGGTATCAAATCACTATTTAATATATTTAATCTATAAAATTATTGGGGTTTCGATCGTTATGTGATTTGGGCATCACACATTTTTGCTTAAGAAATGTGCATCTGTTCAAAAGGAATTTTACAAAAGCACTTATAAATATTTAAAAATGTTTAAAAAATGATTTTAAAGGTAGATAAAGCTGTTTAAATTACTTTTTAAAAATGTTCTGCTAATAAGTTAAACTAATAGCGTTTTTACGATCGTTACTTTTGGTCATAACCAAATACAAAACGTTTAATTTTAGAAATGTTTTGTACTTTGTGCTTTATTTATAGAAACATCTAAATCTAAATAGTAAGGAGCATTTTGGCAGGAAACTTCTTTTAGATATTTCCGGCAAAAACAAAATGGCCGTCAGTATACGTTATTGTATTGTGTTAAAGGCTATATTTTCGGTTGTTTTATTGATAAACAGATGTTTTTGGCGTCAAATATTATATTTTCCGGGTTAAGGAATGTGATTCTGTTAGAATTGAATTGATAGCCCCCTACCAAGTATCCAATAGGGTCGCAAAAAACGGTGAAATGCTTGTTATAATTATAAATTTATGGAATAATAATAGTATTCCCAAATTATAGTAACTTTTAGTAGAATAAGACATTGTTAAATTATACATCCACTGTTAAATACAGTACATTTACTATGTTTAAGGGTATAGTTCTTTACAAAAGCAGAGTGCAGCGCACAACAACTCAGCTTTCATGAAGTTGCAGCGTGACGAACATTAAGATTTGTGACCACAGCAGGTGAGTTCACGACAACTTGTAGATGCTTCTGACAAAGCAGTCGAACACGGGGTCTGTTTTTTATCTACCTTACGCTAACCAAAATCCAGAGGATCTTTATAAATGAGATTTGGTAAATTACGACTGTAGATAACCTCTCAATATACGTTAGTACAAATTCCCCTTACTGGTGGAAGTATGTCTGCTACTGCATTTTTTAAATATAAATAAATGCTTTCGAACTTTGTTTACTTCAGTTTCACCATTAGTCTTATAATATGCACATGATTATAACAAATCGTTCGATATTACTAACGTATGCCTCAGTTAATTCCATGTTTGGTGTGGAAACTTTCATGAGGGTATCGGTTATCGTTGGAAAAAATTAACACGCTTTTTATACTCATGTTTTCCATGTTAAGTAAATGCTGGTAGTGTATTACTACCAGTAAACGCATGAAAAGGCAGCAATGTTTCTGAACATACTGAACTAATATGTTGAGCTATTTCTTTTACATTAATATAGTGGAAAGTGTTACCTTTTCTAAAAGCTATGTATCGGCTTCCACGATAACTGTGATGACACTGCAAAGTATGCAACCCAGAGTACATATTACATCAGAATCTACTGTTCGAATGATTATCAACGAATTTGGTGAAATGCGTGAAAAATCACTCTTGTATCCCCTTCTTTAATATTTTGTGGCTGTAAAATATTTTGTAAAATATTCTTAACGTTACCTACACCTTAGTGACCATATTACTTATACAACTTGTGAAAAATTTGTAGAATAAAGTGTTTTTTTACAGCAGTGTTAAGAAAAGGTATATTTACTGCAACTGCTCGAGACAATACTGATGAAGACACAAATTCTGATCCCAACAGTCATTTCATGGAAATGTTTTATCTCTCTCTTTCAACCAATCGCTTCTAACGAAGAATAAGAAAAGCGTCTTTAAATTGTTAATGCATGCAAAGGCTTTTGCACAGACTTAAAAAAATTTGTAAACAATTAGATTTTTATTATGAAGTAAAGCCATGCCCATCTGCACCAAAGAGGATTACTGCTCCTAAAAAGATGTAAAGCGATGATGATTCTTTAATTCATATTTATGTCGTAGAATCAACTTTTAGTTAAAGAGTGAGAAGTTCGGCTGAAATATAAGCGGAACATTTTAACAAAGAATGGTTTGTCAAAAGATGAGTAGCTGTCATCGGAAGATTTTCTAGCAGCTATTTGTAGTTCAAAAACGCTTGAAATTTTTGTATCATATCCCTTTTTAGTGACCATACTCACTCATATGCAACAATAAAGCATTAAATTGATATTTATTTAACTCATTTTTACCATGTTTTTATTAACTTCGATTCTTGTGTGTTTGTGTGTTTGTCAGGGACAAATCTTGCGATCGATTTTTAACTAACTTCCCGACTAGCTAGACATTTGAAACTTTCACAGTAGCTCAGAACCCGGTGACAACACAATACTTCGAAGTCAGATTTTCGAATTTTCGAATAGTTTTCTTTTAATTAATTAAAATGTGAAAATGATAAGCTCCTAATAGCAATAAAAATAGCCATTAAAATATTAACTATAATTTAATTGTTGCCAAAAAAAATTTACGAGTTCATTTTCTTTCGACCTGAAAATAAATACATTTAATTAAACGTGAGCGTTAAAAAATTGTTAAAAGTTAAATTATGCATTTGGCAAAAATTGACGTCGTTATCATTTTAAAGTTTTTCTACACAATGATAAAGTGCTATTATAATGTAGTTCATGATGCAAATATATGTTGTTCTGAAAGGATTAATATTTTATTTTTAAAACCAACTTTTTTTTTTTATTATTCAAATTTCCGGAAACTCTTTAACCAATCACATTAGAACGTCCATCTTTAGAATATCGATAATAAGAATTTTCTCGCCAAAAGTCGCCAAAAAAGTCGCCAAGGGCAAAAAGTTGTCAAATTTGGCGCCAAATCCATTACTTGCCTATTGGAGCTTTTTAATGCGTTTTAAAGAGGAGTTTAAGCTATTTAAAAACATGGTATATAAATTTTTTTTTTATCTTATAATTATTGTTTCTTAAATCATAACAATGTTGTAGTAATAATATTTGATCAACTTTTATACAAAATTGCAAAGGAGTTACAGTAGATGTTTCCTGCAGAATATGGAGAAGGCAAGCTGATTGTTATGGTGGGGCGTTGCGTATTGAATTAAATATTGATAAAATGATTGGTCAAATACTTGAGTCTAGTGGCTGGTCTAAACATTACCTGAGGCTGGTGTATTTATATCAGGTAAATCTCAAGGTATTAAAAGTGGAATAAACATGAACAGATATCGTTATGTTGAGGAAATAATATTAATTGTACTGAAAGAGATGAAAGTTCCTATTCGACATATTTAGAATGTCATCATTAGACACTCTCCGACTGCTCATAGACAAGAAAAGTTAAAATATATCTACAATTTGCATTTTAGAATTAGTTATTATCTAAATTTATCTTAATATTTTGCTTGTGAAGACTATCATACAAGGACATTACACATTGTTTCTTGAAGCTCTACAGAAAATTGAGCCGTACTTCTTTACTATTGACCATTATAACTATGCATGATGACTCTCAATGCCTGTTACAGATTTAGAAATTCTCCTACACAATTATCCAAATATCTACACAAACTTCATTCGAAAAAAATTTCAGAAAATTTCGTAATTATAGTACTGGTAACAAAAAGTTTTCAAGTTTATCATTTGATCAAGCCAGCGAATATAATATAAAAAAATCCCTTTTCGGCAAGCTTAAAGGCAAAGGTTTCCTTTACGTTAATGTTACAATTGCAAAGAAATTTTACATATACATTAATACCTAGCCAATGGCTTTGTTCCCACACATTGCATTATTTACGTCGCTATTCTGTTTTCAAGAAATTTAATTTTTAACTACAAAAGGGTTTTATTCATTCTACTTAAAATTTTAGGCTAAATTTATTGGTTTGTAAATGTTTAATTTTTTTTTAAAATTCAAGCTCATAATCATTCAACAAATAAAAGCCTTAAAGGTATACAATCCCAGCAATGGTGAATCCCGGAGGGGGGTATTGGGCTATACCCCCCTCCTCCCCCCTCTAAGTTTAATCAAAATTATATTTTTTATTTAAAATCCATATGTTGTTCAATATCTTTCTTTTAAAAGAAAAAGTAATAGAAACGTGAAAATGCACTTGTGATCTTACTAGTTCTATGGTAAGCCTGGCGTTGCTATGGTCAAGTCAAATACAGGTAAGTGGTAACGGTTTTTGGATAGTTATTTCATTGTAATTTTTATTGAATTATTGAAAGTTTTGTGTTGTGTTTTTGTGATTCTTATTGTGTGATGAGTAAAAATTGTAAAGTGAAACTGTTTTGGTTCACATAAGCTGGAACATTAACATTAACATTAGTTAACATTTGACCATTTGGCACCGCTGAATTTCAATGTTAATTATTATGAATTTAGTAAATTGTATGATTTGGCGAGATTTTGGTGACAAAACGTGCGACTTAGCAATGAAATTTGTGATTTGGCGGCAAAAGTTGATAGTTGACGACGAAATTTTTGACTTGGCGACAAAATTTGGCGAGCTTGGAGATGGAGAAAGGCAGCTTTGGCGTCATATTTTCTTTCCACGCGAAAACCTCATATCTCTTCACAGACCAATATCTTGTTTCGACAAGATAAAAAGTCAAAGGAAGCTGTAACAATCGTAAATTTTAAATTCTTGCCTAAACTGACATTCTAAACTATTCACCACAAACGATATTTGTATTAAGATTGACGTATTATTTTAATTTTATATTTT
Source organism: Salticus scenicus (assembly GCA_963930645.1). Classification (NCBI taxonomy): domain Eukaryota; kingdom Metazoa; phylum Arthropoda; class Arachnida; order Araneae; family Salticidae; genus Salticus; species Salticus scenicus. Next base: position 86,449,030 of record OZ005652.1, read on the forward strand.
TAAATGATTAATTAAAGCGTTTAACAAGGTTTTAAATTAACACACTTCTATTAACTTGATAAAGATGCAACTATTAATGTATGTAACGGAATTTTGCAATTCAATTTTCGGCAACTTCTTGCCGTCCAAAGGACCTGAAATTTTGCACACAACTTCATAATCAATGACAATACTAGATATACAAGTGTTTCCAGGCACTTTTCCCATCAGGGGCAGGTTCCAAGGGCAAACAAAAAATCTATACTTATACAAAACTATCGTATGTGACACAGGATTTGGATGTATTTGTATAATGTCGAGTGGCAACAATTAATCTTTTTTAATAAAGATTTAAAAGTATGTAATAGTTTTCTAAAACCTTTATTAGTTCATTTTTCAATCCGCGTTTGTAATGATCGATAGATGGCGCTCTCTGAACTGTAGTTGTTAGTAAATATAATAGCCACGTGGGTTAATAATTGTTCTTTCTCCGCCATTACATCATGGAAAATCGATTGCATAATATGATGATATGCAGTGGTGTGATAATTTCACCTTAGCCCACCAGAGGGCGAGCATTTCATTACAATCGCGGATAAAAGAGTGTTCTTTATTTTTTTTTAATGGTATAATTTTATTTATCAAAATAAGGGAATTCGAGTAATGAAATACTTTAATTTAAATTTAAATTTTCATGAAAATAAACTTCAACGGAAAATTCATTAAAATCGCCCCTAGTTCATTTGCTAAAGGGATACCTAAATGTCCCCACATTTATTACCTTTTCTACCATGTCAGTTTAATTCTTTTAGCATCGATTTACAAGATTTTTTTTTTTTTAACGATGACATTTATCTTTTACATTATAGTATCTATGTCATAAAGCTAAGTCTAAATCTGCGTAGCCCTAAGATATGTTGATTTTATTTACTTATTTTTTTATTAACTTTTATTTTATTTGTTTAAAATCACGGATAAAATTTTATTTCATTTTTCTCAGTACATTGTTATAATTGTGACGTCATATTTTCTGTTCAATTAAACTTTTTTTTTTTTTTAATCACATTATTATATTGTTTAAAAACATGATTAAAATTTTATTATATTTTCAGTGATCTTTTTTATTATCATTTGCACGTGACATAAGCATCAGATTATAATTTTTTCCAATGAAAGCTATAGAAAATGTCGGCTTCATCACAAGAAAAATCACTTTTAAACTTGTAACTTTTAAGCAATTGAAGTTATCGAAAAAGTTTAAATACAAAAGTTGTTCTTTAGGGTAAGGCGGTAATTCGCCTGATTTGTAGTATTTTCCTATTTTCAATATTAAAGAAATTATGGGCAAATGAAAATTTCCACCCCCCACCATTTCCACCCCCTTTGAGCAGGATACCCCATCTACGAACTCGACCGAGATTTTTACTGTCCTGACAACATATCCCGAGCTGGTTAAATTTAAATAAAAATTACTCCAGTTATCGTGTTCACAACTTAACATGGGAAAAAGCGTTATACATATATATATATATATATATATACCTATATATATATATATATATATATAAACTTTTGAACGGAGGGTGGTTTTGGGTTCTAGGGGTCATGATCGGTGAAGATATGAAGAAATTTTCCAAAAGTCGTGTCATGAGAACCATTGCAATAGGTAGATCTCCTATAAGGAATCTACCTAACAAAATCAAAAATTGTGAAGAATTTAGTAAGTTGGCAATCTGTGGTTGAGTATTTTGCAGAGTTATCACATCTATCATTGGAAGCTATGCACATAGCTTTTGGAAAATGTAACACTTTTCACCATTAAATTGAATTAACTGAGGCATACGGTAGTAATATCGATCGACTTGTTATAATCATGTATTATAAGACTAATGGTGAAACTGAAGTAAACAAAGTTCGAAAGCATTTATTTACATGAAAAAAAATGCAGTAGCAGACATATTTCCACCAGTAACGGGGCTTTGTACTAACGTATATTGAGAGCTTATTTACAGTCGTAGTTATGGTCGACAAGCCCTTACCAAATCTTATTTATAAAGATCCTCTGGCTTTTGGTTAGCGAAGGGTAGATAAAAAACGGACCCTGTGTTCGACTGCTTTGTCAGAAGCATCTACAAGTTGTCGTGAACTCACATACTGTGGTTGCAAATCTTAATGCTCATCACGCTGCAACTTCATGAAAGCTGACTTAGTGTGCACTGCACTCTGATTTTGTAAAGGACGAAAAACTTAAACGTAGTCAATGCACTGTATTTAATAGTAGACGTATAATTTATCAATGTCTTATTCTATTAAAAGTTACAACAATTCAGAAATGCTATTATTATTCTAAAAATTTATAATTATAATAAGTATTTCACCGTTGCGACCATAGTCGATTAATGGTTGGGGCTAACAATTCAGTTCTAGCAGAATCATATTCCTTAACCCGTAAAATATAGTATTCGACACCAAAATCATCTGTTTATCGTTAAAACAACCGAAAATATAGCCATTAACACAATACAATAATGTCTATTGACGGCCATTTTGTTTTTGCCGGATATACTTAAAAGGATTTTCTGGCTAAAGCACTACATCGCAGTTTCTTACTTGGGAAAATTGCATTGAAAATAATGCATAAATTTTGAAAAAATAATGAAAACAAGCTTTTATTCCAAATAACTCCAATCCAGTGTATGTGAATAAATTCTATATGTGTAAAACTTAAGCTCAATTGGATGATAGAAAGCGATTTAAAATCCGGAAAGAAAAAAAAAAATAATTGGAGTTGGGGGTACACATCCTCATGTCCCACTCCTCTCCAGAGTTCGTTACTGTCTAAGGATCTATTGTCGTCGGAATTATACATGTATGCAAAATTTTAGCACAAACGGTTGACAGGTAATGGATGAAATGAAACTTCAATTCTTAGATTTAACCCACAAACGTAAATAAATGAATAAACATCATACCAAGTGAAATATAAGCTTTTGTAATAAAAAGAAATTCTACAAAAACGCATATAAATACTTAGAAATGTCTAGGCCGTGGTAGCCTGGTCGATAAGAGCAGCGAGCTCGTAATTGAAAGATTGTTGGTTCTGTCCTCGAGTAGGCTGAAGACCATAGTGAACGTTAATGGCTACTAGCTTCCGTCAAATCTGTCGTGGTCGCAAATTCTTCCAAGTTCCAATCTAAATCCTTTGGGGGTACTGAGTCATGAGATTTACTCGGCCCTGATCTGGATTCAATATTCGAGATCTTGTTTATTGGTGCTTCCCTCTTGTGGCAATTTATCGAGTTAAGTCGTTCTTTCACCACTCGTAGTGTGCTTCTCTAAAAACGGAAAGCGCTCGTTTGCTGCCTTAAATCCAAGTAGTTTCACTATCGGGACTTGGAATTTCTGAGTGGCATATCTAACAACTCACTTAGAAACGTCTAAAAAATTATTTTAAAGGTAGATAAAAATGTTTAAATTTATTAAAAGTATTCAATATATTTTCAAGATGATATATTTGATCATTTTGATATATAATAAAATACAAAATATTTCATTGTATAATTCTTTTTTTTTTTTTTTAAGCATTAAATAGTTTGTTGAAAAGATTATCGAATATTCCTTTCCAATATTAATTCGTTATTTTTCGTTAAAAAAATGGACGTTAAGACCATTTTTTACTTTCAACTAATTAAAGTATTTATTTTTATTTTTTTTCTGATAGAAAATTTATAAAACATTAAATAATGTTACGCATTATATATATATATATATATATATATATATATATATATATAATTGTATATAATTAAAAAAATTAAATATAAAAATAAGTAAGCAAAAGTTAACTTTAAATTTTTACGTATGACTTCCTGTCACGCCATTAAATTATTTTTAATTTTTTACATAATTCTTTATTTAAATTTTAGTACAGTCGGTAACAAAAGTGTCGGAACACTAGCAAAAATTCCTATGTAAAAAAAGTACACTTCATACGGTTTGTTAAATAAATCCTTGTCGAATCATGTTCTTACACTGACTAAGAACAGGATTCGACAAGGATTTGTTTAACAAAACCGTATGAAGTGTACTTTTTTTACATAGGAATTTTTGCTAGTGTTCGGACACTTTTGTTACCGACTGTACTTTTTAAAAATTATATATTAGATGAATGTCTTGTTTGTATGCATTAAAATTTCTTAACTTCAAATTTATCTCAATTTCGAGCAATTAAGCGATACAGAATGATAGTTCCTGAAATCATGTCTGTTTTCTGTCATGTTTGCCATGCTACATTTACACCTTATTAGACGAAAATTATGTTTCTCAAGTTAAAAGTTTTGTATTATAGTAAAACCTCATTAACATGAATCTCAAGGGAGATAAAAAATGTGTTCATGTTATCAGTATTTCATGCTATCAGTACCTCAGAAACTAATCTTCCTTTTGACGGGGACTGTGGACACAGTTCATGTTAAAAGTAATTCACGTTAAGTGTGTTCACGTTAACGAGGTCAGACTGTATTTATAAGTAAGACATATAGATATATCAGCACTCCAAAATTCCTTATAAGATAAATTAATGTTTAGTATATTTAAAATTGGACAAGATGTCATGTTTGTTACATATGAAATTACCTTTTTTTTCAGGTGGTACATTGAATCAATTAACGTATTAAATGTCCTAAATTAACAATATTATCCCAAATTAATAAAATTTTAAGACACTCATATAAAGATTTTACAATATATCATATCAATTCTTGTCTTTGAGCAGAATTGAAACTCAGTGTTGGAAAAAAAAAAAAAAATCATGTGAATGAGAATTTAATTTATTATTAAGGGTTAAAGTTTATGATGTGTTCTATATTTGATTCAATAAGTCAAATATGTGATCCAAACATAAGCTGAACAGAGGATATAGTTGTCTCAGGTAATAAGCTATTTAACCGCCTTTATATATTTTCATTCCCCCAAAATATTTATTCTTGAATAAATTATGGTTTTCTCGATTTTCTATTTGCATACATGGCTTTCTTCTGTCTTTAAAATGTAATTTCTCTTGTTTATACCTCGCCACAATATTTGCATTGTTGAGACTTATATAAATAACATTGTTATTTTTGTTTATAGCCTGTGCAACGTGCTTTTTAGCTGTCTTGTGTCTAAGGCTGTCAATGTTTTTGCCTCCACTACGGTGGCGTGCTAACTCCGACGTGCCATCTCCGGACATAGTCAAAGTCCTTATTTGTAAGGGATTAAAGTGTTGAAGGAATGTGTCTTAAAAGGATTATTTTATACTTGGCCCACTCCCTAAAGTCTATTGACCGGAAATGTAGCTAAGTTGAATTTTGGCGATAAATTTACTAGTTTTAAGTAATTTGAAAAATTCCCATTTGCGCGAATAAAGTAAAAATACAAGAATAGTACGAGTTACATGCGTTCTCAGATTCATACACAGCTAGGTAGAAGTGTCCAGTGATTTTTTTTTTTTTTTTTTTGTTTTTATGTGAGCGAAGCGAACATACGTGCGTGATAGTGATGGCTTCGAAAACGAGTTACATGCGTTCTCAGATTCATGCACAGCGAGGCAGGTGTGTCCAGTGATGTTTTTTTTTTTGGTTTTCATGTGAGCGAAGCGAACATACTTGCGTGATACTGATTGCTGCAAAAACGAGTTACATGCGTTCTCAGATTCATGCACAGCGAGGCAGGGGTGTCCAGTGATGTTTTTTTTGGTTTTCATGTGAGCGAAGCGAACATACGTGCGTGATACTGATTGCTGCAAAAACGAGTTACATGCGTTCTCAGATTCATGCACAGCGGGGCAGGGGTGTCCAGTGATGTTTTTTTTTGGTTTACATGTGAGCGAAGCGAACATACGTGCGTGATACTGATTGCTGCAAAATCGAGTTATGGGCGTTCTCAGATTCATGCACAGCGATCGTAGGGGTGTCCAGTGTTTACTTTTTCTTTTTCTTTTTACGTCCGTGGTAGGGATTGCCGCGGACCAGCTTTACAGGCGTTCTCAGATTATCAAGTCAAAAAGGACGAAATCCCCTGCAAGCCCGGTCTTGCAATTTCTGGTCGCGCAAATGGGAATTTTTCAACACTTTAATCCCTTACAAAGAGGGACTTTGACTATGTCCGGAGATGGCACGTCGGAGTTAGCACGTAACCTCCACTACATCCTCTAAATTTTATAACATGAATATATTTGCGGGTTGAGATACTATTAAAAAACTAAAAAATGCAACACTCGTTTTAGTGATATAGTCCTGACGTCACATACAATCTCTATCGGTTGTTTTAATTGATTAAAAAAAAAAAAAAAAAGTCTAAAACACTGGTTCATATGGCGCGCAGTTCCATATATGTATCAACGCAAATTTAGAATGCTAGCAGGCTTTGCCCGCTTCGCTGGTCCCTATATTTAAATGATTTCTTTGTAACTGAATATATTCCGATTGGCGACTATTCTCGTCACAGCTTTAGCATGGGACCTCCTTGGCAATATCAAACATTTTTTGAACTTCTCGAATCTGTACAACAAAACTATTATTAAAACAAATATTTTCGAAAACAGTCCAATAGCTGGTGTTAATTCTTCCAATATTCTGGAAATAGTTGAAGCTGTTACTCGTACAGTATAAGTCATTATTCGATGAATGTTCTGGGACAGTCCAAAAAATAGTCACTTGTTCCACAGGAGTAAAGCAAATAACATCAACTACACCAAAGCAAAAATTTTCGCTCACTCACGAAAAATGTCCAGTCGCTTAGAGCTCAATCCCTAAAGTGCAATGACTCAGAGTAGGTCTCTGAATAACTTTGGATCGCAGTGACTACATACCCTTTTGCAAAAATCAACTCAAACCTACTTATAACTTTTGGCGATGGGGCTTGGAGATGACTCCATCGAGAATCCCTTGGTAAGCTCAAGGTCTATGTTCCCGTGTGTCGGAGAGCTTCGAAACATCGAGAACCCTAAACTAACATTTTTCACCAAATTTGGTCGCCCACTTGCCAAGTTTGTCGCCAAGATTATGCTTTCTATTAAACATATCTTTATTTAGTTATTTAAATATTAATTTGAATTAATCAAATATTTCTGCCCGACAGCGTGCAAGTGCAGTCACACACAGCAGCTCATTTATTTGTATGTTAAATTAGCGTAGTGATTGGTATATAAGAAAATAAATAAATAAATAAACATTATCGTGCTACACAACTTTATTATATCTCTCCCTTGGCGGCTTTTGAATTTTTCTCGCCATATTATCAATTTTTTTTTTTTTTTTTTTTTTTTTTTTTGTATAATTTCTTGCATAAAAACAGAAAGCGTTTTATCGGACACCTTTTCGTTAACATATAAGAATCCTTCATATTCTGTTTATTTTATTAATGGTTTTTAGGTTTAAAATAGTGCTTGATGAAATAAATTTTCTATTTTTAAAACTGCACTTTTTTTCTATAAAATTATCTACTCAGATAAAAATATATCATTTATGTGACTACTATTTCAGTTTTTTTTTTCGTTTTGTAATATTTTATTAATTTTACATTTTTCTTGAACTACCTAGATTAAAATCGCTGTTGCTAAATTAAACCTCTTTTATATTTTTCTTGAACTACCTAGATTAAAATTGCTGTTGCTAGATTAAACCTCTTGGCGAAAAATGTTCGGTGTACTTCAACGCAACAATTTAAAAAATCACTCAGGAGGATCTATAAATAAAACTGATTTTAGTACAACATATATTAGCATCGTAAACTACACTGATGGAAAAAAAATCCCAACACCAAGAAAAAATTATTGTACAGTAATGAAATTTCAGCAATACATTTGTCTAGGTAACATATTTAATTGATTAAAGTTTCAAGATCACAGGTAGAGCCATTGGCGAGAAGAGCCATTTCAAATGTGAAATGTTGGTACATTAGTAACCAGTGTAACCGCCAGAATTTTGAATGCAAGCATGCAAACGTGCATGCATTGTGTCGTACAGGTGTCGGATATCAGTTTGTGGGATGGAGTTCCATGCCTGTTGCACTTGGGCGGTCAATGCAGGGACGGTTAATGCTGGATGTGGATGACGCTGGAGTTGTCGTCCAATGATGTCCCATACGTGCTCGATTGGAGAAAGATCTGGTGATCTAGCAGGCCAAGGCAACATGTCGACACTCTGTAGAGCATGTTGGGTTACAACAGCGGTATGAGGGCGAGCGTTATCCTGTTGGAAAACACCCCCTTGAATGCTAACCAACACACGGCTATCACTGCGACCAAGGCAGAACCGGCTTTCATCAGAAAACATAACAGATCTCCACTCCGTCCTCCAATGAGCTCTAGCTTGACACCACTCACGTCGCAAACGGCAGTGGTTTGGGGTCAGTGGAATGCACGCTACAGGGCATCTGGCTTGTAGCTGTCCTTGAAGTAACCGATTTGTAACAGTTCGTTGTGTCACAGTGGTGTCAACTGCAGCTCGAATTTCAGCTGCAGATGCAGTACGATTAGCCACAGCCATACGCCGAACACGGCGGTCTTCCCTCACAGTAGTGCCACGTGGCCGCCCGGAACCCGGTCTTCTTGAGGCAGTACCTTCCCTTGACCACTGCTGCCAACACTCAAGCACAGTGGATACATTCCTGCCAAGTCTTTCTGCAATATCGCGGAAAGAAAACCCACCTTTTTGTAGCCCTACTACACGACCTCGTTCAAACTCAGTGAGCTGTTGATAATGGCTTCTTCGTCTTCTTAGAGGCATCCTTGACTAACATTAACCCACTACGTCAAATCTCAACTGTAAATAACGATCACGAACCTTACAACGCTTATTTAAAGCAAACCTCATTTGCATGTTCATAGTGTCGCTACAAGCGCCACACTTATGCGCGTAGCTCGAAATTTGAATCGACGTCATCTTTCAGATGTATAAACACGCCTACCAAATTTCGTTTATCTAGCACAGCTCCTTCCTGGTGTTGGGATTTTTTTTTCCATCAGTGTATATTAGCACTTTATCAATGTGTAAAAAAAATTTAAAATTAAAAATGACGTCAATTTTTGTGAGATGCATAATTTTTTTTTTTTTTTTTTTTTTTAAATTGTTCACGTTTAGATAAATGTATTTATTTTCCTGTTGGAAAAAAAAAATAAACTCGTATGTTTTTTGGCAACAATTAAATTATGGATAAATTTAAATGGCTAATTTTTTGCTATTATTTAGCTTACAAAATTGCTATTTTATGCATAAAAATAACAAAAAAAAGTTTTTTTTTCGGAATAAAAGGCAGCCAACTTTGTAAGTTAGGGTATAAGCTATCTCTATTAGAAATTTCATCGAAATCCGTCGAGCAGTTTTGGCGTGAAACTCAGTCAAATAAATTCACGGACATTCACATTTATAATATATATAAGATTATGAAAATTTTAATATTACACTCACATTCACACGCATTTTTATTTGTCCGCACATACGCGTATTTTAATATTATTAGACACGCATATTGTACATTCGTGTTTAATATACATGCATTAGTTAGTTCTAGGGCGACTAAGGCGCCAGTTGAAAAATGATCATTTCATTTTATTTATTTCTCATTTCAATTAACTCATTTGCTAGCAAGCCCGTGCGAAATTTTCGCACTTTATTTATCTCTTCGTTACTTTTAAAATTTAAAATTATTATTATTATTTTATAGACGTCATTTTTTCATATGCATGAGCAAATTTAATATTATATATATATATATATATATATATATATATATATACATTTTTTTTTTTTTCACGTGAAAGCCTATTTCATTTTATGCTGGAAAACAAAATGGCAACAATTAAAAATTTAAATGTCTATTTTAAAGCTATGTCTATTTTTATATTTTAATTTATTTTAAAAAATCTAATCAAAAATTCGTTACAAATAAAGTACAAAATGAAAGGGGTGATTTTTCTGAATCCGTCGGATTAAACAGCTTATCGATCGAACAATTAGATTTTTTAAAATTAACTAAAGTATGAAAATTAGGTAGCATCACACAGAGTTCAAGGAAATCTCTTAGTCTTCTTAAGCGTGACAGTCAGTCAGTGATGAGCGTAACTATATATGCTGATACACATACATTACCTATGCATATTATTGAAAATTTTAATATTATACCCACAGTCACAAGCACACGCATTTCTATTTTTCCGCATATACGCGTATTTTAATATTATAGACACGCATCTTGTACATCCGTACAATATAATACCGTAGCGTAATACTCGTTCTATACACATTCACATTTCAATCTATACATATTTCACACATATATTTTAAAATATATAATTATATGCATACATATAGTTTTAATATGCATTATATACACAAACATTCTTTTGATCCTAAAAAATGATTTTTTCTTCCTTACCTAACTGTCAAAGAATTCCCTGCTTACGACTCCTTTATACGGCTTTTCTTTATCACCTTGAAGTCAGCTTTGAAGTCACAAAAGATATAATTTATCCATTGCCTGTCATCGTGTGATTCAGGGAAAATATTCTTTTACAGTTTTCTATAAATAGCTAGATTTTTATTTCATTAGGAATGCGAGACTAAGCATATCATGAGATTAGACACGTCAGTGATGTATTGTAAAAACTCGTTCTATACAAACAATGTTATAAATGTTATAGGCGCAGACTCAAGACAGGTCTACGTCTAATCTTTAAAATTTTAATATCTTTATTTAACCCTTTCAGTACCATAAGATTTCCAAGACTAAATATGCCAATACAACACAATATTTTAGCTATTGTGGGTGTAAAGTAAGAGAATATCACCAGAAAAACATAGCAGGGTGTATAGGTTTCCTATAATTTCATGGGAAATATTTTCCCTATGGACCATAAAAGTAAATAAACGAAGAGTTAAGTTTATTATATCGGTATTTTATTTATTGCTTTGTAATATAAAAATTATCAGAAAAGTAAAATAAATAGCTAGTTATGGTATTCTACGAAACAATTTCGTTTACTTGTGAAGCACAAGTGGACATTGCACATAACACATTTATTATGCGTCCTATTTTCTATACGTTTTTTTTTATTCGTTCAGAAACACATTTGTTGCCTTGGACATACGTTTTATTTTGACATTCAGTAAAAAAAATATTGATTCAATAATAATTGAACAATCGATAACGATTTTTGTAGAAAGGGAAAATATTTCCCTTGGGCGTGAAAGGGTTAATTTACTTTCTCTACCCTTATATGACACAGAAAGTATTGATTCAGGGTCAAGTTTTTGAAAATATTACGAGATTTCTTTGAATCCAAAAAATCAGGTTTTTAGCTGTGGGTCTGTGTATTGTGTATAATGTCTGTATATAATTCAGGTAATAATATTCTTTTACAGTTTTCTATAAATAGTTAAATTTTTATTTCATTAGGAATGGGAGACTAATCTATCATGAGATTAGAGACGTTAGTAATGTATTGCATAAACTCGATCCACACAAACAACGTTCACACGTTGAGCGCCATGTCAGCCATTCTAGATTCTAGATATTTTGTCATATATCTCTAAGTACTGAAGGAATCATCTTGAAACTTTAGGAGTGTGAAGAACATGTTATACTTCAAACATTTCAGTGAAAGTTTTACCCCGAAAGTAAAAGCCAATAAAAAAAAATTAAAACGTTGAACGCCCTGTCAGCCACCGGTGGCTGATCGTGTCAAATATGACATAAAGCCGTGTCAACCATCGGTGGCGGATGTAAAATGGGATATAAAACTAAAAATATTGCATTTAATGATTTAAAATTTATTAAAAATTGGCTTAATTTTTATGTATTACAGGAGGAATCATTATGGAATTTTAATGGATTTTAAGAATTTGCGTGGCGCTCAACGTGTTAAGAATTTAATAAACGCAGACTCATAACAGGTCTACGTCAAAATTCCCTCCTTTAATTTTAAAATTTTGTCTATCTCTGTTTATTTATATCACTTTCTCTTATTTTTATATCACAGAGAAAGTATAGTTTTATGGGTCAAATTTTTGAGACTAAGTTTTTGAAACAATTGGTTCTGAGTTTGCTCGAATCCGAAAATTTGGTTTTTAGCTGTTAGTCATCTCCGTTTGTGTGAGCCAATTATCAGCACAACTTAAAAACAAATATAAGCAGAAAGTCCAAATTCGGTATCTGTATCTTGAAACTTGAAAACTTATATTGAAATCGGATAAATTGTTCGTGTACAGGGACATACCAAAAAGCTCAAACATTCTAGTCTAGGAATTAAATATCTGATCGATCCGATGTAAGGTTTTTTAACTTTATTAAACGTAATGAAATTAACGTATATATTTTTATACGCAAATATCATGTTTTATACAGAGCATACTATGAAAGGCACTGAGTATTCATCTACAGGGCTTTTCTCTATATATTAAAAAAAAGTTACTGTCACTGGCGTCAAATTTTTTTGTCTGCGACAGCATCTTCTAACGGAGGGCAGGGTCCTTCGCCCAATCAATGGTATCCTTCGGTATCAATGTGTTCTGAGTACTCCAAGGAAGACATTTCAGCCGCTTAGATATTTCTATCATTTTAATTAAAGAAGTTATTAACGAAAAACGACAAATTTTGAAGGTACTCTATTTGCTATTTTGAAAAAAGTTTCTCCCAGTGACGTTATTCTACCGTCATGAAGTCATTTTACAGGGAGAAAATTAAAATATGGTCTATGGTTGTACGTAGGTAGGTAGGTTGGTTGGATTTAACGTCACACCAATACTGCGCTAGGAGTAATTGGCGACGGTCTGGGACGCACCCCTAGAAATGTTCCGGAGACAAGCCATCACAATTTTGAACCTTCACGGAGGGGATCCCCGTTCGCTTTGGTTATCCCCAGAGGTATAGTAGGGCTTTGAACATGGAGGACTTCGCGACCACGACAGATTTTATGAGCACCATCCACCATTAGTGTACACGACAGTCTTTGGCCGTCTCAAGTATCGAATCGGCAATCTTCCAGTTACGTGCTCAGCGCTTTACCGACTAGGGTACCGCGGCCCGAAACCATGGACGTAAAAAACAAAGAAATTAAATATCAACTTTTTTTCTCTACTTTTAGAAAATTAATCTTCTTACACGGGAAAATTAAAATATGATCCATGGTTGTACGTAGGTAGATAATTAGGTAGGTTGTGATTGACGTCGCACCATTACTGCGCTATGGATAATTGGCGACGGTCTGGGACGCATCCCTACGGATGTTCCGGAGACATGCCACCACAGATTTGGTCCTACACGAAGGGGATAGCTCCCCAGATTCGGTGGCCCCCAGAGGTATAATTTTGATGGGAACACGGAGGATATTGTGGCCACGACATTTTACGTGCACCAGCCACCATTAGTGTACACGACGGTTTTTGGTCGGCTAGAGAACCGAACCCACAATCTTCCAATTACGAGCTCGGAGCTCTACCGACTGGGGTACCGTGGTCCGGATTTAAGATTGTAAAAAAGAAATAAAAATGGTCATATACTAAAGCTGTAAGGCAAAATGGTCTAGATATTATCATTTTCTTTCTATTAAAATATATATATATAAATATTATATATTTCAATTTGACATTGAATATAGGATTTCCAAAATAATTTTCTGCTTTTGTCTTGTAATATGCACTATTAATATTCCTTTTCACTGAAAGAAAGCAGCGAATAGGCGGGCAGAGTTCTGCATATGTCAATAAGTAAAGTGAGTCGGGGAGGAGGCGAAGCCTCCTTCGGGGGTTGGTGAGCGGAGCGAGCAGGGGGCAGAGCCCCCTAGTATTTTTTTTTTTTTTAAGAAAAATTAAAAAATTGCAGATATTAACCACTGTACTTCAAAACCACTTTAAATACGTTTAACATTTTGTTCTTCACGTGCTAGATCTAAATACACAATATGGAATATATACTATTTATACACAATATAAAAGCAATCTAAAATGAAGTGAATACATTCTTTTTTTTATCAGATGTTTATTGTTGGAAATGCTTTACTGAATTTGACCATGCTCAGAAAAATAGCTTAGGAAAGATAATTACTTTTTATTATTCATATGTTAATGTTAAACAAAATATTGTTTTGAAGACTATAAATTTAGAAGCTAAGCTTCTACAATAATTAGGCATTTGGAGGCCGTGTGAATACGAATATTAAGTTTTTAGCGCTTGGTCTGTGTGTGTCATGCATTTATCTGCATGAATTTGTTTTGGTAAACTTTATATTTCCGAGGATCCAAAAATTATCTTCATATTTGCCTATCACATGCGATTTTTTGCAAAATAATAGGTATTTGCAATAAAAAATCAATAATTTTACCACGCTAAATTAAAGATATTCATTTTCGTTATTAAACAAACATTCTTTCCTGATATATTTAACATTCTGTGTTCACTATTTTTGCCTGTGAAACCCTTTCTTCTTTATTTTATCCCTCCAAACACGCAACCACACAACTTTATTACACTTTCTACTGCCCCCCCCTCCCATCTGCACTCAAAGCTAGTAGAAAGGAAATACTGGGTTCGATCCCAGGTCGCACTCGGCGACCTAGTCGTTTGAAATCTTCAATGGTTTTCTCCGAAACTCGCATAAATACGGCTAGGATCACCTAGAAAGAAACCCCGCCACAGAGGATAAATCGCACAGGTCTAGGACCAAGGTGTAGTCAATTGGCCTTAATCCTAACATCAACACCAACACCAACACCGCCCTCCCCACATCTCTCCTATTTTCAGTTTTGTATTTTTTGTAAATTTTCTTTTAATAAATATTGTTTTAAAATAAGAAATAATTATTAAACATGTTTTTATAATCAATTACAAGGATACAATTTTTTATGATTTCACGCAAAATGCAAGTAAATAATATGCGTTTAAAAAAAAAAATTAGACGGGATTTAACTCTTTTTTTTTTTTTTCTGATTTTAGCGTGTAAAAAATTACAAGAAACAGTTGAAACATTTTATGTAGTTATTTGGTTTTAGACTAGTGTTACTTAAATTGTAGATTCGGTATCTGAGGTGTGGTTTAAGGCCAAATGACTATTCTAGGGTCCTATAGTCAGAATATATAAGCCTATAGATAGAGTGCCCTCCGTGGGGGTCTTTCTAAGGGATCCTAGCCCGTATTTACGCGAATTTAGGAGCAAAACCACGGCAAACTCCGAACGACTAGGCCGATGGCGCGATCTGGGATCGAGTCTGGCACTTTTTATCTCCCAACTTCGTACGCAGAACCACTCGGCCACTGGTAGAGCCTTAAATTGAAGGAAAACTAATATATGTTATTAAACTGCATTACAATCTATGAAAAATAATACTATATTTACGTTTATAGTTCTTTACGAATCCAAAAGAAGCAGCTGTTTGGTATTATATAGGCAATATGCATAGATTATGATGAATGTATTACGATCCATTGGAAGTGAATTTGAGGTGAAAGTAAAATTTTATGTGCCTTCTACTGTTTTATACTGGATATCTGAAATGTATTTTTACACTTATAAAAAAATTAAATTTAAAAATAAACAAACAAGGATACTTAGATACGGCTTTTTATGGTTCATATAGTAAATATCAATGTTTATTTTGAAATGTCTCAAATATATCTTCGCATAAAAAAAAAAAAAAAAGAAAAAAGAAAAGAAACTAGCATGTTGTGACCACTACAAAAGTTTCTTCTATATTTTCATACATAAATTCTCAAAGTACATATCAAAATTACTTCCCAAAATGAATGCAGACGATTTTTTTCTTCTTATTTAGAAAAAAAAAAAAAAAACTTTATTTTAAATTATTACAAATCATATAGTTCAATAGTTCATTTTAAAGGTATTGACGAGCTCTTTTGGATGGTACCCATATTGCAAATTTTCATCCCCCCGGGTTGTTTACTTCTCCTTCGGGGGGTAAGCGATGGCCTTATGTAGACAATTACTTTTCTAGTTGATCATTAGAATTTTTCTTTTCACATTAAAAAGTTAAAAGTAATTCTCATGTACATTTATGCGAAATTTTGTCATATATATATTAAAAATTATGACAAAATGTAACGACAGCACCATTTGTTGAGCGATTTTTTAAGTATAATCAGCGCCAGTGGTCAAAATCTAACTAAATATCAAGTTTGATAAATTTTTACATTAGTTCGTGTAATACAACGTCTGGATATATATATATATATATATATATATATTTAGTTTGTACAGATTAATTAAATTATATGTTATTTGTTAAATCATTCTTTTAATCTAATGATAGCTTTATTAGTGTTTCAGGATGTGAATGTGATGATATTCGTTGGATTTGGCTTCTTGATGGTATTTCTAAAAAAATATGGCTACAGTGCTGTTGGATTAAATATGTTATTAGCGGCTATTGCAATTCAATGGGCTATTATTGTGCAAGGAGTTTGGAAAATGCAAAATAACACGATATTAATCACGATAATTGAGTAAGTATATAAAACTGTCTTAAAAAATAAAATTTAGATTTAACCCTCTGTAACTCATGACCTTTAATATTTTTGTGTTTATTTGTTTCGTAATAATTGGAAAAAAATAAAATACACGTGTTTCAGGTTTTTTTTTTATTTCTCATAAATTTCGAAAAAACAAACAAAAACACCTACAGGCAACAAACACTTTTTAGCATAAAATCCTATAAAATACGTGAAATTGGGTCAAAATCAATATTATACAATGAATTTGAAACACTTACCTCTTCACTGTTTCAATATAAAACACAAAACACACGAAAAACTATTTTTTATTATTTTTTGAATCAGAGCCGGTCCGCACTTGTCGTTAGTTACCCACTGTCGAGTAATGAACTTCAACTTACGACATACGGCGCCATCCAGTTGTGTTTCTAGATACTAGATTCTCTAACTGTGAGTGTATACGACAGGCTACAGTGCGTGATTACGTTGTAGAACCGATTCTTTGAATTTGAACCACGATCGAACGGTATGTTGCCTACAGTCTACAGTATGGTACAGAGGGTTAAGATATTGGGACATATGCTATGAAAAGGCAATAAGATGTATGGAATCCTAAAAGAAACATAAAGTTCAAATGAAATATTGTTCAGATAATTATAAGCGTAAAAGAATATTATTTATATACTTTTAATCCCACAAAGTTGCCTATAAATTCGTATATAATTTCAAATTCAGAAAATATATGGATTTTGTATATTTTGTATAAAGCGGTTTGGGAAAATATTATGCTCATATAAAAGTTTTTTCTTTTCCTTTTTGATCCCTCTCTTTTTCTTTTATGCACATACTTATTTAGTAAGGGAAAAAAAAAATTAGTTTATATTTTTCACAATAGAAGACGCTGAACGCATTCAAAATAGATATGTAAATCAGAGTCCTATAAAATGAAGGATGTGCAATTAACATCTCAATTCTGATGATAAACGCTTAAAAGAAGCTCACTAATATTGTGATATAGCTGTAAAATGTAAACATTTGTCTACATGAACATAAACGTTATTTTTCAAGGAAGTATGTGGCGTTTTAGTTGCATGCAGTGCTATCTATCGATAAAAATTTAAACTCTTTTTTTTTTTCATTAAGTAAAAATGCATTCTTTTCGTAAGAATAATATTTTGTCAAATCGCATTAAAATAGACCAGTTTGTTCTATTTTAAGAAGTTTTAGGTTAGGGTATACCTAGACGAGTCGGAATTACAAACGGAAGACGGTATGGAAATGATATAGGATTCCGGTAAGTGTCTGTTATACGTAAATATTCTCAATAATAACAAATTTTCTTTTGTAGAAAAGTTGAAAAATGGATGCAGCAAAATTTATTTTGCAGGTTCAATATTTTTAAAATTTAATTTGTTGTTAAACTTAGTGTAAAAAGTTTAAAGCATAATAAAAGAGTTCAGTAAAACAGTCAAGATTATTTGATAATAAATTCATGCCTTGAACATTATATAGAGACAATTTAAAGCATATTATCATCTCTTGAAAAACAATATAAAGTGGTAAGTATTAAATATGCAAAGCTGATACTTCTTAAACGCTGTTTTTAGACTGGTGGGGTTATCAGCTTCATCTCCTAGATTGAACAATAGACTTCAAACGCCTCCGTAGCTAGTATAACTGGAGAATAAGAACCATAATTAAAGATTCAAAAGATCACCTGTACACAAAATAACTGTATATCTTATATTTTTCAGTTATGGTGCGTAGTTAAAAGACTGAATCAATGAAAAGTAACGGATACGTCAAAATTTGGTGGGAACTGAAATACGAATCAACTGTGGATATCTTTACAAAAAAAAAACTCTCACACTTTTATTTTAATTTAGACGATTTGAGGCATCGGAAATTTATTGAGTTAAATAAATAAATAAACAAATAGAGGCATTTTTTTTTTTTTTTTTTTTTAACCAAATATAAAATTTTGAATGTCATTTTTAAAGTAATTTCTTGCATGTAACTATGTCGCTGAAACCGTAGCTATTTACATGCGTTTCTTGAGAGTGTCTTTGATTGAATACTTCTTCTGAGGCTATATAAAACTCCTGGTGTATGAATTCCTTGTTGATAGCAAGACAACATCGAGAATGTTACCTCATATATTACAGTATCGTACATCCGAGACTCGCTCGAGATTTTTAGTAGCAATATTCCACTTACCAATTTACTCCGTCCGTCCAGCAAACGTCCGTCCGGCTCCGTCCGACACAAATTCCGTCCAGCAATGCATTCACTAAAGATGTGAGGTCTGCATCAGAACTCGTGACAAACAATTTGGACATTTTGGTTTTTCTTTAATCTTTAATATTTTATCTGTTCTTCGTAAAAGTTTTATTAAAATAAATTGACTATCATATCGCATGTTCACAGATATGGTGTGCTTTTCTTTCTTAGATTTTCCGTGTACATTACTGAATTACTGTAAACCCACGTCATTCACGCCCCAGCTTGTCTATGCGATTTCAACACGTCTATGCATACCCGACCACTACCACCACAGAAATTAAGGAACTTGATACTGGAGCATTTTGTATATTAACATCTAATTGTGTATATCTATCTTTTACATCTATTCTCCCACAGTATGTTGAATTAAGAGTTGAAACGAATATTAATCATTAGAACACTTAAAAACGGATTTCATTATTCTTATCCAAGTTGCGAAGTTTTTTTTTTTTTTTTTCACTCAGAAACTGGTATGTTAAAAAACTTCACTGATGTATTAGTATCTATGTTTTACAAAAATAGATTGTGATGCTTAAGGGCCCTCTTCACTCACCGTCACTGGAAGCCGAAACTAATGTTATTCTATGGGAAATTTTTCTTTACAAATAACTTATTAACTAATACATATTTTTAAATTCTGTTTTAACATTTTGAAAATTTTCAGCTGTTAAATTGACGGATCTTTTTTAAAAAATTATTTTTTTAATTTTTATATTTTATTTTAAAGCTGCAAAATACGAATTTTCAATATGTGAATTTTTTTCATTTTGCAATTTCAAAATAAAATATTAAAAACAAAAAAAGTATTTTTTTAAAAAAAGGTCCGTCAATTTAACAGTTGGGAATTTTCTGAATGTGAAAACAGAATTTAAAAATATGTATTAGTTAATAAGTTATTTGTAAAGAAAATTTCCCCATAGAATAACATTGGCTCGGGCTTCCGGCGACGGTAAGTGAAGAGGGCCGTTAAGTAGGGATAGTGAGTAAATTTTACAAATCGATTATTATTAAATTGATTTATGAAGGAGAGCAGTGCATATGAATGAGGTAGTATATCGAAGGTATTTGTGAGTTTCAAGCAAATATGAAAGCTTAAGGTTAACTTTTCCAGAGCTGTTGATTTTCAGATAATTTTGTTAAGAATGGTTTGAGCCAGATATAAGGATGATTAAAATCAAACTGAGTTGATTCTTTACTATTTCAGCAGCAGTTTCCTTGGAAAGGCGCCGCTATTAAGATTCGAACTTGTTAAGCGATTGGTAATGACATTTCATGTTTTCCTGTTACATATTGTAATATAAAAATGCAATAGACCAAAAAATAGTGTGCGTTTATTATTATTATTATTTTTTTTTTTCATACATCTGGGTGGTTTCTACACAGAACATTAAAATCATACAACTTTTTAACTGAGAACATTCAGATTTTTGAGGTTAAGTAATAGATTGTTCCCGAAATAGTGAGTGTTTTGTCTTGTTTTAGGTAACCTTTCTCAAAAAAAAGAAAAAAAATTCAATCTCAGTGTGAAAATATGAAACAAAAATTCAAGATCATGTTTTTAATCCTTATGGGGCCCCCTCTTAAATTTTAGAGGGGAAGCTTGTGCTTCCTGAGCCTTTTGGATAATCAGGCCCTGGTTAAAGCCGATTGACTACTCTAGGGTTCTAAGGCCTGGATGGAATAAATTCCTCGAGATTTTCTATTAAACCTGTATTCACGCGAGTTTCGAAGAAAACCACTGAAGTTCCGAACGGCTAGGCCGATGAGCGTGTGTAGGATGCGAATCCGGTAGTTCCCGTATACCAGCTTTGAAAGCGGAACCTCTCAGCCACTAGTGGGGCCAAAGCATCACAGGTAGTTCCAACCAGCAAGTATCTAACCCACCATTTTAAAGTAAAATAAGTTTCTTGTGTTCTATCTTTAATTTTATGGGTATATGTAAATTTAATTGTGGATAGGCAAGCAAGTGATACCACACAAATTGTGTTAAGAAAATATATATAATTATTTTTGTTTACAGGTTATTTGTTTATCTTATATTTTGGCAATCTGCTTATAAATATTCAATGTTATTCATGTTTTTTTATGAAATGCTTGACTTTTTTGTTTAAATATCATTGAACTGATTAAAGCTAAAATGTTTCAGGCATCAATAACAAATCATCAATACAACATCAAAATTTTAAAGCACCAAAGTTACAGATTTCATTTTCAACCACTGTGACATCTACACTACCAAATTATTATTTACTTTTTTCTGCATTTTGTTTTTAACAGCATTTACTTAAGGGGGCATTATAAAGCTCGTTCGTAAATTATCAACTTAAATTTAATAGATTTTTCATACTTGTTCATTTAGACATAATAATATTAAGTATATTAAAATTTCTTCGAAACTATTTATATTAAAAAAGTAAAATTAAAAAAATTAGTTTTATTTATTTATTTTAATTTAAAAATGCTCTAACGTTGATAATTTTAAATTTTTTTCCTCCTCCATTATTATTATTTAAATATATATTCTAAACATATTTGGCATTCTTTGTGGAATCCATTAACAAATTAATTCTCTTATTTTATTTTTATGTAGTTATTTATCCTTATATTTTACAGGACATACGTATGTAATCTATGAATAACTAAAAATTCTCTTTCTCTTTCTTTCCCAGTTTAATCAGTGGAAATTTCGCTTCAGCTACGGTTCTTATTTCGTACGGCGCTCTTCTAGGCAAAACGAGTCCTCTTCAGTTAGTTGTTATGACTATCATCGAAATAATAATACTTGCTTGTAATGAACATCTTGGTGTTAACATATTCGAGGTAAACACATTTTGATTTTCGAACTTTTCATTTCATAAAGAATTGATTGGTCAATTCACTCTCAGAAATAATATACTCAATTTCGACGATTCAGACATCCTTGGGCTTAATTTCGTTGTTTTTGGCAACCATTTCGTCAAGCGATCACGTGATTTTTGAGGAAACGTGAACTCAATATTTGACGAAACCAGAGCCTGATTAAGGGGGAAGCACACATTATTTATACTTACACCGTTATTTTTTAACAAATACTTTCCTCCTATAATAAACAGAAAATTCTCATTAAAAATTATTTTAAAAGAATTCTGTTGTCTAATAACGGTGAATAAATTGGATTGTTTTACACCGTTCATTTTTTATAAAAAAATATTTCCTTGTCAAAGCGTGGAATTTCTATGACATGAAGTAAAAAATAATTGTAAAAATACTCCGGTGAGAGCGGAGATAATGTGTGCTTCCCCCTTAATCAGGCTCTGGACGAAACTGTTTACTCACAATAGCATGTGCCAACTTTCCTACCGCCATATTGGTTTTTTTCCTGTGTTGTTTCGACTTTACGTTACAAGGACTTTTATTTGCCGGCCTGGTGGTTCGGTCGGTAGGACGCTGCCCTCTGGATTCCCAGGTCTCGGTTTAGTTTCCCGGTGCGGGCATAGATGTTTGTGATGTCCTATGTCTACAAAATATTGTGTGCGCTTGTTTCTGTGAATTTCTGTAAAAATATGGATCAATTGAGACATAAGTCATTGTAACTATAGGTTTCAAAGCTGTCAAATAAATGTTCAAATGACTTTTATTTGTTTGCTCTATTTTATTTATATTAAATATAATTACGATTTAATGTCTAAAGCAACGAACTTGCAGGTAATTTTATAATTTTATAATTTGCATTTTATTCTGTATCACGAAACTTGGATAAAAAAATGTATCTTTACTTTTGATGAAATTCGTATATTCAAACAAGTGACGAAAGTAATTTTCTAAATTTGACGAAATATTCGCTCGGAGTATTTCCCTGGAAACGGTTTCGTGAAAATTAAAGAAAATTTCGTGAAATTTGAGTATCCATTTCTGAGAGTGTTAGTTAGGTTTTAATGGTGCAAGCGTACCCTTGGTTTAGTGTAACCTTGTGGTACAAACGTATTATTGTTACGACAGGGCTTCGTAAAATAATTAAATCCTTATGCGGAATATTGAATTAGTGCAATTATTTTTAAAAATATATATTGTTCTCTTTGGTTATTTCATAAAGTAGAGTAGGTTGGGGTAATTGTAAAAACTTTTGATCACTTCTGAATATGATCATTCATACAAACTAAACAAATAACTTTTAGTTTAAAAAAATGACAGAAACTTAATTTTTGAACATTTACCTAAGTTTTAAGCATTTTACTTTGCATTAAAGTTTATATTTAAATTTATAAGGGCCTGTTTACAATTACTCCATAGTGTTTACATTTCCCCCATATAGTATGGGGCAATTGTAAAAAGATATATTTCCATAATGTAATGCATAATAACCTGAAATATAATACTTTAAAAAAGTTTTTTAATGTTTATATATGTAATAACTATTTTTTTTTATTAGTATATCATATCTTAAATAAATAATAAAATACATTTTTGATGATAATAAACCTAAAGCATTTTAACATTTGTTGAAGTACAAACATATTGTTTTACTAGATTTTTCATTTTTCTTTTACACTCACAAAACCAGGAAATGTATGCACAAGTTTCCTTTCATTATACTTAATAGAGGATGCTGACAAAATAGCTTTTATGGATGATAAATTTATGGGAAAAAATGTCATTTTCTACAACGTGACTGTACATTCATCTTGTGCTATGGAATTTATAACACAGACATACTTGTATTTAATCTTATTTTTGTCGTTGGCAATAAAGTCTATTAATATATAACTTCTAGGATTTTTCACATTTCTTTAGACGTTCTAAGACACTGGTAGAAGTCAGTATTTCCCCATAATTCATTTGCGTAAGTCTGCACGTTGCTGCCTTCTCTTTTACTGCTACTGCATATTCATTGGTTTTGATACTGTTTGAAAAAATTTCAACAATGGTTTTTGGGGATAAAATACTTTTTGTGGAGAAGGATTGTCCTCTCACATCATTCACTGCTTTTATTAAATCATCAGAGCTGTAGCTAATAGTTTTTTTTCTTAATTTCTGTTATATATAGTATATATAGTATATATCTGAATTAGAAAAAAATTCATAGAATAGTAGACAGAAAAAAACCCTACTTATAACATAGAATAGATTAGGCCTAATTACTAAAGAAAATTATAAAGTGGAATGAAATATAACATTCATATTAAAATTATAATACAATTTAGTATTAAAATAAAAACCTAAGATGCATTCATACTAAGTTGTGTTACTGAGGAATTGATGTTTACAATTACCCCAATCCAAGATTTTTCTGAGGTAATTGTAAACAAGCAATAACTAAAATTTAGTCATGAATTTCAAAGAAAAATCATTATAATAAAGTAAATTAAAATGTTTAAAACTATTTTTAAAGAAAATGAATTAATATCTCACCTTTTCGTATGATTTAGAGTATTTTTAATCAATCCTTGCAATTCTGTGTTTCACTTTTTTCACAGACCAAAACAAAACTACATAAACAAAATGGTGCTTCACAACAAAAGTGATTTAATAACAATGAACATCTATTGGTCCTTGAAGGTATGAAGATGTGCTGGCATCTGCATTTTGAAATTTTAACTAACAAAAAAATAAGGGATGTGTTTACAATAACCCCATGTTTACAATAACCCCAACCTAATCGCAAGCTCAGCAAACGCAGCGCTAGGAACCACTTCGATGTAAAAATACTAAAAAAATGAGTAATTCAACTGTTAATGAAGCCTACGATTCAAATGTTTTCTATGTGATATGAAAGTTTGCATCTAGTATAGTAATAAATGAATATGTCTGTAGGTCTGCGCAGCTATAGACTCAGTGACCGCGCTTCTCTGAGCTACAAATTGTGGCAGTCGGTTACCTTGGGGAGTGGAACGCTACAAATAAATAAATAAATAATACTAATCATTTTAGGTAGTTTTTTTCAAAGCTTTACAGATTAAGCTCGTTCACATAATGTTAAAAAATGTCGCAAAGTAAACTCGGCGTTAGCGCTTCTCCTCGTGCAGTGTCTGCGGTACCCAAATAAAAGCTGTGAAAAATCCGCCCCTATTGTGCTTTCTTTAAAAATGTTATCTCTTATGGTTTTAATATACGGTTACATCCAGACTGCAACGCTCGCTCGCTCGCAAGCGAGTGATCACAAATCCGAAATTTGTGATCGCCAAGAATGTTTCATTCCAAACGCAACAATTTCAGTCGCTCACAAATGACGACGGCTGATCGCAAGTTTGTGATTTCCGGTTTCCAATACATCGATTATTTTAAACGATAAACCGTAATGATTGGCTAGAGAGAAACATGTGGCCTAGCATATGCTTGCGTTTTTGTTTATATTTATTTATTAACGTATCCGTAATTAAAAATAGAGAAATGTTTAAATGTAATTGTTTTCCTGGAAATGTCTCTCCCTGTGTATTATGAGAGGGAGATAAAATAAAAAATAAAAGGATATTTACACTTATATATGAAGTTTAATGCAGTTTATGTTTAAAAAAAAATTTGTTGAACTTTTTTTGTTATAGGTTGTTTACATGCAGCTTTTTAAAACTTAGTTTAGAAATATTAATGTATTTGTATCTTTTATATTTTTAGCTCCAGAAACGTTATGTATACGCATCAACTAATCTAACATTTAATCCATATTTTAGGCATTTATTTAAAAAATTCTAAAGTTATATTTGCATAGTACATGAAAACTAGCATTTATTTTATTTGTTTAGTAGGTAATTTTCAACAATTAGAAGCTTATAAAGCTTTTGTAAATTGATATAATTTTGGATAAACTGTCAGGCTCTTTCATATTATTTAATGACTAGGGACAAATGATACATTGCTTAATTATTTAAAAAAAAATTAAGGTTTATTATTATCAGTACTTTTCTATTTTGCTGGTGCAAATCTCACCATACGAAAATGTTAATAATGCTGCAAATCTTGCCAAGCAAATTTTATTGATGACAACACACAGTTTACGTATAAAAATTTTTTAATAAATGTTAGTTCTAAGAATTTTTTTGCACAAGAAGTAATTTTAGGCTAAATGTGTTTTGCTTGAAATAAACTGACAGATTCTTCCTCTGTTCAGGCAAATCCCAAATTTTTATTGGTTTTGGTTTCTCATCCATTTTTGATGTATTAGGAAAAAGATGTGACTAATAAGAAATGAATGCAGCTTGTTTTAAAAATGTGGCGGTAAAGAGTTACCAGTAAGGATATTCCATTTGGTGTTGGTAGTATCTATTTTGGCGACTTTATAGAGCTGTACTTTACTATCATTCATTATTATAGGCAAATATCCATTTTCCTTCATTATGATTATTACATCATTAGTTATATAGTAAAGATATGGAAGCACTTGGATGCAGACAGCAGTAAATTTTGTTTGTGTAAATAGGGTAATGTGGAGGTATTTGAGTTAATAAAATTTAACACGTTCATCTCCGTGTCTTCCAGATATGGGTGACGCTCTTCTCGTTCAAGTTAACACAAGATCTTGGGCATCGGGACAATGAAGCAAGGGGGGGCACTTGCCTCTCCCTGGAAAATTCTAATAAGCATTTTTTTCTTTAACTTTAAAACTATGCTATCAGAATTTTATTTAAAAAAAATATTTTTTCAGGTTGTGCCCCCCCCCCTGGAATTTTTTCTGGTGACACCACTGCATGAGCGTAATTGTGTCATTTTTTATAACGCTAGTAGTCGCATGTCGGTCTATTCCCCGCTGTTGTTTAGTATAAAGGGAAAGCCGAAAGAAAGCCAGTAGAGAAAGATGAGCTGCCTTTAATTCATGCAAAACTTTTCCCGCAAACCTCTAACCTTTCTGAAAAACTAGAAGTAGGGGAAAAAATAATCAACGTTAATAGTCGCATCGCAGTCAAATACCGATTTTAGAAGTAAAATGTTTTTAACTGCTCAAAAAATATCAAGAATGACTTAAAAACAGACTATGTTAGAGAACATCCACTCAAGGTTAGTTACACAGAATTTTCTTACTTTATTTTTAAGGGGTGATCTGTTGGGGAAATTTATAATCAGTGGGCGGCAAATAGACCAATATGTGACTACTAATGCATTAATAGGATTTTTAAAAGGAAATTAATGGAATAAGCACTGAAATATAAATAAAGGATATACAACATAAAAATAATAAAAATATACACATTATGCTGTACTTTTTATTAATTTATATTTAGGAAAACATTACATTATACTATATCACATGGTGTTCGTTAAAACACTAAGTACATTTGAGGTGATTCTGGACAATAGAAACAATAGGTTGCATATATAGTGTTTCTTTTACATTTTTCTTTGCTTCTTGGCATTTGGCAGTTTGCTTCCTCTTCTGGTAACATAGAGCACACACATACATACTTCTTATAGGCTCGCTTTGCTGATTCTTACAAATCTATGAAGGGTGGGACACTTCCTTGTTTTACTCCTATTATTGTCGGGCATAGCGTTTTCTGAGGACAACTATTTGATAAAAAAAAGTTTCTATTTTCTAATTTCTATTTTTTCATTTGTGGCTCTCTGGTACATGTCATCTCCGACGATCGGATTTGTGCCCAGTGAGAAGCTCAGCTGAATCATGCTGGGCAATGAAGGTGTTAATAACGCTATGAGTCTGACTGAGGTACCTTTAATGAGGACCTTTTTTAAGGGATTCTAGCTCAAGTTGTGTAAGTTTCAGACCGCATTGAAAATTCTAAATGGCTAGGCCATTGAGCACAACCTGGGCTCGAACCCTATAACATTCAATTCAAAGTTAGAATAAACTAATTATAAAACAAACAAAATCCTAACTAGGTAGAACAAGCGGGCAATGTTTTTTTAAAGTGGTTTGTTTTGTTTAGTTATAAGCTTCATTACTAATGAATATTAAAATTTATAAACTTAAACCCATAATTTAAAAAAAAAGAAAGCTTTCACAATTTTTTCTATGTCAATATTATAGTTGACAGGCAAAAATTGGATTTAGGCAAAAATTGGGACCTATTTGCACAGCGCGCATATCCCCCTAACCTGTGCTGCCGAAGGCAGTGGGGACTCGGTCTAACTTTTTACTCGATGATAAAGGATTATTTTCGTTTTCTTTTCTTAAAAATAAAAGTTTGACTTGAGAAAGAACACATGCACGTGCAGCACACATGGGTCTGCACTGCCGAAGGCAGTGGGGACCCGGTTTGAGTTTTTACCCGATGATAAATGAATTTTGAGAAATCATAAGGAGGGTGAAGGAATATGCACGCGCTGCGCATGGGTCTACGCAACTACAGCGTCTAGAATAAAGTGTGGAAAGCGGCGAATAAAATTGTACTAAAAAAATTAAGCCTGTCACCAGATGTCATTGTAATCGAAGCTAGTGTCATGACAACAAAACCGAGACTCCCTATGGGTTAATTGTATGCTTAGATCACGTGATTAAACTGACGAAACTGGGAAAAGCCAATCAGGTCTTCGATTTGAGCAATAGCTTCGATCACAGCGACATCTGGGTAAGCTTAATTTTTGTAGCATCATTTTAACATCACGGTTATAGGCGATTGCAACACTGTTTATTCTAGACGCTGTAACGCAGCCGAAGGCAATTTGGACCCAGTGTGAGTTTTTAGCCAAAGCTGAATGATTTTTTTTTTTTTTTTTTTTTTTTTGCAATTCTCTTTCTTAATAATGAAATTTATGAGTAATAATAAATATGGAATTTTGAAAAATAATAAGGATGGTAAAAGAATATGTGCGTGCAGCGCACGGGTCTACTCTGTCGAAGACAGTGGGGACTCTGTTTCAGTTTTTACCCGATCACGATTTTTTTTTTTCTTTTCTTAAGAGTAATGTTGATGAGTGATAAGATGCAATTTTGAGAATTCATTCATTATAGTGATTCATTTAAAAATACTGACCCGCTAGCGGGCGAAGCTCGCTAGTGTCAGATATAAAATCCATTTCGCAAATCAGGATTACAATATTTTCTTATACATTGTATAAGGAAGTAAAAAGAGATTGTTTTTAGTAAAATTTTAACGTATTTCAAATGCTATTTTAATTATGTTTTCGATGCATTAGGTAGTCAAACCTTATTAACATGAACTGTTTCCACTATCCCCACCAAAATGAAGTTTGGTTATTGATAGTATGAAAAAAAATTTTTTCCTCTCGAGATTCACGTTAACAAATTTCAGTTGTATTAGGGTATTATGCATTTTAAAAAAGTTTTTTTTTTCTTTTAATGTTATGATTGATCGACTATTTTGATGCATTTTCAGAACATCAATAAATCGGTAATCAGGCAACAACTGTTTCCTGCTGATGCTTCAGTGTAAAATTAATCGTGACACAAATCTGATAGACCATGTAATAGGTATAATATTACAGGATTATCGTTTATGATTTAAATTTAAATACCTTATATTTATCCTTTCTTTAAACGGATATATTTCGGCATGCTTATTGCAGCCCTCTTCAGCGTCGAAATGACTTCTATGATTTAAATTTAAATACCTTATATTTATCCTTTCTTTAAACGGATATATTTCGGCATGCTTATCGCAGCCCTCATCAGCGTCGAAATGACGCTGAAGAGGGCTGCGATAAACATGACGAAATATATTCATTTAAAGAAAGGATAAATATAAGGTATTTAAATCATAGACAATGTAACTTTTACTTAGAAATATCATTCATGACCTATGAATATTTATTTAGAGAAATGGATGTGTAAGGTTGAATTTTTTTGTACAAACTATGTGAAAAATATCCAAGCTGGGAATCAAACTCGAGCACCCCACTTACAGTGCAGATGTTCTACCACTGAGCCACCTTGGCTGATTATCAACTCGGCATTTCCCACATGACATCTGTTGGCAATGTCACTGTATTTGCAAATGCAGATTTAACGGGTAAACATATAAAGTTTAATGATAGCACAACTTTGATAGACCCTGTAATCTTTACTTAAATCATTCATGGACGATGATTTATTTAGAGAAATTTGAATGTAAGATTGAATTTTGTATACCAACTACGTGAAAAAGGCCAGAGCTGGGAGCTGAAATCGAGCACTCCGCTTATTATGTATTGCTGAGCTACCCTGTCAGATACCAGCTCAGCATTTCCCATATAATATCTGTTTAAGTACCCGAGTTAAATTCTCAGCTCTGTCGTTTTTCATATAGTTGGTATAAAAAAATTATCCTGACATGTTAATGGATATTATGTAGGAAATTCGAAGTTGATAATCAGAGAGTCAGTTGTTGACAAGAAGCTGAACTCATGTTATTCTATGGGGAAATTTGTTTCTATAATTCCTCATTGCTTAATGTATTTATTAATTATGTATTCATGTTGTGAAAATCTATAACCGTTCAATTAGTATTACTTTTTAAAAAATTAATGTTTCACTTTTGAGTTTAAAAAACAAAAAATATTTAAATGTATTTTTAAGCTGAATAAAATGTTAGAAATTGTGAAAACAAGTAGTAGTATGGTTCTGAATTTTCTGAAGGTGAAAACAGAATTTAAGGTAAAAAAAAAAAAAAAAAAAAAATAATAATAATAATAATCATGTTAACAAAACATGATCCTTCGTCAGGCGAATAAAGTAGGCATGAGTGTTTGTTTGCAGCACTCATGCCTACTTTGTACGCCTGACGAAGGATCCTGTTTTCTTTCAACCCAAAACAATTTTTGTGAATGAAAGCGTTTTATGGTGTAAATTCAAAGTTTTGTATGTATTACTTTTTAACGTCAGTTTTGTGGTACAATAAGGTTTTTTGTTTCTTGGAAAAGATACTAAAAGCTCTCATTTGAAGATATATGTCAAGTATAAAAATATAGATACAATGGTTTTGTATGTTCACTTTTTTGTAATATTATGGATTACGTAGAAAATTATAATTGTAACATTTATATAGTTCATAAATTTTAGGCTAATTTAACCTTTTTACAGGCCAACGTTCCCAATTTGGAACATCAAATTAAAACTTATAGCACACATATTTAAAAGATGACTTGATTTTTTAAAAAAACAGAAGGAACATTTTTATCATTAGTTGGTAACTGTACAAAAAATCTTAAAAATCATCATTTTCATATTTCTTTTATCGAGTTATTTAAATATTCTTATTGTAAATAACTGCTACCACATTTAACTGTAACTGTCTGATTAGTCAATTTTTTTATTTATGGTATATATTTATAGTTGAAAAAGTACAAGCCACATTCTTTCTCTATTAGTGCTGTAATTGTGTTTTGAAAAATAAAATATTTTATCAAAGAATAATGCATATGTATAATTAATAGCTGCAGCTATTTCATTATATTTAAATTCAATATTAGCTGTTAGTAAGCTTTAAATTTAAAATTTTGCTATTAAATATATTAATGTTTCTCTTTCAGGCTACAATGCTTTAATTCAATGCTAATTGGTTATTGCTTGATGCTTGTGTGTTGTATTCAATTGACTATATCAAGTTATTTAGTTAAAATGAATGTAGTATATGAAGAAAAAATTCAGTAACAAAGTAATAAGCAACTGGGAAAAAATAGATCTAGCAGCAGTGAATTCAAACACAGCAAAAAAGAAATAATAATAATAATTTAAAAAAAAAAAAAAAAAAAAATGGAATGAAGAAAGTGTATTGAAGGGGAAGGAAAAAAGTCTATTTATTGTGTAATCATGTAACCATAAACAAAGTAACAGGAAGGGGAGGGAGAGCAGCATATCTCCCCCTCCTCCTCCATTTTTAATGAATAAGATTTTGTAATTTATAGTGTTTAATCATAAAGTTTTCATTTAAAGCTTACAAACAGTTAAATACTGAATTTAATTGTAATGAACCAGCTACAGATATAAATTATGCACATGTATAGTTATTTGACAGTAAAATATTTTTATTCTCCAAAACTCATTTTCAACACTAACAATGAAGTTGTATATTTTCAGCTATAGAGTTTTATACATAATAAAATAAATAATTGACTAATCAGGC
Source organism: Salticus scenicus (assembly GCA_963930645.1). Taxonomy (NCBI): domain Eukaryota; kingdom Metazoa; phylum Arthropoda; class Arachnida; order Araneae; family Salticidae; genus Salticus; species Salticus scenicus. The sequence goes on from OZ005652.1 coordinate 86,480,760, forward strand.
TTTTACAATCAAATGCAATAACTGTTATTTACAATAAAAAGTATATTTAAGGTTTACTACACCGAATTATAGTTTTACGAAATATTGCGGCCACATCATCTTCTTCTTATTTTTTTTCGCCTAAACAGAATAAATAGATAATGGAATAAATAATTGACTAATCGGGCTTTTATTTACAACGAGAAGAATATTTATCCAAATGATATCATACCAGATTGTAAAGTTTTAACGAATATCATAGTCATCTCATTAAATAATAGAACATATTATTCTATATTGCAAATAAACAATTACAGAAACATGACATATTACGTTTAATTTACATTAAATAAGCCTAACATTTATAAAATATACAAATGTTACAATTATAATTTTCCGCATAATCCATAATAATATTTCAATGTTAAACATTTAATCTTACATGAATATACAAAACCATAACGTAACATATTTTACACTTACATTTATCTTCCAATTCCAATGAGAGCTTTAAGTATAATTTCCGAGTAAAGAAGAGTTTCACTATGTTGGATAGTATTTAATTCATATTGTAGATTAATGAAATATTATAATATTTGTTTCGGATTATGTATTATCATTTCAAGAATGATTATTACAACAGACAAATTATATCCTTGTCTGTGACTATTACTTTCTTCGATATCACTGGACAACAGCGGCCATGTTTTTTGAGGCGATAGTACACCTGCGATCGAGTTGTGAGAGCTCCGAGGCAGTCACAAATTTCCCCCTCATCGCTCACAACTTTGCGATCAGTTTTGTAAACAAATGTTGCGTTTGGATTGAAACACAGCCAGATTTGTGATTGTTTACCTATTTGTGATCACAATGTTTCAGCCTGGATGTAACTGATAAACAAGAATTATTTCTAGCCCTAAATGAATATTATAGACGTGATTATTTACTTGAAGTTATTAGCGTACATTTGACTTTAAATACAAAATATGGTAGATGTTAGCTAATAAACAATCACATTATTATTAGTTAACATCTAACATATTTTGTATTTAAACTCAAATGTACGCTAATAACTTCAAGTAAATAATCACATCTATCAGCGTTTGTAATGATCGATAGATGGCGCTTTTTCAGCTTTTGTTGTTAGTAAACATAATGGTCACGTGTATTAATTTGTGTTCTATTTGTATTACTACTTAATATTCGTGCTATAATTTCTCCGCCATTACATCATGGAAAATCGATTGCTTTTGGAAAAAAATATTTCAGTTTATTCAACGTGCGATCGGAAGTAGATTTTTAACTGAAGCTGAACAAATATTAGTTTCAAATCATCTGATTAATTTTTTACTTCCATTAGCCGAAGCAACTGAAATTTTAAATTTGTCATTTGGAAATAAATGGATGCTTAATTCTGGATTTTTTTATTTTTGGAGTTACACTGAGGCACACAACAGTAAGTGTTATCTTTTTTACCGGATTTATTCATTTTTATTCAATAAATATATGTGAAACTAAATATCGGCAAGCAATGGCGTCTAGATGAATTCGAAAGCTATGCATGTTAATTGTAATTTCACCTTAGCCCACCAGAGGGCGAGCATTTCATTACAATCGCGGATAGTGTTCACTTAGAGCCAGAATTAATTAATGTAAAATATAATTTTTTAAATCGATCTACTAATGTTGTAAATTGTATTGTAGATATGAAAAAAATCATGTATTAGTAATTTAAGAAGAAAATTTTAATGTGTGCAATTTTCAAATTTAAAATTTTGATTAAAAAAAAATTTATTTTGGAAAAGGAATCGCTTATAAAAGATGACTTTATCATTATTTCTTATATTAAAAATTATGTCATGTTCCATAAAATCAATCAGACGCAGACGAAAACATTCGCAAAAATTTTATCATCTAAACAAAATATATTTGTAATCGCTTTATAACCAAATCTATAACTAAAATAACATTTAGGAATGAACAAATATAATAAACACTAACTTGTTCTATCATCATAACAAATCAAACAACCGAATTCAAAATTCCATAGATTATCTCTTGGTCCGTAATGAATGAAAATTCACGAGATAAAGATTTCAATAATTATATAAATTGTAGAAGTATTCAAAAAATATTTTTTAAGAATTGATTTAAAATATATTACTTATCTTAAAATACGGGAAAATATGCGAAATATTAATATTCTAAAAATACATGAATTTTTCCGTTTAGATGTGCATTCGTTCAAACCATAGACCTATTATAAGAGTGGACGGCGCATTCCATTAATAAGGGAATACAAGAAAAGGTGCAAAGATAAAACCACGTGAATGTTGAAAAAGGTTACCTTTTTAACACGCTTATATTAGCTTCACCTGTATGTATGTATGTTTGTAACTTCTCTGGGAGCAAAACGTGATTGCACAAAATCCTTCATATCTCAAACAAAAAAACAGATATCCGTAAAATTTTTGCTTTAAAATATATTTTTTAATCATTTTGAATTAGGAAATAAATAGTGCGCGTGCAATAATATGAAATAAAAATATGAATTTAATGATTTGATAAAACACGATCGCGTGCTATCTTAAAAAGTAAAATTTAAAGTTTATTTTTTTTACAATAACAAAAATACATCACGTGAGTTAAAAATATAAAAATGATAGAATAAAATAAAACATGGACAATATCTAACATATGGTGTGTCACTCACACGATCTTCTCTTACCCTGAATTTTAATACTGAGATAGATATTTTGTGCTTTTTAGTTCACATTTCTCTAAAAGCGTGTTCTTTAATTTTTTAAAACTATAATATTATTTAATTAATAATATATATATATATATATATATATAAAATAAAATAAAAAGCAAAATGTGTAATTTTTTCTACATTAATCGCATTATTGGCGATTTTTTGTTTTGAATATAAATATACATTTTTTATTATTATGAAAAGATACTGCAAACAAAACTTGTGTAAAACACTATTTTATTTTAACCTTGTTATTAACACTATCTTACAAAGTTCAAAAGTGTTTACGACTTTGATTTGTCTGTCTGTCCGCCCTCTGACTCCCGGAAATATTTATGAAAATCCTAGAAACTAATATATGTTATTTAAGTTCAGTATAGCATACTCTCTATTTAGAGTACAGTAAATACTATTACTAGTTTGTGTACAGGTACATCCAAAAATATATTCTAAAGTATTGTTTTCTGAGCGGAATATTTATACAAATCATTATTTAATATATTTATATTGCAGAAAACATAACGAAATTCGCTTTTATTATTTATATGCACAAAAGCATTCTTTCTGTAGAATATGGTGTGAGATTAGCATTTATGTTTACAGAACCATGTACCTTTCTCCCAAAACACAAATACAGTAAACAAGAAATGTAAAATTAAGATATCTAGTTATGTGCACCTTCCTTTTTGGTCTTTCTGTAACTTCCTGTTTGGGAGATATTTACGAAAATTATATTCATAACGACCAAATATACGAAGAATTTCGGCATTATTTACGACCTACCATCAAGCTATAATGTAGTCCGTTATGATAATGTTATGAATGTTAACTACATTTTTGCGGGTAGAAAGTAATTAGTAAGGATATAAGCAGGTTCTGGTAGACGAATGCACTTTATTTAATGCATGTTCAGCCTGTATATAGACCCCATAATGATATTGTTATAAAAGTTGTTGACATTTTTGCGTATAGAATTTACATAAGCAGGCTCTAGTCGACGAATTCTCTTTATTTAATAAACATTCAACTGCAAGACAAAGCCCATATTGATATTGGGGGAAAACTGTCGTTATTTTTGCGTGTAGAAAGTACATAAGCAGGTTCTAGTCGACGAATGAATTATATTTAATGAATGTTCAACTCGTAGATAGAGCCCGTAATGATATTGTCATTATTTTTGTGTGTAGAAAGTATATAAACAGGTTCTAGTCGACGAATGTATACTTTATTTAATGAATATTCAGCCCGCAGATAGTAATGATACTGTCATGAAAGTAGTCGATATTATTGCATGTAGAAAGTAATTCTTTAAAACATAAGCAGGTTCTAGTCGACGAATGCACTTTATTCAATGAGCCTCTAATGATAAGTTATTAAAGTTGTCAGCATTTTTGTAGGTAGAAAGTAATTCTTAAAGACATAATCAGGTTCCAATCGACGAATGGTCTTTACTTAATGAATATTCAGTCCGCAGATACAGCCTGTAATGATACTGTCAAGAAAGTAGTTCACATTTTGTAGAAAGTAATTCTTAAATACATAAAAAAGTTCTAGTTGACAAATGCACTTTATTCAATGAGCCCGTAATGATACAGTCATGAAAGAAGTCGATATTTTTCTGTGTAGAAAGTAATTCTTAAGACATAAGCGAATGCCTGTCGATGAATGCACTTAATGTAATGAATATTCAGGAAACAGTAGAATAAAACTCTTTTTTCTTCCCCCACAAAAGTCAATAATTAATTAATATTCTTGAAATCTCTTGACAAGAGCTTATATTTTAGAGATATTTATGGTTTTACATGACTTTTCTGAACGACTATATGTATGTATGTATGCATGTGGCTATGCCTGTATCTGACATTAACTCAAAAACGACTGGTCCTAGGACGTTGATTAGTATATACAGTCGGTAACAAAAGTCTCCGAACACTAGCAAAAATTCCTATAGAAAAAAAAGTACACTTAATACAATTTTGTTAAATAAATCCTTGTCGAATCCTGTTCTTAGTCAGTCTAAAAACAGAATTCGACAAGGATTTATTTAACAAAACTGTATTAAATGTACTTTTTATATATAGAAATTTTTGCTAGTGTTCGGAGACTTTTGTTACCGACTGTAGGTTCGTTATATTATAACACCTAGTTGTGCACCTCCCTTTTTGCTCTTTCTGTGACTTTCCGTTTAGGAAATATTTATGAAAATTATATTTTTTAATGACCAAATATACGAAGAATTTAAGACCTACCATCAGGCTATGATGTAGTCCATTATGATAAAGTTATGAATGTTATCTCTATTTTTGAGGGTAGAAAGTAATTATTAAAGATATAAGCAGGTTCTGGTAGACGAATGCACTTTATTTAATGCAGGTTCAGCCTGTATATAGAGCCCATAATGATATTTTTATAAAAATTGTTGACATTTTTGCGTGTAGACAATAATTCTTAAATACATAAATAGGTTCTAAGTTGACAAAGGCTCTTTATTGAATGAGTCCATATTGTTACTGTCATGAAAGTAATCGATATTTCTACGTGTAGAAAGTAATTCTTAAAGACGTAAGTAGGTTCTAGTAGACGAATGCACTTTATTTAATGAATGTTCAGCCTGTATATAGATTCCATGATATTGTTATAAAAGTTGGTGACAGTTTTGCGTGTAAAATTTACGTAAGCAAGTTCTATTCGACGAATTCCCTTTATTTAATAAACATTCAACTAGTAGATAAAGCCCGTAATGATATTGTTTGAAAACTGTCGACATTTTTGCGTGCAGAAAGTACATTAGCAGGTTCTAGTCGACAAATGAACTCTATTTAATGAATGTTTAACTCGTAGATAGAGTACGTAATGATATCGTCATGAAAATTGTTAATATTTTTGTGTGTAGAAAGTACATAAACAGGTTCTAGTCGCCGAATATATACGTTATTTAATGAATATTCAACCCACAGATACAGCTCGTAATGATATTGCCATGAAAGTAGTTGACATTGTTGCATGTAGAAAGTAGTTTTTAAAGACATAAGCAGGTTCTAGTCGACGAATGCACTTTATTCAATGAACCCGTAATGATACTGTCTTGAAAGAAGTCGATATTTTCCCGTGTAGAAAGTAATTCTTAAAAGATATAAGCAAATTCTAGTCGATGAATGCACGTTATCTAATGAATATTCAGGAAACAACATAATGGAACTCTTTTTTTTTCCTCTACAAAAGTCAATAATTAATAAATATTCTTGAAGCCTTTGGACAAGAGCTTACATTTTGGAGATATTTACGGTTTTACATGACTTTCCTGAACGGCTATATGTATGCATGTATGTGGCTATGCCTGTATCTCACATAACTCACAAAAGACAGGTTGTAGGACGTTGAAATTCAGTATATATAGGTTCGTTATAACATCTAATTGGGCACCTCTCTTTTTGCTCTATCTTTGACTGTCCGTTTAGGAGATGTTTACGAAAATTATATTTTTAATGACCAAATATACTAAGAATTTCGGCATTATTTACGACCTACCATCAAACTAATGATGTTTGTCCGTTATGATAAAGTTATTAAAATTATCTACATTTTTGCGAGTAGAAAGTAATTATTAAAGGCATAAGCAGGTTCTAGTAGACGTATGCACTTTATTTAATGCATGTGTCAGCCTGCATATAGAGCCCATAATGATATTGTTATAGAAGTTGTTGACATTTTTGCATGTAGAATTTACATAACCAGGTTCTAGTCGACGAATTCACTTATTTAATAAACATTCAACTGCAAAGCCCGTAATGATACAAAGTCCGCAATGACAAAGCCGCAAGACCGCAAGACAAAGCCCGTAATAATACTGTTTGACAACTGTCGATATTTTTGCGAGTAGAAAGTACATAAGCAGGTTCTAGTCGACGAATGCACTTTATTTAATGAATATTCAACTCGTAGATAGAGCCCGTAATGATATTGTCATGAAAATTGTTAACATTTTTGTGTGTAGAAAGTACATAAACTGGTTCTAGTCGACGAATGTATACTTTATTTAATGAATATTCAGCCCGCAGATAGTAATGATACTGTCATGAAAGTAGTCGATATTATTGCATGTAGAATGTAGTTCTAAAAGACATTTGCAGGTTCTAGTCGACGTTGCACTTTATTCAATGAGCCTCTAATGATAATGTTATGAAAGTTTTCGGCATTTTTGTGGATAGAAAGTAATTCTTAAAGACATAAGCAGGTTTTACTCGACGAATGCACTTTATTTAATGAATATTCAGTCCGCAGATAGAGCCTGTAATGATACTGTCATGAAAGTAGTCGACATTTTTGCGTGTAGAAAATAATTTTTAAATACATAAATAGGTTCTAAGTTGACAAATGCACTTTATTCAATGAGCTCGTACTATTGCTGTCATGAAAATAGTCGATGTTTCTGCGTGTAGAAAGTAATTCTTAAATACATAAGCACTTTCTAGTAGACATATGCACTTTATGTAATGAGTATTCAGGAAACAGTGGAATAAAACTCTTTTTTTTCCCTACAAAAGTATAATTAATGAATATTCTTGAAACTAGTGAACAAAATCGCGTTTGAATTCTCCGAACTGTTGAAAAAGTTATTGTTTTACAAAAAAAAAAAAAAAAAAAAAAAGAAGTTAAATACACTACAAATCAGAAAGTTCGTTAATTTTTGAACAACGAAAATTTTGAACTCGAGAGTATTGTCACTGATATCCAGAATTTTCGATGAATTTCTGTGTTAGAAACCAATGAATCATTTCAAAAAATTCCAGAAATTGACTTCTGTTGATATTAAAGTTTCCAAATATTGAGAATCCTTAACTACTACTTTTCGTCTCATTTAAATGTTTAATCTGACGCTATGTCAACGCTCATGTTCGTGGAAATGAAAAAAGTACCCTCTATTTCCACTTTTACTGTACAACTGTATAGAATATAGCATGTAAAGACGTAGGTAACTTGTAGTCTACGGTCATTAATAATCGATCTTTTTTCCATATTTTTATTAACTCTTATTCTCGCTTGTTTGTTTGTCTAGTATAAATCTTACAATCGATTTTTAACTAACTTCTCGGCTCGCTAGACATTTCAAACTTTCGGAATAGCCCAGAACACGGAAATAAACAAGCTATATTTTAATATATGAAATAAAACTATTTATTTGTTAGATCTAAGCTTTTTTTTTATTAAAAATATGTATTCTGCATTGGGTTAATTCCATCTTTGTATGGAATTACTGTTTTAATGCGCAATGGCATAGTTTTATACAGTGTTTTAATATAAATCTCAAAAATTTCAATGTGCCAAATATCACAAATATTTTTTTCTGTTTCTGGCAGAGTTATAGGCTGCAAATTTCGAATCCTCTCCCCTCTCCCCAGCCTTTTTTAAAGACGAAACAATTTCGAGCGGATCGCGATTAGCACTATTTCCATGTCTGGTAAAGAAGAAATTCTACTTTATCCTTTGTGGGATTTATCTTAAAATGAAAAAAGTTATGATTATTTACAGAATTAGAGGTTCTCATGGGAATGTAGGGGAAATTTTGACAATTTGAAGTTAATAAACTTACCACAGATGCCATGTAGTAAGGTGCATTATCATCTTGAAATGCTGTTTCCAGAAATGTCCAAGATACCACCAAAATAGTATGTCAGGTACCACCTTTATGAAGATTGTGTTTTATTTCGAATTAATTGATCCCTTGAGCATAAAAATTTACCCAACTGTTTGAGAAGTTATGCACCTCCGTACCATAACGTACGGAGAATGTGTCACTGTTTTAAAAGTGCAATTTTCATTAAGTCGGTCATATTTTCGTTGTCAGATCTTCTTGTTTTCTTTAGCTCGAAATAAGTTAAACTTGACTCATCAAAGAGAACCAGTTCAGCCCAATAATTAACTAATCATTTTTTAATTTTTTTAGTCTACTGAGGTCTTGCTTTCCCATTTCTTTTCACTAAGAATGGACTTTTTCAAATTTTCTGTCATTTAAACCTGCTTTGTTTAATAGTTGCTGTACTGTAGTTAAAGAAATTAGGCTGATAAACACTTTTTCTAAATCTCTTTTATGTTCTAAATGTAATACAACCCGATTTTATAAGCAATGGCTTTTTAACTTACCGTCATCTCGCTTGTATGAGCAACATGGCCGCCTAAAATGAAATTTCCAGTTTAAACGGCCAAAAAATTTTATATCTTGTTAAAAACCCTTTTACCAATATTTCGTTAACATTTAATTATTTTGCCATCTCATGTATTAAAATATTTTTTGATTTTCATTCAAAAATTTATAGTTTTTGTGGCATCGTTATCCGTCTTATTCTTACCATTTTTGAAATAATTTCTAAAACTACAATTTTACTGACAATTGCATTTTGTTTTTAACACTGGACTCAAAGCTAAAGTGTATGTGGAGGACAGCATAATAAAATATGTTCGAAAATTTGCTTTTTAAACTATAAAATTGGCGATTGTAGAAGGCAAAAAGGAAAATATCCAAGTGCGGCTTTTTTTTTTTTTTTTTTTTTTTTTTTTTTGTCACTTAGTGTACATATATTGTCCGATCACAATAATTTTTTTAAAAGTAAAATGAACATATCAAACAAATTTAGAATATATAAATCAGATTTACTGTTTCTTTCTTTTTTTTTTTTTTTTTTTTTTTTTTTTATTGATCACAGTCTCTCACACAGTTTTTTAAAAATATGTCTTCCAGATTTTGAAGACCTAGAGGATTAAGGAAAAAATTTATCAAAATTTCACATTACTTTCTCTGACATATGTGGTAAGAGAATGTAAAAATCTCTTGATGTAGGTACAAAATAATTTCCTTGAAATCATTTAAAAAAAAAAAAAAAAAAAAAATGCTAAACAGAATAATGTTGTTCATACAGTAACTACACAAAGCTTCATTACTACAGAAAATACTGGTTTATTTAATTTCTACAGACAAAAACGCTTAAAACATTAAATGCGTCAATAGGACTGTCGCATGCTCAAATAAACACTCTACTGGTCTTTGCAAATTTATTATTTGAATTGATATTTTGTACCAGAAAATATTTCAATTATACAGCTTAATATATGTATGTTTTATAAAGATGTAGAAAATATGTACTTATAATAAAATTTATCGATGAAATTATTAATCAAAATAAAATCCTTAATTCTTGGAGGAAAAAAAAGTAAAGTAATGGGATTCGCTTAGATTATAAACTTTCCCTACATCACCCATTACCCATTTAATCTGCAAAGGTAATTTACCTCCTTAAAGGCATCTTGAAATACATTTTTATTTTCATTATAAAAGAAGAAAACTGAAATATTTTTTTTTATATTATTGCTTTTAAAGAATGTCATGTAACAGATTGTTTTTGTGTAACCCTGTATATCGGCCATATTCCGCATACCTACAAAAATATATTTTACTTTTAACTTTGATGGGAATAATTCTCATAATATTATTTTTATAACATTATTTCTAAAGAAATAACATTACAATTTTTGCTTTTGTTTAGCCCTGTATATGTACTAAAACTTACATACTTATCAGACACTGCACTAAAAATGGTCTCATAGTCATAGCACTGTAAATTTGTTGTGAGCAATTTCCAATTATATACTCTATTGCATCTGAATAACTTTGTGTAGCCCTGTAAACCAGCCGATATCGCAATTCTACATTTTTGAGAAGGAAAAGGGTTTTGCATATTTTAAAAATATAGATTATTTTTCTTATGTTGTGCTTCGTGTAAAGATATTTATAGTAAATGCATAAAAAAAGAAGAAACAAAAAAAGAAAGGGAAACCCTTATAAATCATATATGCATCAAAAATCTATCGTGAGTTCCTGTACAGAAATCAGTTGTGCTAGCAATATAATTTTACATTGCAAACATACCATAGTGAATTTTAATAATATCTATCAATTTCGGCCTGGCCAGAGAGACTAACGAAACGGTTATAAACTTTTTAAAATTTTGTTTGGAAATGCTAAAAAGGACGCTTTAGTATAGGATACGAAGAATATACTATATATGTAATCATGGAAATAAAATTTATTATATACATTTTTTATTTTCATCAATGGCCGAAATAATGAATTTATAAAGTTTTAGTATCTTGCTTAAAATTGCCTATAATACTATGTATACTTGATTTTTAGCTTTTACACTTTTTTTTTTTTTTTTTTTCATTTATACTGTCATCCAGAGATAAATATAAATTTCATGAATTGTTATTATTATTATTAAAACAATATTCCATTTATTTTCAAATAGTATATGCAATTGTTTTTATTATTATTATTTAAAGAAATAGATAAAACAGATTTAAACATTTTTCAAATATAATTACTTTAAAAGATGAAATAAAAAGCCATAAAATATCTTACATGTGAAATGTTACATTTCCTTCTTTAATAAAATATTCTTTGGATGTTTTTACATGACATTTAATAACCATTTCTTGATATGAAATTTTTTTCAGAATCGAACCAATCCATTTAACTTTTAAAGTAAAATAAAGAATTTAAAAAGAACTTTCAACGAAAGAAGAAGAATATCGTCTGCTTAATTAAATGCAGAGTTTAGAGCATGGCGAGAAAATTTCAATATTGGCTAGCTTGGCTTCTGTAGATCAACAATCACGTGCCTTTTTTATGAGTTATCTTTGCACTCAAAAAGGTTGCCATTGTCCCGTCCACTCTTATAATAGGTCTATGGTTCAAACACAGTTCTATTTTAATTTTAAATATGGAGCATCGCGCGAGTAAACAAATTCTATTCGAGCATGCGCAGTTTCAGCCTGAGTAGTTCAGGTACCTCCAACACGAGATGGCTTTGTCATCGATCTTTGACGTAACTATGACGTAACCATGACGCAACCATGACATAGTACGCTACCCATTGCTCCATTGTAATGAATACGCTTACTCTGTAAAGCTTTGGTTTTTTTGTTGAACCTATATATGTAAGGAAAGTATTGTAATCGTGAAAAAAATTCGGCATTCAGATTTTGGTGTATCTATACGTGTTGAGGTGCCCTGATAATATGTTTGCTATTTTTTTGGTGATGTATGTGTGTATTTATGTGAGTGAACACGATAGTGTCTAAACATTTCGATTGCTTGAGCTGAAAATTAGAACGTATGCTATAGGTTACCGTAGTACGAACTCGATTGATTTCAATATAATATAACTATAAGCTATTTTTTTCCCACTATCCCAAGTATTTTTAATTTATATCTGGGAAACACAAAGAATATTTTAGCTTAGTCATTCATTTCATTGTCTCAAAATCATTCTGCAATAATCAAAATATTTTTATTCCAAAGAAAACTGGGAAATTCTGAACATTATAGTGAATAACAAAAGGGAAGAATTATTTTGGCAATGACATTTGAAACAGGATGTGAATTAAAATTTTATTCAAGCAGGATGTTAAATAATTGGTTACGTTATCTACTTTAAATTAAGTAAATTAAATGTTTTCTTATTATTATTTTCTTTTATATTAGTTATATGAATTAATATGAATTTTATTAATTCTTTTTTTTCTCCTGAAATCATATACAGAATTTTGTTATTAAACCAAAACTGTGCCATGCGATATGAAAGAGGTTAAAGAGTGCTTATAAAGTGATTGCATTAAGGCATTTCCTGCATTGTAGAAGCCAGATATTTTTTATTAGGACAGAATTTCTGAGACTCGAGGAGAATAGAAATGAAATGTGGATTTCTAAGTGGCATTTTATAAATAGAAATTCTGATATTTCTGGAAGGGATGTTTCTCCAGGCCACCCCATGAGTTCACCAGTGGTTTTACGTTTTTTTGTTTTTTGTTTTTTTTTTCCCTTTTTTAAATTCCTGATACTGAAATTTTAGCAACTAGGATTGGTCTGCGAGAATGGCGCTAAACTTCGTAGGAAGATTAAACAAGACGACGGACGAAGGATTCCGTGAAAAATAAAATAATAATAATAATAATAAACAGTTCCAAAAGCCACCGCTAGGGACATAAGTGGCGTTGATTTTCTCAATAAAACTTTTGTCGATATTTTTAATTTAAAACTGATGATTGTGCATTTTTTTTAAGTACTGTTTCTAGCCTCATTTCTTGTATTGAAATTGGAGACATTGCTCTAATTTGTCACCACGTTTCAATTGTTTATGACTCTCTTTTCTATTACACAGCACCATATATTTCCCTAATGGCTATTTTTAGAACTTTTTTTTTTTTTTTTTTTTTGGTACCTTTTGTTTCTTTTCTTGTTTAATATTCCTACAAAATTTGAAGCCATTCTCACAATTTGATCGCACTACAGAACATTGCGATCGCTGACAGTTTAATGACGGATATATTGTGTTTAAAAATGTTTAGCTGTATCAAAGTACTCAATAATGAAATGAAAATAGAATACAATGGGATTTTAAAACATGCCAAAGCACTAGGAACAAATTTCATCGAAATATTTCTCCATCCACATTATTAAAAATTATTATTTTAGAATAAAAGTTTTTTTAATAGTTATAGTTTCTATATAATTTTTATATAATATATATATATATATATATATATATATATATATATATATATACATACATAGACAACAAAGTAGCATCAAATATTTTAAGAACACTGTAAAATTTCTTTTTGAAAAAAAATCATAATTACGAAGTAAAAATTATTTTTTCTCGAAATTCATCATATATTAGGTGTACCGGAAAATTATGTCGTTTTGAATTAATAAAATGAAACCGGAAATTTTTGTTTAACAGTGTTTACATGGTACTTTACAAATAACCATCTTATAAGTTACCTAAGAATATCTTAAATTTTATCCAGGATAAATTTCCGATGTCAGTATTTTAATTCAAAACGACAGAACTTTCCGGTACACCTAATATATAAAAGATTTCTACATATTAGTAAATAGATAATTATGTTTCGGTCAGCTTTTAAACGTCTATAGGCATAGAGTTTACTATTTTTTCCCTTATGATTTTCAGCATAAATGTACCCCTGTGTGTTTCCAAACATTACTGTTTTCTTTTGTTGTTTGTTTGTTTGTTTTTGTTTCCCGATCCAAATATTTTTTTTTTCGTAATGTAGTATTGAAATTCTCTCTAAATGGATTTCTATAAGGCGAATGGAATGCTGTTTTCAGAACTTACAATTAGTTAGATAGCAAAAGCAGGGATCCCCCATAAGAAAATTTGGATACACAATTTTCATTTAGTAATTTTTAAAATAGATATCAAAGATTAGTGAAGTTTAAAATTGTTATATAAATATAGCGGTATTCAAATTTCCCTATTTAAAAATCCTAACCAGAAGTGAAAGTTAAACTTTCTGACTGTGCTTATTATTATTATTTTTAAATAAAATCGCTTCAAAAACTGTATCGCGTTTTTAAAAATGAAAAAAACCTTCATAGAAATTCAAAAGAGAAAAATAAATAAGGGAAGAAATAATTCTTGTTTTGGGTAAGTGTAAACAATCATTATAAGACTATATGTACTGTGAAGCAATGGACCATTTAGAGATTTCTTCATTTTGAATAAGCAGCCATTTGCTATTTACATCCCCACCGTGCTTTACATATTTTCTCTGATTCTTCTAATCTTTATTTGTATTAATCCGTCACGTCATATATACTAATTTACAAACACATTTTAAGATCATTGGAAAGTGTAGAAAACACATAACACAACTGAAATAAAGCAGTTTACAATAATAAATTCCAAACTTTTTGCATAGTCATTAATGTTAATCGCATCCTTTTCTATAGAAAACATCTTTTAATGCATCTGTAAAATGTGTGTTGATTTCGTGCTTCTAGTATAAAGGTGTTAAAATGTGCTAAAAGAAATACGTCTCTTAGACCGTAATGTATCCGAATTATTTTGTGAGTCCTTGTCTTGTTTACAAACAAGAGTACTATGTGTAAGTTATTTATTAGAAAGCATTCTACAGTAAATCTGAAAAAAAAAAAAAATCTAAGTAGCATGTGTCAGTTTTATGGAATTTTAAAAGTATTTATTGAAATGAAAACTCAGATGTACAGACAGACGAATTGAACTCAAAAACAATATCAAATTTTGATGTAAGATTAGATTATCGATATTTAATTTTTCCTATTTATAACTATGCATTTTAAGCTTAATTCGTAAATCAAATTCCGTGGAGTTGGTCTGCAAGTTGATCTGTGTCTGTGTGTCTGTTAATGAGTCTGTTATCTGCATGATTCAAGAACAAATATTAACAGGACGTCTGAACTCGGTATTATAAATCTGTGTCACACAGGGATGCTACACGAAAATTTTCGTCCAGATTAGACAAGTGAGTCGTGTACATATAAAATTATGGACACAATTATGGACAATGAGTATGGAGAATATTACATATAAAATTAGACACACATACGTAATGTATTACATACGTACACATACGTAACATAGGTACATTACTTATTATACATTCGTTATGTAACACATACACGTACGTAATGTTAGACCATAGCCTCCTAAACTAGTTGCCTGCCGCGTGGCTCGAAAGCTTGGCAACAGTTGAAGCGGTAGACAGCGTCACCTAGTACAGATTACGCGACTTTTTTATCTATACAGTTCGTGCAACTGTGACCTATAACATGTGTACAATTTTTTTGCTCAGATTAATAAGGCGTTTAGACGCTATCGCACTTTTAAAAATTTGGCCCCATAGGCCTTAATGATAAAGAATTTTTCCCGGTGTCCCTGTAAAAAAGCTATAAGTGCTAGATTCACTAAAATCAATAGGGTTCGTACTAGGGTGACTTACAATATACGTACCAGCTTTCAGCTTATTCGAACAAAGCGTTTAGACGCTAGCGTGTTCACTCACAGACATACATACATACATCTTCGTAAAAATAGTGGAAACGGACTCAGGGGACCTCGAAACGTATATAAATATCAAATCTCAAATTCGGATTTTCGACATGGTTACAATACTTTCTTCACTATAGTGTTCGGAAAGTAAAAATCAATATTTGTAGAAGTTTTAGTATTTTGAAGATCACGAATTGATGAAACAAAGCAAAATGAGAAAACTCAATTTAACGATTTCAAATCTGTAAAAAAATATATAGAAAGCCATAAGAATTGTTGCTTGAATATATATTTTATTGAACAAATCTAATATAGTTCAATTTATAAATATTAAATGAAAATTTAAGCTTTTATATGAAACCTACTTCAGTAGTAACAAGTCAAAGGTCCCAACTTCCCTTAAGACGTGGTTAATTGAATTGTAATAGGGAACTAACAATTTTATATTATTTGGGGGTATTAATTCTTGAAATAAAAATAGTTTATGAATAATTGTAATTGCTCTTGGATTAAAAAGAGACAGAGAGCGAGGGGGATAGCGGAAAGAGAGACAATGTATTTAATCGGCGTTTAATAACAAATTTAATGCAGTATAAAACAATCTATATAGTATTTCGCTAACGTGGACCAGTTTTTGTCGAAACGATACGATACGCGAGGATAAAAAAAATAACATTTATACATGGACAATATTTAAGCACGCGGACATAGCTCAATGGACTAATAAGAAAAAATGACGACATTTGTCTGATGAGATTATTTTACGCAAAAATGTATTTTTAACAGTTGTTTCTTCAGAATCTTTGCAAGGGTCATTTTAAACCTAGCAATATTTTAAAGATTTTTACAGAATATGAACTTTTGTGTCATAAATTGACAAAAAAACACAATCATAAAAAATATAATCAAAATAGGAATTATTTTATTTTATTTATTCATAAAAAAAAAAAAAATAAAAATTAATAAAAAGTCATCGCCAAAATGACGAAAAAAATTTAAAAGAAGTCGTGGGAGTTCCTATATTAAAATTGTACTGCCCGTGGAAGTATGAAAATTGGGTCGTGAACCATGAATTTTATTTGGAAACCTTTCTTGGAATGATTTTGGTTTCACTATTGAACAATATTAATTTGGTTTTAATAATAATTTGGCTTCTGGTAAATTAAAATTTTAATTAGGTGGTGAAATTGGTATAACGTTTATGAGTTTCAAATTTTAAAGGTAAATAAGAAAAGAAATAAAGTGTGAATATTTCGCACGGGTTTGCTAGTATTCTATAATTACTAAAGTGTTTTAATTTTGTATTATTGTTAAAATTATTTATTGTTTTATCCCATGAAAAAAAAGCTCATACAAAGGCACACGATTCACGTGATCCACAAATTCTTTTCTATCATTGTAATGAAATACATAACTCATTATTACTTAACTAGCAGGCTACGCCCACTTCGCTGTTCACTATATTTAAAGGCATTTTCAAAAGAATTGAATCACTATTTATTTTTTATGTCACATTATAAAATAAAATAAATAAATAAAAACCTACATTGAAATCGCTCTAAATTTGCTTTGGGTACCCGCTGCCTACGGCAGTTTTTTCCCTCCCACACTGCATCGAAGCCAGGTTTCCACTGCCTACAGAAAGGTCTTTGCAGGGCACTTTAATTGGAGTGTTTATCGACGACAGGTGTATCTGCTATTATTTAAGAACTACGATTTTAAAGATGACTGTATCTCAGCATCTATTAAATATTTTTGTTTTTGAACCATGTATTTTATAGCACTCGCTCTTTACACTATATTATCACGTGACTCCAATATAACAAATAAAAGAAAAAACAGTTTTTCCTCCAAAAGAAATCAAATAAACATAAAATAAATTTTAATTAAACTTAAATTTTAATAAGTTTCAATGGATAAAATCGAAAAGAAAAATTAAAAAATTCAAATTCGAAATTCGAAAAAATCTCGATGAGGTGACCATCTGCAAGGTCCAAGGTACCCCCTCTGCCAAGTTTTGTAGCTCTGCACTCAGTAATGTAAGCACCAGAGTGCAGACAGACACACACAGATACTTCTCTGTATTTATATAGATTATTATTTTTTTAACTTTAAAACTGTTTACAGATTCTTTATTATTTCTATAATTTTTCTGGCTGATTTTTACTATATAGACTTTTTTTCCCCCCCAACACTCACCGAAATAAAAAATTAAACTTCTTTATATATATAACGCATATTGGTCCTTTAAAATATTTAAGGAATGCAATTAAAATATTTAAGGAATGTTTATAAAGCTTTGATAGCCTCGCATTTTTTTTTTTTTTTCTTTTAAAGGCCGTGGATATAGGTGGATCTATATTCTTGCATACTTTTGGAGCATATTTTGGATTAGCTGTATCTTATATGCTGTACTGTAAAGAATTTTTGAAGAATGCTAAAGAAGATTCAGACTATCAGTCTGATAAATTTGCGATGATCGGTAAGGTTTTTCTTTATTTTTCTTTATTTTATTTTATTCTATTTTTGTTTTTGTTTTTCATAGAAATAATATATTTATCAAAATGCAAAATGTAGAAATAATATGTATTTAATAATAATAATTATTATTATTCATTGTAATGATCAAGCACCAGGAAGGAAGAATTGGATTAATCAATGAACAATTACAAATAGAAGTGAAGCTTTATGCAAAGCAAAAGATATTGTTAAAGTTGAAAAAAAAAAAAAAAATCTTTACGAAATGCAATTGTAAAAGCGGGAGGTGGGGGGGGGGGAGATGAGTTATTCCTGAAACCACGATTTATGAGGTCTTATAAAATCACTATCATTGTCCAACAGCTCAAATATTTCAACAATGAATTAAAAAAGCATGTAAAATGTGAATAAAAAAAACACCCCCCCCCCAAAAATAAATAAATAAATAAATAAATAAATAAATAAATAAACAAATAAAAATTAATTAATTAATCAAAATGAAAATAAAAATCCATTTGTATATTAATTTGCATGAAGCAAAAATAATTTAAGAATATTGAACACAATACAATAATAATCTTATTGACTGTGCATGAAGTGGTAATTTATATTACTGAGAAATAGTGATATTAATAGATTTAAAAATAGAAAAGCAATTTTTTTTAGTAGTCTTGCGAAAGACAATTAAGGCATGTTATAAACAAAAAACGAACAAAAATTGTCGACGTCATTAAAGAAACATTTATATCTCCATTCACATACAGGGTGGTCCGAAAAACATGATAGAAAGTAAGCGATCATTGTGAAAAAAATAAAATATGCAAGAACATTAAACCTATGTTATTGAATAAAGATATGGATGACATTTAATATGCAAGGTGCTCGAAATGTCTACCGTCCCCGACTGTAGTTTTATAAAGCCAGTTCCGAAACTCTGTCATAAAGTGCTGGAGTGTGTCGGAATCAAGTGCATCAATCTCGATTCTGATGGTCGAATTCAGGTCCTCAAGTGAATCAGGGGGTTTCCTATAGATTCTGTCCTTGGTGTAAACCCATAAGAAGAAGTCGCACGGATTTAAGTCCGGACTGTATGGGGACCCCTCTATCCCGCGCCCCGTGAATTTTTCTTCATCCAAAGCAATCAAATGCTCACTAAACGTCATTTTAAGCACGGGGAGACATCAGCAGTTCTATGGGGACGAGCCCCATCTTGCATGAACCAATACTGGCGTGTCATGTTGAGACAGCCAGCTTCAGGGCCAAAGTCACGCTCTAGAAACTCTCGATGCTTTGCTTCCGTGACCATACCGTCAATGAATATCGGACCACTCATCCGCTTCGACGATATGGCACACCACACCGTGACTTTTTGTGGATACAGTCATGAGACGACACTGAGATGAGGTTTTTCCGCCCCTCAATGGCGCCTCAAAAAATTTTTCTTACGATAAATAATCGTTTTTCCGAGGTCAGTGATTCCATATTGGTTAGTCATTATTTCCGGTAATCAAGCATTCACCTTAAATGTCAATGTATGTGTTATTACAATATAGAAGAATTATATCAATACATTTGAAATCAGGAACTTAAAATACTTTCTATCATGTTTTTCGGACCACCCTGTAAGTGCGATTCTTGTATAAATCTATATCTATAATTTAAAAAAGGCCCATCATCATATACTATGACTACAACTAATTTCAATCATTATTTTTTCGGGGTGACCACGGAGATAATATATTTTTGGTTAATTTATGACTGAATTTGGTTAACTGTTCCCCTTTTAGCCTTCGGGACAAAACTTTCGCTGGAATATATGTTGTATATCATGTTCGTTATACCCCTAAAGTTTTAAGAAAATCCACGAAGTATTTATTTAGATACTTGAAAAAAAAAAAAAAGACTAGATAGCTTAGCTATTGTCATCCGTTCTAGGTAAATCCATGAAATATTTATTTAGATACAGGAAAAATGTGTGTAGATACCTTAGCTATTGTCATCCGTCCTAGGTTTTGTCTACTGTACCTTACGGATCGTGAAAGAACACACATAAATTTTGCTTCATTAATACATATCTATACTTTTATTATAATTAATTCAGAATACTGATTTTATGACTTTCTAAAAGGTTGAACAAGAAACTCATAGAATTTATTTATTTATTTTTGTTTATTATTTATTTATTTTTTGTATCATTTTAATATGAATTTAAAAAAATAAATAAATATAATCAGTTAAAACTGACTCATATTTCACTTGTGTTGGAATATCTTAAAAAGTAGGAGATCTGTTTAAAATGTGTATATTGAATTTATAATTAATTTTTTAAAGATGTGAAGTAGTCCTGTACTGTACTCTCAAGTCCTATATATTGCAACAAAGTTGGTTAATTCATTAATGCAATGTTATTATTCTCAGGAACATTATTTTTGTGGATGTTCTGGCCAAGTTTCAACTCTGCTCTCGCCATCGGAAACGAACAGCATCGGAGTGTCATCAACACTTTCTCTTCGTTATTGGCTAGCTGTGTCATAACTTTTGCACTGTCGTCATTCGTAGACGAAGAAGGGAGACTGAACATGGTAAAACATAATAATGGTTTTCATTAATCCCTATAAAAAAAGAAAAGTGTTATAAGTTTGAAGTTTTTGTCTATCTGTATATGTGTGTGCTTGTATTTGTCTGCGGCACTATAGCTCTCAAACAAACACAGCAATTTAAACTTAAAAAAAAAAAAAAAAAAGCACTGGCTCATTGGAGTGTTTCTTAGCTATGTACGATGAAAATCTATTTAATATATATATATTTTTTAAATTAATTAACTTTTTTTTTTTTTTTTTTTTTTTTCAGTATAGTATACACTATCTACCAATAAGTATTTGGACACTTTCGAATTTAGATGTTTTGTCAAATATCTAGAAAAATTCTTTTGGAATCATCTTGGAACTTTGATAGTAAAAAGAACATGTTATACCTCATGTATTTCAGCATAAGTTGTGATCTCCAAAGGAAAAAGGGACCGGTAAAAAATGAAACAAAAATCAATATATTTTGGATCACTCTGTAAAAAGTAATGCTTTAAATTCGTTTTGACTGTAGCACGTGATTATAAGAGCTTTTCTCATTATCTGTATAAATTTTATGAAGCTACCACATATATTCGTTGAGATATAATGGTTTATTTTAAAAATCACGAAAAAAAAAAAAAAAAAACTACACTTTTCTAATTATAACACGTAGGGTATTAAAATCAAGGCCTTCTAGGTAATTAAGAAAGCCCTGATTAACCCCAGTGCAAAGCCATTTTTAGGAAATTTGGCATAGGGAAGCGTGGGATGAATGGGACATTTTTCATGTTTTTATTGATAACGTCGGCCATATGTAATTCAGAATTTCGCAACATTGCTCATAAGTACACTTCAGTAATCAGTTACATATAAACATACTAACTTTAATAAAAAGTTATTATTTTAAATTAATAATATATATATCTATGTATATATATATATATATATATATGTACATGCTTGTGTATCGTCCCATTCATCCCCACCTATGGGGATAAAAGGGACATGATTGGGGATGAATGGGACAGGACTGGAGTTAACAAAGAAAAGAAAACAAAAGGGAAAGTAAATAAATTTTTAAAGTTAAATTGGTTTATGTAATTTTATTACACTCTATGAATTCACTGAAATTAACATAAACTGATATATTGACTCAAATTAACATCAAAAGACAAAAGTCCTTTGATTCGTGCAGTTCCTAGTGCTCTAAGCTTTGGTAATTTAATCTAATAAGACCTAATCTAAAAATAAATAAATAAATAAGACACTGGAAAGAGATAAATCATTATAATAAAGTACAAATTATCCAGATAAATTTTTGTTTCCGACTAATCGGGAAAACCAACATTCTATTCTGTATTTACATTACTAATGACTAGAATTTATTTAATTAGCTTGATTGAAATTGCGGTTTTAATAAAATTATTATTAGTTTATTTCACGGATTAAGACTATCTGTAGGATGAAACACAAGATTGGGTAGCCAGCCCAGAAACCGGCCGAGTGGAGGAAAACGATCCGATCGCCGCCTGGTGTAGTATCTTTGAAACTTATCGGAAGAAAGTGAAAGCCCGCCCCTTCGGCTTCTGTCATCATCCGATTTCCGAGAACGACCAATGAACCGATACAAATTTAAACAAACACGCTGATTGGTAGATTGTGAAGATCTCTTCGTCCTCTATCTGTAAGATGAAAATTACTACTTTTCCGTAGCATTCGTAATACATCTTAAACTCTTAATCCGTGGTTTATTTATTTATTTTAATTATTGATTTAATTTGCATTGAATATTGTAACTTATAATTTTTTTAATCATAATTATTATAAACAAAAATCAGAACAATTAATTTCAAATTTTTTTTCTAATCCCACAAAATTAAGAATCCTGATAATCAATACGGTTAATTTACGTTTTAATATAATTCTTGTGTAAAATTTTAAATTAGTACATATTGGGGAATGTCCCATTCATCCCCATTTAAATTGTCCCATTCATCCCAACCATCACATGATCATATAAAACAGGAAATAGGCTTAATGAATAATTGTCAATATTCTTCTTGAATATCATAAACACAATAAAAGATTATGCCTTTTTACCATACAAGAGTTATATTAACTTTAAGCAAATAGTTAATTTCTTAACTACTACCTAACTGAATCAGTAAAAACAAAAACTTACTTTGGCAGCTAAAAAAAAAAAAACATTTTAATTTTTTTCTGCTCTTCTATGAAAAACACAATTTTGAAACTACATTTGATGAATAACCTTAGTGCCGCCATATATCAGAAAAATTGTCAAGTTCCCAGCGCTTGCAAAACATAAAAATCTAGCTATTGTCCCATTCAACCCCACTCTTCCCTACTACATTAGACACAGAATTTCAGTTCTTCCCAAAAACAAGGTAGATGATAGGGGGTTTTACCAATATTTATCTACAATCAGTGAACACTGTATTACCATTGGGCATTGGTTGAATCCAAATAAAAAGTGAGTAAAACCGTTTATA
Source organism: Salticus scenicus (assembly GCA_963930645.1). Taxonomy (NCBI): domain Eukaryota; kingdom Metazoa; phylum Arthropoda; class Arachnida; order Araneae; family Salticidae; genus Salticus; species Salticus scenicus. Next base: position 86,503,939 of record OZ005652.1, read on the forward strand.
ATTTAGCTTTTATTTTGAGAGAACTGAAATTCCGTTCATTCTAGCTCTCATAACTTTTTGAATTTACACGATATTTGTGTAGGGTTTTCATATAAGTTTCTCAATACTTTTGGCTGCTAAATTATGCAAATATATATATATATATATATATAAGAAATATTTTTAAAATGAATACGATATAAAATTAAAGATTATTATTATAATATAACGTAAAACAGAGAAAGCTAGCGCTGAAAGCTGCTTAGCTAAACAATGTTTTTATTAAATAAGAAATTTTTAAAAGAAGTATTTAAATATATGAAATTAAAATAAAAATTTTGAAGATTAGAAAAAACAATAAGAGATTTACAATGATATAATCTTCATATATAATCTTTTATAATAATCTTAATATAATGATATAATCTTTTCTAATCTTCAAAATTTTTATTTTAATTTCATATATTTAAATACTTCTTTTAAAAATTTCTTATATATATATATATATATATATATATATATATATATATATATATATATTAAGCTAGTGCATGTATAGTTAAAAATTATTAAATAAAAATGCTCCTATTTCGTAAGATATTAAACGTTTTTCCATTCTGATTGCAGTATGTTGTGGCTATTGTAGTACGATAAATTCTCTAAAAATGTCTTTGCACTGGGTTAATATCCTACGGGTTATAATTAAAAGAGTGAATTTTTTTTTCCTTTGCGTTATATCCACATTAATATATGTAGATATGCAGTAGCCTCATACAAATTTATACAGATAATGAGAAAAATCCTCATAATCACATGCTACAGCCAAAACGCATTCAAATGCCTTACTTTTTACAGGGTGATCCAAAACATTCTAACTTTTCTTTCATTTTTTACTAGTCCCTTTTTCCTCTTCAGGATAAAACTTTTGTTGAAATATATGAGATATAATATGTTCTTTACGCTACCAAAGTTTCAAGATGATTCCTAAAGAATTTTTCTAGATATTTGTAAAAACATCTAAAGTCAAAAGTGTCTAAATACTTATTGGTAGATACTGTATTTGGATATTTTGAAATATGCCAGCTATCAAATCTTCCAACATCCAATCCATATTAGGTGATAAGTCACGTGGTTTTTTAATTTGGGGTATAAAAAAACTTAAAAAAAAAAAAAAAAAAGAAAGAAAAACTTGAATTATCAAACGATATTGACGAAAATTAAAAATTGGCTATAAATAGTAATAATGTGTTCACAATCATAATATATTTCAATTCTATTGAAAATTTTAGATTTTATAGAATAATAATATTTATTTAAATTGGCGGCCATTTTATAATTTGCAAGTTATCGTTTTTCCTAATTTACAGCAAAATAATAATAATGATAATAATAACTCAAGGTCGGGTATTTTTTATAAATCTAGCTTTGCACTTGTTTTAAACACAAACTGGACAAGCTTATATGATTTCAAACAAAAGGTAAGCAGTTATTTTTCATAGAAGGGCGCATGAAGGAATTTTAGGGAAAAGTCGTCTACTCAAGGTAAAATTGTAGTAATTATTATTATTATTATTATTATTATTATTATTCACCAGTAATAATAATAAAAAAATAGTTTGAGGAATTCCTGTGATTAAATGAACCTGAAAATGTATATTGTTCAAGTATTTTAACGCTGTTTTGGACCAACAGAAACAAAAAACAGATAAATATGTTTTTAGTTTATATTTTTTAAAAATATCATGTTATTATTACTCTTATTACTCTTATTACTGTTATTATTATTATTATTATTATTATTATTATTATTATTATTATTATTGGGGAAATCTATAGTTTATACATTTTATTAGTACTTTTCCCGATTAATAGCAATTAATACTAGATTCTAAGCAAAATAATAATAAATAAATATTTTTTATGGAAATCTTAATAACAAATTAAGCTAAATTCCCTACAATATTAAAGCCGACTATGAGCACTAAACCATTTCTTATGTTGTTTATCATTTTCCAATTTTGCTGTATATTGAAAGCGTGCCACAGTCGCCCGAATATGTTAAATATTAATCTTTACATACGATAAAAGAAGCTGCGTGTATATGTGTGTGTCGGTTGTTGTGTAGGCAAAATGTTTAGCGCAGAATTGCAGAATTTCGCATGGGAGGTCCGTTTTAACCTTACATGTAGTACCTTGAAGCACGGTATTCGAATGTGTTTGATTGGATTTTTATTATTATTATTATTAGTTAAAATGGGAATTTTCAGGTCGATTCCTTTGCAATTTGCGAATCCTGGCTTTATCAAAACAGCTGAAGTCAATATCATTGTCGAATTGGCAGCTATTAAAATAGATTTTCTGTCAATCGAGATCATTACCGAAGTTAATTATTATTATTATTATTTTTAATGCATTAGCCTAAAATTAAAGTATTTGTCATTAGTGACGAATTTATAGGATTTTTCAAAAATTTTGGAAACATAACTATTTAATATTTAAATGTGTAAATCAAAATAAAATATTTAAACTGAGAAGTGATATGCAACCGCTATACAAACTTAGTTGCTTCGTAGGTTTGAAATAGGCTAATAGCATATCGCAATGCTATATTTAACGTAAAACTGCTGATTGAAATTTTAACAAACGAATGTATGCATACAAATTAATTATATTCTTTTAAGATTATTACATATTATAACTATATTAATCATATTATAATTTTTATAAAGTAATACATTTATTTTACTTATAAATTTAATATAACAGAGCAAGGACTGGAAAAAACTAGGTCCTGCCGCCAAATTTCACTAATGCATAGCACTAAAAAAATGTTTAAAAGATGCTATGATACAGTAAAATCGTATGTAAAATTGGAATTTTTTGATAATAGTATCGCCGTCTATCGTTCGATGATCATCCAGATTGAATTACTCGAGTATGGCGCTACTGCAGGCCCTGGGTTTGGGTAACTGGTAAATAATATAGAAATTTTTTAATTTATTTAAATATGGTAACCAGCAAAGCAGACAAAACCCGTTAGTAATACCAATAAGTCAAAAAAAAAAAAAAAAAAAAAAAAAATACGAAAGAAAAAACGAAAAGAAAAGAAAAGAAAAGAAAGCGTTGTGAGTTTTTTACAGTTCTTTTTACATAACTGTAACTTTTAGAATTATTTAGAAAACATTTTCATTTAAACGATTTTTTTTTTTTTTTTTTTTTTTTTAGGACGGAAAACTACCAGTTTCAATCTGGAGTTTTTGTAGACCAGTTTTGTGTAACACCAAAATAAATTAGAAATATCAGTCCTATCGTTACAAATTTGGTACCAAATGAAAGGGGCGATTTTTCTAAATCTAGGGGTGCAAAAAGTTTTTCGACACGACAATTAGATTTTTTTTTAATTAACTAAAGTATGAAATTTAGGTGGAAACACTTAATTTTAATTCACTTCAGTCATTTTAAAAAGTACGTGGCTCAGTTTTATAGTCAAAAAGTGAGATATAAAATAAATTAAGAATAAAAATTAATGTTGTGCTTCACTTACCGTCGAAGAAAGCCCAAGCCAATATTATTCTATAGGAAATTTTCTTTACCTATAAATCATTAACTAATAGGAGAGAGTGGGGATGAATTGGACATTTTTAATGTTTTTACTGGTAACGTTCACCATATGTAATTCAGAATTTTGTAACATTACTCATAAGTACACTTCAATAATCAGTTACATGTAAACATACTATTGTAACTTTAATAAAAAGTTATTTTTAATTAATAATATTTCTTTCTTTCTTTTTTTTTTTTTTTTTTTTTACATGCATGTGCATTGTCCCATTCATCCCCACCTATGGGGATGAATGGGACAGGAATGGAGTTAACAAAGAAAAGAAAACGAAATAGAAAATAAATAAATTTTTAAAGTTAAATTGGTTTATGTAATTTTATTGCACACTATGAATTTACTGAAATTAACATACACTGATGTATTGATTCAAATTAACGTCAAAAGGCAAAAGTCCTTTGGTTCGCACAGTTTCAAGTACTCTAGGCTTTGGAAATTTAACCTAATAAGATCTAATCTAAAAAAAAAAAAAAAAAAAAAAAGACACTAGAAAGAGATAAATCTTTATAATAGAGTACAAATTATCCAGATAAATTTTTGTTTCCGACTGATCGGGAAAAATCAGCATTCAATTCTGTATTACATTAATAATCACCAGGATTTATTTAATTAGCTTGATTGAAATTGTGATTTTAATCAAATTATTATTAGTTTATTTATTTATTTTTACTTATTGATATTATTGATTTAAGTTGCATTGAATATTCTAATTATAATTTTTTTTTATCTTAATTATTATAAACAAAAATCAGAACAATTAATTTCAAGCTATTTTTATCTAAATCCATGCTACTTTTGTAAATCCATGTTATAACTACTGAACTACAATTTATAAAAATATTGAAAATCTATTTAAGATTTGTTTTAATATAATTCTTGTGTACAGTTTTAAATTAGCACATAGTTGGGAATGTCCCATTCATCCCATTCAAACTGTCGCATTCATCCCCACCACCACATGATCATATAAAACAGGAAATAGGCTTAATGAACAATTGTCAATATTCTTCTTGAATATCATAAACACAATAAAAGATTATGCTTTTTCACCATATAAGAGTTATATTAGCTTTAAGCAAATAGTTAATGTCTTAACTACTACCTAATTGAATCAGTAAAAACTTACTTTGGCAGCAGAAAAAGACAGTTTAATTTTTTTCTGCCTTCTATGGATAGCACAATTCTGAAACTACACTTGATGAATGACCCCAGTACTGCCATATATCAGAAAAAATGTCAAGTTTCTGGTGCTTGCAAAACATAAAAATCTAGCTATTGTCCCATTCATCCTGCGTACCATTCAACCCCACTCTCCTGTACTTTTAAAATTCTGTTTTCATATTCAAAAAATCTTATGTGGGCACCACATGACTTCCTTATACACTTTTAGAAATATACATAATGTCAAAAAACATTGACATTGGACCCGAAACAGTTGGCTAAAAATATTTTAAAAAATGAATTATCACCGTGTTCTGAGCTTTTCTGAAAGTTAGTTAAAAACCGATTGCAAAATTTGTACTGGTAACGCTGACGAAGGCGGCAGGGACCCGAAAAAATTGCCTAAAAGTATTAAAAAAAGGCATTTTCACCGTGTTCTGAACTATTCTGAAAGTTTCAAATGTCTACCGAGTCGGGAAGTTAGTTAAATAAATTTTCTGTTGAACCATATAAACGCTGCCGAAGCAGCAGGGACCTAAAACAGTTGGCTAAAAGTATTAAAAAGATGCATATTCAACGTGTTCTGAACTATTCTGAAAGTTTCAAATGTCTAGCTAGTCGGGAAGTTAGTTAAATAAATTTTCTGTTGAACCATGTAAACGCTGCCGAAAGCAGCAGTGACCAGAAACAATTGGCCAAAAATATTTAAAAAATGCATTGTCACCGTGTTCTGAGCTTTTCCGGAAGTTTTAAATGTCTAGCTAGTCGGGAAGTTAGTTAAAAATCGATTCCAAGATTTGAACTGGTAACGCTGCCGAAGGCAGCAAGGACCCTACACAGTTGGCTAAAAGTATTAAAAAAATGCATTTTCACCGTGTTCTGATCTAGTCTGAAAGTTTCAAATGTCTAGCTAGTCGGGAAGTTAGTTAAATAAATTTTCTGTTGAATCGCATAAACGCTGCTGAAGGCAGCAGGTATCGGAAACAGTTGGCTAAAAATATTTAAAAAATGCATTGTCAACGTGTTCTGAGCTTTTCTGAAAGTTTCAAATGTCTAGCTAGTCGGAAAGTCAGTTAAATTGCAAGATTTGTCTAAACCGTTTTTGAGTTATTACCGTTTTTTGATACGTTAAGGCCAAAACCTATGTATTTTTACTTCCTTATACAAAGTATAAGGAAGTATAGTAATCCCGATTTGCGAAATGGATTTTGTATTTCACATTGCTCGAAAACGAATGATCGCTGAATGTTGCCAATTTATACGTGTGACTGTCATGATGTATAGTTGTACACCTGCAAGTGTCGTCTGAACACGAGCTCTCGTTTTAGAGATATAAGCGATTTTACACGATTTTTCGTGACGTCTGTATGTGTGTGTGTGTGTGTGTGTGTGTCTGTGTGTGTGTGTGTGTGTATGTCGCATAACTCAAAAACGGTTGGACGTAGAAAGTTGCGAATTGGTACATAGGTTTGTTATAACATCTAGTTGTGCACCTCCCGTTTTGGACTTTGTATGATTTTCCGTTTTGGAGATATTTAGGAAAATTAGGTTCATAATGACAAAAATACATAGGTTTTGGCCATAATGTATCAAAAAACGGTAATAACTCAAAAACGGTTGAACGTAGAAAGTTGCGAATTGGTACATAGGTTTGTTATAACATATAGTTCTGCACCTCCCTTTTTGGACTTTGTATGATTTTCCATTTTGGAGATATTTAGGAAAATTAAGTTCATAATGACCAAAAATACATTGGTTTTGGCCATAATGTATCAAAAAACGGTAATAACTCAAAAACGGTTTGGACAAATCTTGCAATTTAACTGACTTCCCGACTAGCTAGACATTTGAAACTTTCAGAAAAGCTCAGAACACGTTTACAATGCGTTTTTTTAATATTTTTGGCCATCTGTTTCCGATACCTGCTGCCTTCGGCAGCGTTACCAGTACAAATCTTGCAATCGATTTTTAACTAACTTCCCGACTAGCTAGACATTTAAAACTTCCAGAAAAGCTCAGAACACGGTGACAATGCATTTTTTAAATATTTTTAGCCAATTGCTTCGTGTCACTGCTGCTTTTAGCAGCGTTTATATGATTCAACAGAAAATCTATTTAACTAACTTCCCGACTAGTTAGAGATTTGAAACTTCCGGAATAGTTCAGAAACACGGTGAAAATGCATTTTTTAACACTTTTATCCAATTGTTTCGGATCCGAAGTCCCCCCCCCAAGGCACAACTTTGACATGAGTCCCCCCAAGGCGCAACTTTGACATGAGTCCCCCCCCAAGGCACATGAGTCCCCCCCAAGGTACAACTTTGACATGAGTCCCCCCCAAGGCATAACTTTGACATGAGTCCCCCAAGGTGCAACTTTGAAATAAGGCCCCACAAGGCCCAACTTTGACATGAGTCCCCCCAAGGCAAAACTTTGACATGAGTCCCCCCCCCCCCCAAGGATTTTAAAATGAGTCCCCTCAAGGCACAATTTTATTTATTTATTTATTTATTTTTTTACGTATGCATGCATTTTTTTTAAATATTTTTAGCCAACTGTTTCGGGTCCAGTGACAATATTTTTTAACATTATGTATATTTCTAAAAGTGTATAAGGAAGTCATGTGGTGCCCACATCAGATTTTTTGTCATTATGAACCTAATTTTCCTAAATATCTCCAAAACGGAAAATCATACAACATCCAAAAAGGGAGGTGGACAACTAGATGTTATAACAAACCTATGTACCAATTCGCAACTTTCTACGTCCAACCGTTTTTGAGTTATGCGACATACACACACACAGACAGACACACACACGTACAGACGTCACGAAAAATCGTGTAAAATCCCTTATATCTCTAAAACGAGAGTTCGTGTTAAGACGACACTTGCAGGTGTGCAACTAAACATCATGACAGTCACACGTATAAATTGGCAACATTCAGAGATCATTCGTTTTCGAGCAATATGAAATACAAAATCCATTTCGCAAATCGGGATTACTATACTTCCTTATACTTTGTATAAGGAAGTAAAAATTCACAACTGTTAAATTGATAGGCCTTTTTAAAAAATGGATCGTTTAAATTTTTAATATTTTATTTTGAAACTGCAAAATGAAAAATTTCACATATTGAAAATTCGTATTTTACAGCTTCAAAGTAAAATATTAAAAATTTAAAAAATTCGCTTTTAAAAAATGTCCGTCAGTTTAACTATTGTGAATTTTCTGAATGTGAAAGCAGAATTTAAAATTATGTATTAGTTAATAAGTTATAAATAAAGAAAATTTTCCATAGAATAACATTATCCTTGGGTTTCGGGCGATGGTAAGTATAGAGGGCCGTTAAAAATAAAAAATAAAAATTTTACGGATTGAAATTAATAGTCTTCTATACTAAACTAAATTCTGTCTTTGACAGAATTTTAATTTTAATTTAATTTTTTTTTTTTTTCGCCGACTTCGAAAGTTATGATTAATTGTAGTGTTTGTGCTGTTTGGCGAAGGAATTTATTTCATACTTTTTGGCGGAATTTACAATTTACAATTTATTTTTAGTGGTTTTAATAATAGTTGCGTTTTGGAGGCGGTTTTTTTTTTTTTTCTTTTTTTCCTCATTTGACTCTTTTCAGAATAAATACAACAGAATACAAATTTATTCACAAATATAAATAACAATGGGTGAAAATGACACAAAATGATATGACTCCATAAACTAAGAAACTCTTACGTGTTAATTGGCTTGACCGTTACCAATTGCCGGTAGCCATTCCTAGTGCAACGTAAAACCCACTTAATCAACCGATTGGCGTGAAAAAATATAGAAGTTAGTTCACATTGAACTTCTGTCAAATTTTTAGCTACTAAGTCGCAACAGAACAAGCACAAAAAGAATGGTTAAACTTCCCATGTTTCGAACGCCAATACGAAAAAGTCATAGTTAGATTGAATTAACTCTCCAGGGAACTTAAATATATCGATCAGCTTTAATTCTTAAAGTTATGATTTTATGACTTTGTATTAGTATATCTAAAATTATCACTATATTTATGTAATTTCAATATTACATAGATTTAAAATAACGCAGATTAAATTTCAGATTTACTTTTACGTTACATTACATTACATTGACAAATTTACTCAACATGTATATTTACATTAATCTGAAAATAATAAAACCAAAATTAAATCATATTAGAATCTTTAATAAATTGAAATTAACGTTAAAAATATTAAGGGGACCGGATAGTAATGTCGTTTTTGCTCATATCGATATTCAATTGCTATATATCAGCTCATTGAGCCCTTGAACATGTGCCATTTCAAGGTTATAGTGACTTGTTTACTCGTAAATTATTAAAGCTTATTATTATTATTATTTATTTATTTATTCATTTGTTTGTTTGTTTATTATTTGCCATTTACAGTGAAATGACCAGCCGAATAAAAGAAGAGATACATATCCGGCATTGTTTGCTTTTTGAGTTTCGAAAGTATAGTAACGCAACAGTTGCTACAAAAATCATTAGCAATATTTATTCAAGTGCATTAAACCTTTGTAAATGATAAAACGGGGTTTTTAAAGTTGAAATTCGGTAATTTTGATTTTTCTGACTCGTGTCGATCTGGAAGACAAACAACTTTAAACAATGTCTTGTTGAGAGCGAAAGTGGAAGCAAATTCATGCCAAACTATCGGGAAACTTTCAAACACTTTTATACAACTTTGATCTACAATCCAAAAACATTTGCATCAAGTTGGTGAAGTAAGCAGAGCAAATGACTGGATCTCGCATAATCTGTCCGAAGGAGGAAAAGGTAATCTATGAAGCACATGGAACTTATTGCTTCAGCGGCACAATACAGATTTTTTTTTTTTTTTTTAATCACTTGATCACTGAAGATTAAAAAAGGGTCCTTTATGATAATCCAAAATGCAAAAGACCTATGCTCTTTTCGTATGAATCGCCACAAAGTACAGCTAAGCCAGGTTTACACCATAAACAGGAGCTTTTGTGTGGTTGATGGAGTATTCGAGAGGTAGTTCATATTGAAATGCTGAAATCTGGACAAAGTGTGAATGCAGACCTTTACAGTGAATAATTGGATCGATTAAATCAATCTTTAATTGAAAAGTGCCCAGCTATTGTCAAAAGAAACGGTGTTATTCTACAGAACGGTAATGCAAGACGAACCCTGAAAAAAAAAAATAATAATAATAATAATAATAGTAATAATAATGAATTGGGGCTGCAGATATTGCCTTACCTACCTTACTCGTCCGATATTACGCCATCGGATGTCCATTCATTTTGATCGCTACAATACTTCCTAAGTGGCAAAAAAATTTGAATATGTGGATGATTTCTAAAATGATTTTGCTCAAAAAACAAATGATATTTATTGATCCGGTATTGAAAACTTGCACACAAGATGCCTAAAGTTTTTTGATAACAAGGGTGATTACATAATTGGTTAAAAATAAAAACTTGCTAAAGAAATATATATATATATATATATATATATACAGTCGGCTGCAAAATTATTCGAGCACTAGCCAATAATTCCTATATTTAAAAAGTACACTTAAGTCTGTTTTGCTAAGTAAATCCTTGTCGAATCATGTTCTTAGACTGATTAAGAACATGACTCGACAAGGATTTATTTAACAAAGCTGTATTAAGTGTACTTTTTTTTGGAAAGGATTATTGCTAGTGCTCGAATAATTTTGCAGCCGACTGTATATATGTATATATTTTATTATTATGTACATATATATATATATGTATATATAAAAGACATTACTTTCCGGTCTTCCTAATAATAATTCATAATAGAATTGTACTGTTGATGAAAATCGTAATCATAGAATCACCAAATAGAACACTTATTTGGAGCTATTGCAGACATCAACTCATTTTAAGTAACTCTTTAAAGTTTTTTTTTTTTTCCCCTACTGTGATTCAGCATCTAATATTTCTGAATGTTAAGGCTGAATGAATTTTTGCGTAGCACATAGTGTTACACTATAGGCAATCGGTGAGCTTGATATCTCTGGGAAATACTATTATTGGTTCAATCTGATCCCAGTACTTTTTTTTCCCAGAAAAATCAGCGAGGCATTTGAAAGAGAATCACTTAATTTGCTTTATAGAATGTAATATCTATCACCAACCTTTGATATTTTATTATAACAAAACTGCTAATGTCAACGTTGATGGTGGATACATTAATACTGTTACAAAATTGTAAATACTTGTGTTTATTTTTGTATAAATTTTTTCAAAGAGGCAATTGATAAAGTGCTAATTTTGTGTATTTCTAGTCGTTTTAGCGTTAAAATAGCCTTATTTTCCCTTATAAACGCATTAAAAAGCCCCAATAAGGCAGGTAATGGGTTTGGCGCCAAATTTTGCGACTTTTTTCCACCTTGGCGATTTTTTTTGGCGACCTTGGCGAGAAAATCCTTATTAGGGATATACCAAATATGGAAGCTCTAATCTCAATGGCTGATGAGATACGGAAATTTCTGGAACCTTCCACACTTTTCTACAGGGTTATATAAGGAGCGCTTTTTCGCCAAGGCATTCAGTTCAGTTCTCAGCCAGCTTTCGCTAATACTTGCATTGTTTTGAGCCTCTTTGAAAGAGACTTGCTTTATGTGTTATTGCTATACAGTTTGTACTGTGGATTTGCTATTGACAGCAGTGGCTTAAGCTGTGTTTACTTGTTGAATTGAAACTGATACTTGGTTTATAGACCTGTATTTTTCTGGATTTTTCTGTAAATAAATTACTGGATTTTTGTAAGTTTTGCCTTTCATTCTCGGACAACTCAAGAACCCCCAAGTACGCAATAGTAAACCAAGTACCAAGTAACAATATAGTATATTAATTCTTTATTCATGATACGAATTACTGTGACTAATTTTAAAGTTTATAAAACTGTTTTATCATATAATATTATGCTTTGGGTAAAAAAAAAAAGTAATTTTATGAATTTATTTTTTCAGGTACACATACAAAATGCTACTTTGGCAGGTGGTGTAGCCATTGGTTCCGCATCTAATATGATTGTACATCCTTTCGGAGCTATGATCATTGGATCTTTGGCTGGGATCATATCAACTATTGGTTATAGAGTTTTGACGGTCATTATCCTTTTTAAATAAATAACAATAGTAATAACAGTAGCATCATAAACTCAAAAAATCTATTTGGGGAAAAGGCTGTAATAAGTATATAGTAAAGGTAGTATTCAGCTGATTTCAAGGTTAACTACTTTTCAAATAATGATTTAAAAAAATAAACAAATATGCTTGTAATAAAAAATTCGACTCTTACTTTATTTTCGTCTCCTCCTCCTCCTTTTTCTTCTTTTTTTTTTTTTTTTACCTTTTCTTTTCTTTCTTTCCTTTTTTTTTTTTTTTTTTTTTTTTTTTTTTGTACGACATGTACTATTTCTTTTAGACAATGTTTCTCTGTTGTCGCCCTTTTACACCTTATTTATGACCGTGCAAACATTTTTTGTTGTTATCTAAATATATAAAGTTGAAAGTTTGTCGTTGTATCTGTCCAGATTATTAGATTTTATGGAAAAATTTCATGCTTATTTATCAAGACAAAATCTATCTAACGCCGTATTTTTTAGTTCCATCCAATAATTGCTTCAAAAGATATATTAAATAATATCCCCATTTTAACTTAAAAATAATTGAAAAAAAAAAATGATGCCAAAAGTAAATAGATAAGTACATTTCTTTTTATATCGGGGGGAAAAAAAATCAGTGAACGTCCAAACTTTTTTTTTTTTTTTTTTTTTTTTACAATTAAATAAAATTCAGAAAAATCATGCTAAAGAAATGGAATCCGCGATTGTAATGAAATACTCGCTCTCTGGTGGGCTAAGGTGAAATTACAATAAACATGGTTTAATTCGAATTCCATACAGCCGCCATTGCTTGCCGATATTTAGTTTCACGTATATTTATTGAATAAAAATGAATAAATACGGTAAAAAAGATAACACATACTGTTGTGTGCTACAGTGTAACTCCAAAGGATCAAGAAATCCAGAATTAAGCTTCCATTTATTTCCAAATGACAAATTTAAAATTTCAGTTGCTTCGGCTAATGGAAGTAAAGAATTAATCAGATGATTTGAAATTAATATTTGTTCAACTTCAGTTAAAAATCTACTTCCGATCGAACTTTGAATAAACTGAAGTATTTTTTCCAAAAGCAATCAATTTTCCATAATGTAATGGCGGAGATATTATAGTACGAATATTAAGTAGAATAACAAAAAGAACACTAATGGAACACACGTGGCAATGTTTACTAACAACTGCAGTGTTGAGAAAGCGCCATCTATCGATCATTACAATCGCGGATAGCTTCAGTATCAAAAGATATATATTATGTATTATTATTATTTATGTATGTTGAAAAACAATTAAAAGTTAAGTTAACTTGCATGTCTTTATCATGATTTCAGACAGATTCAGACATCATTAGTTAATTAAAAAATTCATTTGAAAATACTTATAATTAACATTTTTAAAACTACTGAAAATGAAGTTAAAGTTACTAAAATGATGATGGCGATTTCTAATAAATGAAAAAGGCTTGAATTTAATAAAAATTTTGAAATTTATGAAAGTAAACAAACTTTGTGGCATAAATTTGAATAATAAAAAAATTATTAAAACTGTGAAAATTGTATATCAAAAGTTTCTATGATTTATGACCTATAACTCGCATAACTTCAAAACTACTCAATAAAAAATCAAAAAGTTGATAACAAACATTTTTTTTTAAATAATTAAAATAAAATTGAGAAAATTATACTAAAGAAATGGAACAGCTTAATTATGGAACCATTTGGTGAACTTTGAAGTTTGGCACCTATATAGCTTGGATGTTTCTCTCCAAGATCTTTAACTCATGCAACTGCGATAGTCTTTTTAATTCGTTGTCAAAATGACAACAAAAATTTAAAAATCACCAAAAGGTTCTTATGCTAAAGTTATATCAAAGAAATTTTAAGAAATGAAAATAGTAATAGTGAACCGGAACACCTTGAACCGGAACATTTGTAAAAAGTGATTTGACATCTAAAGAAATCAAATCACTATGCTTTCTTTACTAATACTATGATTTCTTCAATACTATGATTTCTTTAGATGTCGAATCACTTTTTACAAATGTTCCGGTTCGAGGTGCTCTGGTTTGTTTAGAGAGAAGACTAGGTGAATTCCGTTATTCCTCTATTGAAATTGAGGAGCTTGTAAATTTAGTTCATTTGTGTATCAGGCAAACTGCCTTCATTTTTAATGGTACTTATTATTCCCAAAATGATGGTATGGCCATGCGTAGTCCTCTTTCTCCTTTACTTTGCGACATTTATCTGCACTATTTTGAAGAAAAACTCTTCGGTGTATATAAATCACACACTCTCTATGTATATAAATTCCTCACTGGTTTAGGTATGTGGATGACACTTTCGTTCTTGTCTCCCCTGATGTCGATTTGTCCAATTTACTTTCTTTGGTCAATTCGATTGACCCATGCATTCAATTCACTTTTGAGGTTGAACAGGATTGATCTTTGCCTTTCCTTGACGTTCTTGTGAATAAAGAAAAGGATTGTTTCTCAACTACTGTTTTTAGAAAATCATTCTCAGTCTCTTTGCCGCCGCATGCTCTCTCTAACCACGCCCCTCAACAAAAAATGTCTGCTTTTTACACTTATGTTTATCGTGCCTTACACATTTGTTCTGATCCGTCTAATCTTTCGAAATAAATTAATTATTTAAAATCTCTTGCTCTCTCTCGTGGTTATAACCCATCTATTATCGATAAAGCTCTATATAAATTTAAGAATCCTAAACGTTCTGCTCCCAAATTAAACGATCACAGTCTCATCCCAGTTGTTTTACCTTTTTATTCTTCACTCTCTTTTAAAATCTCTAAAATTCTTTCACCGTTTGGTTTCAAAGTCATTTACAAACCCGTCAATAAAATTAAATTATCTTCTCTTAAGGATCCCAGTCCCACCGAAAACCGTTCTGGAATTTATTTAATGTTCGTCCTGCAACTTAGGTTATATTGGTCAAACTATGAGGCGTTTGAAATACAGAATAAATGAGCCCCGTCGAAATGTTCGTAATGAAGAGATTACCAAATCTTCTATTGCTCCCCACTGCTAGTCTCAAGGTCATCGTTTTGATTTTTCCAAAACTAACATAATTTCATCTCCTGTCTGTTCCTCCCATTTGGATATTCATGAAGCATATTACATATTTAAAAATTTGAAAAATCTTGTTAATGATATTTCTTCCACTCCATTCTTCTCTGATGCTTGGAAAATACTCACGTAACTTAGATTTTCGTTTAATTTTTGATATCCTTAGATTGTTATATGGTTAATCTCACTCATTTCATACAATTCTACTCACACCAGTTGTTATATTTACTTTCTACTTTATAAAGTTTTTCGTTTCATTTTAAACGATTTTGTGCGTTGCCGCTTTGACTGCAGCACTCGTGCTTACTTTATTCGCCTGATGAAGGCTCGTGTGCTTTTTCGACCCGAAACAATTGTTGCAAGTTTATTGCATTTTATGGTGTTTATTCAAAGTTTGTAAGTAATATAAAATAAGACCTGTCGTGCAAAATCAAATTATGTTTTGTACAGAATTTTATATATATTACTTAAAAAACAGAAACAGGCTTCTTTCTTTATTTTTTAAGGTCTTCTAAAATTTGATGGCTAAATTGGTAATTGTTTTATCCTCAACAATGAAATAATGTAAGATCTCGCTTTGAAAGTAATCAAAAGAAGAAGAAGAAAAATGTAATTTTAAAATGTTTTAATCTTAGAATTAGAATAAATATTGAACTTCTCGAGAAAAGTGTATTTTTTGTTATTCTTTTAATGTACGCTATTTTACGGTAGATATCATGTTCTTTAATTTTATATCGTATTATTCCTATGTTTTGATTTGATTATATAGCGTTTCTTGTAATTTTGCTATAGCCGTTTTTAGCCCCAGACTTGATTTCTTGATTTAACTCCACTTGATTTCTTTTTGTGGGCTACATGACGAAAGGCAAAATGTGTACTTTATCCTGTTACTGAAATTGAAGTAGGATAAAGTGGATAAGTTTAACAACGTTATGGCATATAGTAATAGTTTTACTTTGACCTCATTTTGTTCAGTTGCTATCATACTTACAATTCGAAATATTTTTAGACTTAAACTGCAACTAATAGGCTTTTAAAAAATATGAACTTTTTATAATTGAACGATGTGACACTTAAAGAAAAAAAAAATGGTGAAAGTTTTGTGCTACGTAGTTCCACTGGCCCTATGGTTTGGAAAAAGCATAACCTCGAATTACTATATACATAGAGATACGTAAGTCAAGTAGACAGATAGTGAAAACTTTCACGAATATGGGATAATGAATCTTGTATAATAATCTGAGAATCATGAATCTACCTCAATTCGTTACAGAATTAAGAATTTTTTCGTACGTCTCAACTAGAACTTCACATATTACACATTTTAGCACTCCAATAGATCCTTTAAAAAGTTCAGGACATTAGATTTCATTGAAAATTAAAAGGCATAACTGAAAAAGCAAAATGAAAATTATAAGTGGTTCAGTAGAGATACTTGGGACAAGTGTAAACATCCTGCCTTAACAGCATAACGTCTCCACATGACATCCTTAGGCTATCCTATGGGGAACATGACATCCTACGGACATCTTTAGGATGTACTGTGGATATGTGTGCTATTAGAGTAGCAACACTTGCTCAACATACAAAATTCCTGGGGTAAATGTAACCACGAGTGACAAACCAAAGAGCTTAGAAAATTGAGAAAATCTGAAGTTATATTACATACAAAACTGAGTTTCTTTGTCTTACACTCAGTCTCGCAAACA
The DNA here is from genome assembly GCA_963930645.1 of Salticus scenicus. Lineage (NCBI taxonomy): Eukaryota > Metazoa > Arthropoda > Arachnida > Araneae > Salticidae > Salticus > Salticus scenicus. The sequence goes on from OZ005652.1 coordinate 86,520,656, forward strand.
CTGTAGGTTCTATGTTACAATTACAACAATGATAAAATTTAGAATTTTGAGAAAGAAATTCTGCCGAAGAGGGAAATGTAAGCAATTTTTTCATGTGTTATTTAATGTTTGTCCTGCAAGTGACCGAGGGTGTGGCGGCGTCTGGTCCTTGTTAAAGGGTTCTGCATCATCAAAATTGCTCGATTCGGTCGTTAGCTGTTCATCGGACTACTAACGCGAGGGAAACCTCCCTCTCGTGGTAGATCTAAATTATGATGATCCCTCTTTTTCCAATTCACTTTTAGTCCTTCTAGTCCCGTGCATAATTTCCATTCTTTAAGACTGCGATCATTCTTTACACTCAAAATCTATTTCGAATTAAGTTTACCTTCTTAGGTGATTTTTCAAGTAACGGGTCACTGTGCACTGATATAGCGTTTATTCTTCCCTGTGAACGATAAGTAACCTTTTGCTTTGCCAAACAGATAGGAGTCGTCTACAGGTTTTCAGTTCCGAACCGAGGTTACATTTACCCAACTTCACCCTACTGAAGACACGAAGAACGCATGTATAATCAATACCAGCAAGCATGTGCATGGAATTGGATAACCATTTGGATGTGGTTCGAGCAATAAAGACGCGTATATTCGAATATTGTAATTAATTTCATAAGGTACAGCGCCATCTGCAAGTAAAATTTGGAACTAACTTATATATTTCGCTGAACAAAACTTTTCATTATAGGAAGCATTATACTACAAATCGCATTATTGAACGTCAAATATTTGACTTTATATTAAAGTTTATAAAAGTTTATAGTTAAAGTAAATTTGATTTCATATTGAAAGTGTCAGGAACTTTTGGCCTATCTTGTGTTATTTATTTTTTAGTTGAAAATTTTATTTGCTTTTATTATCCCTCCTCTTTTTTTTTAAAGAATTTTTATTTTACCTTTAGCACTTTAAACATTTTTATTTCTGGTCTTTTTAATAATGTTTATTTATTTTATTCATTTTCAGCCTTATTTTTCAAAAAATTGGCACATCCATGATACATGCGGGGTGAATAATTTACATGGAATGCCCGGGATACTTGGTGGACTTGTCAGTGCTATAGTCTCATCAGTGGCTAATGAAACTAACTATGGAACTGAGTATGGATTTATCTTTTATATCTATTAGACCTCTGTCATAAAATAATAGTAATAATAATAATAATAATTCTTAAAAACAATTTTTCTAATTTTTTTCTTTTTTTTAAATATGTGACTTGTTTAAAAAATAAACAATATTTTTAATGCAAAATACTTTTTTATATTTATACACACACGCACACAGAGAAAAAAAAAAGTGGGAGAGATAAAAAAGAGAGAATAAAAATACGTTATTTTGACTAAAAAAAAATAATACAACTATGAAATTCATATAATCTTAAAACATTATTTAAATTTTTCACGAAAATATGTATATTTGATAATAAAAAGATTTGTTTGTTCAAAATTTTATTTTCGTTTATAAAATTAAGCTTTTTTGTAAATGTGGTAGTTTTTTACTTTCCGAATAACTTCTAAGGAAAGTATTGTAAACATGACAAAAATTCTACTTTGAGATTTTAGTGTATCTATATGTTTTGAGGTGCCCTTTGCTATTTTTCCGGTGATGTATGTATGTGTGTATGTCTGTGAATGAACACGATAACGTCTAAACGCTTTGTTAAAACCAACTAAAAGTTGGTACGTTTGTGGTCACCATACTACAAACATTCTTGATTTTGGTGAATCTAGCACTTATATTTTTTACAGGAACACAAAGAAAAATTCTTTATCATTACAGCTTATGGGCTCAAAATTTTTAAAGTACGATAGCGTCTAAATGCCTCATTCGATTGAACTGAAAAAGCATATACAGGTTAGTCGTTACCATCGCAAGAACTGTATAGATTTTGGTTAATCTAGCAATTATAGTTTTTTCACAGGGTCACAAAATAAAACTCTTTATCACTGGGCCTATGGGTTCAAATTATTTGAAGTGAATGGCATCTAAACTCCTTATTCGAATGAACTGAATATTTATACGCATATTATAGGTCGCAGTCGCAGAAACTGTATAGATTTTGGTGAATTTAGCATTTATAGTTACACTTTTTAGTTCTTACAGGGACACAAAGAAATTTTTTTTTGTCATGATGGCCTATGACTCAATTTGTTTAAAGTGCGATAGCATCTAAACGACTTATTCGGTTAATCTGAAAATTTATATACATGTTATAGGTTACCATCGTACGAACGATATAGATTTTGGTGAATCTAGCATTTATGGATTTTTACAGGGACACAACGAAATATTCTTCACCATTAAGACCTATTGGTTGAAATAATTTGAAGTGCAGTAGCATTAAATTAAACAGCATGCTATAGGGGGATAAATACTCAAAATCCCTATAATAATTTTCTTTGTTTATTTAACGACTTCTCTTACTTTACTATATTTATACAACCGTTAATTACTTAACGTTCTGAAATTCGAGTGTAGGCATTCCACTTTTTTTTTTTTTTTTTTGTGTGTGTGGGGGGGGGGGGAGAGAGACACAACGAAAAATTCTTTATCATTATGTCCTACGGGCTTAAATTCTTTAAAGTGCAATAGCGTCTAAACGTCTTTTTCGATTAACTTGAAAATTTATGTACATGTTATAGATCACTGTCACACAAGCTGTAAGAATTTTGGTGAATCTAGCACTAATAGTGTTTTTAGAGGGACACAAAGAAAATTTCTTTATCATTGTGTCTTATGGGCTGAAATTATTTAAAGTGCGATTTCGATGAAATGCCTTATTTGATAGAGGTGAAAATTTATATACATGTTATAGATCACCGTCACATTAACTGTATGAATTTTGGAGAATCTAACACTTACAGGGAAACAAAGAAATTTTTTTTTATCATATTGGCTTATGGACTTAAATTATTTATAAAGTGCTATAATGTCTAAATGCCTCATCCGAATGAGCTGAAAATTTATAGACATAATATAAGTCACAGTCTGACGAACTGTATTGATTTTGCTAATCCTAGTGTTTATAGATTTTTACAGGGACATAACGAAGATTTCTTTATCATTTTGTTCTATGGGCTCAAATCATTTGAAAGGCAACAGCGTTAAATTGAACTACATAGGCTCAAAATACTCAAACGAATACTCATACAGAAAAATACTCAAGCGCCCTATTATAATATGTTCTTTTGCTCATTTTACGACTTCTCTTACTTTATTGTATACAATCGTTAATTACTTATTGTTCGGAAAGTAGAGTGAAGTTACTCGATTTTTTTTTCTTTTTTTTTTTTACTTTTTTCTATATGTATGTATAGAGAAAGTATTGGATTCATGAAAATTTTCGAACTCTAGTTTTCGATGAATTTACACGTTTTGGGATGTCCTGAACACGATTTGAGTGTTTTTAGAAAATGTCTGTCTGTATGTGTGTCTGTCTCTGCGTGTGTATCACAAATTTTGCAAACGCTGTATCTCACAATTCAATGAACGAAATTTAACCAAACTTGGTATTTAGGTGGACCCTCACATGAACTGGTGCTGATTAGATTTGTGGAACAATTGCTCAACAGGTGGCGCTGTGATCGCATTTTTTCTAAATTTTTAACAGGGCACTATAAGACAAAATTTCGTATAAATGTACATAATGAGAGTTATTTTAAATATGTGATTGTAAAATTAATATGAATTATTTATAATAGTAGTAGTTAACCAGGTTAAAAAGTTTGTGCATGTGGGAGCATCGCTTCCCTCCCTGGAGTAAATTTTCAGTATGGGTGTCTTTCGAAAGATCTCGTCAGTACCTTTAAAATAAATGATTGAACTATAGATCTGTGATAATTTAAAACAAAGTTATAGATTTTTTTTTTACTTTTAATGAAAAAAAAATCTTATTTTTTCTGATTTGCAAAAATTTGACATCTTTCGGCATTTAGTGATAATTGATAATATAATACTGCCAGATAAAAATCGTCTGCATTTATAATGGAAAATAATTTGATAATTTAATAAATAATTTGTACTGAATAAATTTTGTGTAAAATTATATAGATGAAAGCCATGTGGTAACCACATCATACTAGTTTTTTTTTTTTTTTTTTTTTTTTTTTAAAGATTAATATTTACGTATATAAATTGCTAACTCACTTACTACAAATAGATTTTCAATTTATTTTTTTATAAAAAATCTTCAAGGAAAATGTTACTTAGCATTTTTTCTTGTATTAAAATATAGATACTAATAAATCCATATTTAATTTTACAGCCTTTACCGTGTATTTCCTGCTCGGTCTCCAGTTGAAAACAGTACCCACTTTGAACAATTACATTCCGTCTTGAAGGATCTTGAACCTGGAAAAGGGTGGACGGAGTCCAGTCAAGCCTATGCTCAACTTGGAGCACTGTTTTCTACTATAGCCATAGCTATTGGAGGAGGTTTAGTCACAGGTAAAATAGCAGCCTGTTTATGCGTCATACTTTTTTTTTTTCAAAATTTTATTACGCGCTTCAGATACCGAAATGATAAATGCACTTTAGCTTACTTTTTTTATCATCTGTAAAAAAAAATATATATATGTATATATGTATAAAAGCTAAAAATTTTCATTCCTGTGTTTTTCAATGTAACAAAAACTTTCCACAAAAAAAAAAAAAAAAAAAAAAATGCATTAGTCATTTTCTTTTTGATAATAAACAGGAAGGAAAGCGTATAATATTTTGCATGGAGATATTGTGTATAGTTAGACCAATTTAAAAAAAATGCTTTTCCTTTTTTTCCCACTCGCATTACAAAAATATTTAAAATAATATTTTTCTAACGTGGACCAATTATGATTACATTTTGTCGAAACGATACGATCCGCGTTTGTAATGATCGATAGATGGCGCTCTCTGAACACTGCAGTTGTTAGTAAATATAACAGCCACGTGTAATTATTATTCTTTCTCCGCCATTTCATCATGGAAAGTCGATTGCATAATATGAGGATATGCAGTGGTGTGATAATTTCACCTTAGCCCACCAGAGGGCGAGCATTTCATTACAATCGCGGATAGTGGTGAAATTAATAAAATACGCGAGGATAAAAAATAATATTTAAAAATGAACAATATTTAAACACGTGGAACTCAATGAACTAATAAGAAAAAATGACGACGTTTGTATGATGACATTATTTTACGGAAAAATGTGTTTTTAAAAGTTGCTTCACAAGAATCTTTGCAAACGTCATTTTAAACTTTTAAACCTAGCAATAGAGTTCTAACAGATGACGTCACGAGCATGTTTGCTGAGGGACAGTTGACCTCACTGACCCATTTTATCACTGCGGAATAGTGTTAAAAATTTATTGTAACACAATGTTGTAAATGTATTTGCAAAAGCATAAAAAAAATTCGACTACTACGCTTCCAAAGGCAGGGAAAAATTAGCGTTGTCCCTCAGCAAAGTACGGTTTCTAAGAAGAAAGTCACGTGGTTGTTAGAACCCTATATTTTAAAGATATATACAAAATATGAATTATTATCATAAAGTGACTAAAAAATGCGATCATAAAACGTATAATCAAAATAGGATTACTATTATTATTATTATTATTATTATTTTAAACAAAAAATTATGCCAAAATAAATAAAATGTCATTGCACTCTTGGCGATAAAAATCAAACAGACGTCATGGGGGTTCTTTACTAAAACTGTGAAATTAGTGTAATATTTATGAGTTTAAAATTTTAAATGTAAATAAGAAAAGAAATAAAGTGCGAAAAACTCGCACGGATATGCTAGTTTAAAATAAAATTGAGAAAAATTGTGCAAAATCATTGAAAGAGCCTGGACCTCTCGGCGGAATTTGAAATTTGGCACTGAAGTAGCTCGGGCGTTTCTCGCCAAAATGTTTACTTATGCATTTGCAATACCCATATCAACTCATCGCCGAAACGACAACAAAATTATAAATTTAAAAAAAAGCTTTAGTATAGGAATCTTTGGCGAAATTTGAAATTTGGCACCGAAGTAACTCGGACGTTTCTCGCAAAGGTCTTTACTAGCGCAATTATGATATCCACATTTTAATTTATTAAAAACAATTTTCAACAAAAAAGTTACTTTATCAATGGCATCCTTAAATTACCAACTCAAATTCAAACTTAATTACCTTGTTTCTTTTTTGCATTTCATTTTGCACACGCGCTTTTTATTTCCTAATTCAAAATTATATTTAAAAAAAAAAAAAAAAAAAAAACTTTTTCGATAGTGTTTGTTTTGATACTGATTATTATTAATTTTCTTTTTCTTTCCAAAAAAAAATTTTTTTGAAGAAATTCTGGCAAAAGCAGAATTTAGTTTAGGACGGAGAACTATTTTTTTTTCCCAAATTATAACATTGCTTTCAAATTATTCAATTATATTTTCGTTAAATTTTAGATTTCGACAAATGTCCAACTATCGTAAAACTGGTATCGTAAAAATCCGCAGATTGAGACTAATAGTCCTCAGTTCTAAAAAAATTCTAGAAATTGTAAAGGCACTTAATGCTTATTTAAAATACGAATTCACTTTAATTACTCATAATTTATTTATTTTTCGACGCCACGTTCTGCAGTCGCCGAACACACACTTTCTTCACAACACACACTCTCTTCGCTTCATTTCAAAGTTTCTTACGAAGAATACAAATTATAGGTGGCGCGGTGTTAACGCATGCAAGCGTAACATACCGGCCCCCATTGCAATGTTTATTAAACATTCAATAAATCTAACAGTCATTTTTTTTTTCCAACATAAAAATTCTGATACACTTAATATTATACAATATTATACAGTAAATATTACATATGTTAAATAAAAAGTAATGCAAAAAAAAATATCAAAATATTACATAATTTACAACATTCATAATTAATAACAATGTTAATCATTTATTGGAAGCAGGCAAACTTTAGAAATGGACCTTTTAAATTTTCCAGAGGCAGTACTAATCTCCACTACCCTTACTTTTTTGTCCGCTCCGGGAAAAATTTTGCTTATTCTGGCCAGTGGCCACTCACATGGAGGTAAGTTATCCTCTTTTAGAATAACCATGTCTCCAACACATATGTTTTGTTTCTCAAATTTCCATCGCGATCTCTGTTGTAAGTGGCATAGATAATCTAAGTGCCACTTACGCCAAATGCTTTGAAATAACTTTGTTATTTTTTGCCATTGGCTTTTTCTGTAATTTCTGATAAATCTGGCTCAGTTATAGACATAATTGACCTTCCTAAGAGGAAGTGGGCAGGAGTCAACACATTTAAATCCTCTACGTTAGCAGTTAAGGGGATTAAAGGCCTAGAATTTAGCATCCCTTCAATTTGTGTAATTAAAGTCAAAAATTCCTCATAGGTTAATTTTAAATTTCCCGCAGCTCTTTTCAAATAATATTTAAAGGATTTGACTCCTGCTTCCCACAATCCTCCAAAGTTTGGCGCTCTAGGAGGTGAGTACTGCCAATCAATGTTTTCTGAACTCATATACCCCGAAATTTGATCATCTGGTCCATTTACCATTTTATACAATTTTTTGAGCTCTGCATTTGCTCCCACGAAGTTCCCCGCATTATCTGTATACAGCTTACTGCATTTTCCTCTCCTCGATATGAATCTCTTAAGAGCAGCTATAAAGGCTGCAGACGTTAAATCCGTGACTAACTCTAAATGTATAGCCTTGGTCACAAAGCAAATAAAAATTGCAACATATATTTTATTATAAGTCCCTCTTCTCTGATATTTATACTTAATATAGAAAGGACCAGTGAAATCTACCCCAGTAATATTAAATGGGTAGTTTTGAACAATTCTGTCTTTTGGCAAATTACCTAATATTTGTTGTGCTGAATTTGGATTAACCCTAAAACATTTAACACATTTATGCACAACCTTTCTACATAAATTTCTACCATTTGTAATCCAATATTTTTCCCTCAAATAATACAATAGAGAATTAGGCCCAGCATGCAAACATTTTTTATGATAAAAGACAACAATTAATTCAGTTAATTTATGTTTAGATGGAAGAAGAATTGGAAATTTCTTATCATAATTTAAATCACTATTTCCAAGTCTTCCTCCTACTCTTAGCAGGCCTTCTTTGTCAATAAAAGGATGCAAATTGCTTACCTGACTTCTAGGCCTTAATGTACCTGACTTTTTTAGAGACACTATTTCTTTTCTAAACTCCTCTTCCTGTAACATTTTTATTAAGATCCTTTCAGCGGTCTCTATCTCCTTATTATTCAAAGGACCTTTTTGTTTATCTTTATTTTTACAATTGTTTATGAACCTGTAAATAAAACTAAGAACACGGACAAGTTTAGGATAATTATTACTGATATGAAGAAAGTCAGATAAAAAGGTACTATTTGTACTAATAAATGTTCTTTCATTTAAATGTTCTACTTTAGATTTAAGTTCTTTCTCAAAGTCATTTACACTTACAGACACTGGAATGTCTCTATTGGGATATTCTGGCATAGTCAAAAACTTTGGGCCGTTGTACCATAGTTCGTGATCGAACAGTTTATCTGGATCAATGCCTCTTGATAACACATCAGAAGGATTTTGATCTGAAGCGATATGATGCCACTGTTGGATTGGTGAAAGGTCTTGGATAGTTGCTACTCTATGTTGCACAAACGGTTTCAAATCCATGGGTTCCTTCTGTAACCACGCCAGAACAATTGTAGAGTCTGTCCAAAAATAGACTTCGTTGATCATCACCTTTAAAGCAGCCAACACCTTATTCATTAGCTTTGCCAGCAGAACAGCTGCACACAACTCTAATCGAGGGATTGTTAAGCTTTTAACCGGAGCAACCCTTGATTTGCTTGAGATTAATCTTATTAATGTCCGGCCACGTGAATCATTGGACTTACAATAGATGGCCGCTCCATAGCACAGTTCTGAAGCGTCTGCAAATCCATGAATTTCTATATTTGAAGCCTGGGGAATCACAATGCACCTTTCAATTTTTATGTCATTTATTCGTTCTAATGCAATGAGAAAATGATGCCACTCTCTGTATTCTGGTGCTGGGAGTGCATCATTCCAATCAATTTTTAGACGCCAAAGCTTTTGCATAAATATTTTTGCCTTAGCAATTATTGGGCCTATTAAGCCAAGTGGATCAAAGATCCTAGCTATCGTCGACAACACCTCTCTTTTTGTATAGGAATTTTTCAGATCTACTGTAACTCTGAAAACAAAACAATCATCCTTTGGCTTCCAGGACACGCCTAAAGTTTTAATTTCATCTTTGTTATAAAAACTGTAACTCTCTGCCATACTTGGAGAAAGTTCAGCATTATTAGCACACCACATATGTAGCTCCATCCCTGCGGACTGTATAACCTCCTTTAACTCCTGTTGTAACTCTTTCGCCTCCTCTAATGTACTTGCTCCAAATAATACGTCATCCATATAAAAATTATCACGAAGGATTGGGGATGCTTTCGGGAATTTTTTTTCCTCATCAAGTGAAAGCTGGTATAAGGTTCTCATAGCTAAGTAAGGCGCTGAGACTGTTCCATATGTCACTGTTGTTAATTCAAATGTTTTGGGGGGTTCCTCAATGCTATTGCTCCAGAGAATTCGCTGCAGTGGGTACTGACTTGGGTCAATAAGAATCATTCTATACATCATTTTGATGTCAGCAGTTAAGGCGTAAATATGCAGGCGGAAACCCACCATTATGGTAAATAAATCACTTTGTATTACTCCGCCATTGAATTGCAAGGAATTAAGAGAAGTACCATTTGTTGTTGGTGAAGAACAATTGAAAACTACACGTAATTTGGTCGTATCTTTATCTGGCCTGTACACTCCGTGATGAGGTGCGTAATAAGCAACATCAGGAGTTTTATCCTCTGTTACTTCTCTCATGTGACCAATGTTTATATATTTTTCTAAAAAGTCTTTATATAACGACAAGTATTTCTCGTCTCTAGATAGACGTTTCCACAGCGATCTGAGTTTTCTAAGAGCAATTTCTCTAGACTGACCTAAACATGACGGATCATCTCTTAAAGGCATTGTTACAATATATTTACCTTTCTCATTTCTCTTATGTGTACGCGTAAAATGTTCCTCACATATAGCCTGTTCTTTACTTTTGGTTAATTCTATATTTACATCCTCAATCTCCCAAAATTTTCTTAATGTTACATTTAAATCCTCTCCACGTATTAATCCACAATGAATTTTAACCTCATCCCTTTGATCTAAATTCCCCGTTGCAATGTAACCAAAACAAGAATTTTGAAGGAGTAGCTGAGGGTTCTGAGAATATATTTGCCCCGGTCTCAATAATTCATAAAAAATTTCAGCACCAAGGAGCATGTCTATTTTTCCAGGAATGTTAAAACTATAATCTGCTAACGTTATTGAATTCGGGACATCGATATGTACATTAATTACTTTATTCGGAACAAAATCCGTAATTTTCCTCACAACAAACATATTTAGGGATTTCTCAAAGTTTTTCTCTTTATTGGCAATAGTTGCTGTTACGCAACCGTTAATAGTCATCGATGCATCATTCAAACAAGAGAGTAAAGTATTTATTTTTTCTATTTTGAGTTGTAATCGATTTGCACAATCTTTTGTTATCAAACACGCTTGAGAGCCGCTGTCTAGAAGGCACCTTACTTCCTGCCATTGAGAATATTTATCTTTAACTAAAACACGCACTGTACTCAATAAGACATTTTTTTTTTTTTTTTTTTGCAAAACTAGTGGCTACAATTTGCTGTCTGTCACTAGGAAAATTAGGAGGAAAAAGGGAATTGAATTCACCGTGCTGTTCTCTATTCAATGTTTCGGAATCAGCGGCAGCTGCAACTTCCGAATTATCCTTTATTTCCTTACAAGAATCGCTAAATTTTCCTTCTCTAGGAAAGTGAATCAATTTATTATGTGGTTTTCCACAAAAACAGTTTCTCGTATTGCATTTTCTTACATTACAATTCGGTAAAAAACACTTAAAACATAACTTATTTGCCTTAATAACATTAACTCTTTCTTGTACAGGAAGTTTTTTGAACTGCGGACACATATATAAAGCATGATATTCATTATTTTTACAAAGAACACATTTTACATTTTTTATTTCTGATAAGAACACATTTGAAGCAACTTTTTGAAATCGTGAATTATGCGATTTGTTCCCGACAAACCGCTTCGCTTCATTTACACTAGTCTTTGCAAACACATTCAACTCATTTTTACCTATGCCCCTTGCAGATAAATAAATATCACATTCACGACCCAATTCTTGTGGTTTAAAAAATGATTCACCCTGCTTAACCCCAATGTGTGTCATTAATTCACGATCTAATGAATGAAAAATTTTGTCAGATAAAATTAATTCACATAATGATTTAAAATCATTCACTTTACGCAATTCACAATAATACTCAAAAGATGCCGCTAATCGCGACGCATACTGCACATAACTCTCTGACGGTAATTTTTGTGCTTTCCGGAAGTTATTTAAACACTCATTAGCCGTCGGCTGAAACTCCTTCAAAACAACTGTTTTTAATTTCTCGTAATTACACATGTCTTCCTCAGACACATATACCATTAAATTACTGGTTTTTTCACCGAGAATGTTTAAAAGAATTTCCGCTTTAAACCCATCTGGAACATTTTTATTCTTAAATGCCTTTTCCAGCGAATGAAAAAATAGATTGAATGATTCTGCTTTAGATGGTAATGGAATTGTAAGCGTTTTAATACTCTTAATAAAACTTTCCAGATTATTATTATTTAGAAGTTCTGGTTCCGAATGCACAGTTGAAAGCGAATTATTTTGGGATGAATCCCTTTTAATATTCGCCAATTCTAACTCTTTCTCTAACTGCGCTAATTTAATTTTCTCGAAATCAGAATTTTGTAAAGATTCCTTACGAATATTTGCTATCTCTAACTCTTTTTCTAATTGTGCTAGTTTAATTTTTTCTAACTCTATTTTTGATTTTTCTTCTTCTTTTTTTCGATTTAATTTCCTCAACCGCGCAATCAACTACATTTTTCATTAACTCACTATTTGAAAAATGTTCACATTTCTCAATAATATCTTTTAACTTAACAAGTTAGCACCCTCTCCTACACTTAAACCCAATTCCTCTGCGACAAGCTTAAGCTCATCTTTTCTTAATTTATCGATAATTGACATTATTAAATTTAACAAGTAATAAATTCAGAACAAATTTAAATTTTATGAAGATGCTCTTACCTCAGATCGCTGTATTCCACTTGAGAACAAAAAACACTATTAATCTTGTTCCTCTTAAATAAACTTTCACTTCACTTGTTTTTTTTTCTTTCGTTCACTTTTATATTTTATGTTTCACTTAAAAAAAAAAAAAATCCATCCTTCGATATAAACATTTTTTTTTTCACCTTTGATTAAAACAAAACTTTTTGTTTCATCGATCGATTACGAAAACGAAACTTATTTTTCTCACAATGAAATTAAATAAACAAACTCATAATTACTCTTTCTTTTTAACAGGTCCTGTGGCTCGACGGGCCATGTAAAGGCACTTAATGCTTATTTAAAACACGAATTCACTTTAATTACTCATAATTTATTTATTTTTCGACGCCACGTTCTGCAGTCGCCGAACACACACTTTTCTTCACAATACACACTCTCTTCGCTTCATTTCAAAGTTTCTTACGAAGAATACAAATTATAGGTGGCGCGGTGTTAACGCATGCAAGCGTAACAGAAATAAGTATCTTAATTTTAATCAACAAAACATAATATATAGTAATTTCAATCGGCAACAGTAGAATAAATCAAAATTAAATAAGATTGTCTCAATGGCCAGTTTTTATCAAAATGCTAACGTAATTATGAATTCCATTAATAAGTAAAATATGAAATAAAAAGAAAAGTCTTGTTTTAAATGATATTTTTAAATTCTAAGTGACAAAAACAATATGCTTACATTACCATATAATCTCTTTTCTTTCTTTTGATATATCTTTGGGTTTTATTTGGTTCAAACCATGTATAAAATTCTATTTTACTTTTCTTATTATGTTGTTGAAACTACTATGGCGTTAATTTTTCTGATATTATTACTTCTTTCTTTTCTTTTCTTTTTTCTTTTTTTAATTATTTTATTTGTTTTAAACCGTGGATGAGATTCTTTTTTTTTTTTTTTTTTTTTTTTTTTCCAGTAAATTATTGTAGCTATGACATTAAAGTCTCAAGCCGAATGGTTCATGCCAGAACTGTGATTGCAGTGAAATTAAGATTATTCTTACGTTTTGTAAAAAAAAAAAAAGCTGAAGTAAAAATCTTGAAAATTATACCTACTTTTTACAAACTTTCAAACGTGAATAAAATACTACAGCAATTAATGTCCTACTACAGCATGCATTTCTCAAACAATATCGATACATTTACTAATAGGTTGAACTGATAATGAACATCGAAATTAATAAATATTTGATTTAATTTAAACTCATGCTGCCATATACTGCCATAGAATTAATTTATACATTTTAACTGAAATTCAGCCGCCCCCCCCCCCCTTTCTTTCTTTCTTTTTCTTTTTTTTTCAAACGGTATGTAAATTATAAATAGATTTTCAGCTGTTTTAAATATTCTTTTAATCTATTTCAACGGAAAAAAAAAGAAAGAAAGAAGAAGAAGGTTCTTGTTTTTATTGATTTTGTAATTCAGTGTATACCAAATGAAATATCTTGTAAATGTATATACTTTATGCCATTTGCTGCATCAAAACGAATTTATTAACACCTTACTTGTCAAGCAAAACTTTTGAATTAACAAATAGACACATCGGGGATCAAATATCACATACAATTATCATGCGAAACACTTTACTCTCTGTACAAGTACATTGTACTTACAAGGAAGGGTCACCAACTGTTCAAAAGGTATTTATACGTATTATATATCATCTGAAAGGTCTCATGGAGCTGACAACGAAAATATCCATCTTATCGGCAAATGCGCCCGCTAGCGTGAGTTATTCTCAATTAAAGTTTTTAAATTACAGATTCTTTAACAATGTACTTCGTATAGTTTCTATCATTATAATCAGTTTTGTAAAATATTCTCATTCTAAAAACCAGCATATATTATTAGTAACGGTCGCTCGTATATTGTTATGGTTAGCGTCCCTAACTCCCTCACAGTAGGGCCGGGTTCGAAGCATGGATTTGTTACAAAGCATGGATTTGTTATCCCTGGACAAAGCATGGATTTGTTATCCCTGTCAGTGGTGGCGATGGCCGCCCATTGGGTACTCCTTCACAAATGGTTATCAGTTCAGCGACCGCACAGTCAATGCTTATTTGCAAGTACCGCGCTATTGAAAAGTAAATAAATAAATATACTTCATATATATGCATATTATTATTATAACATGTAAAGTATTTTACTGTTTATATAATAATTACTTTGTGTCAACAATAAATTTATACATGCTAAACTGTAAGAAAAGTATTAAAAAGGAAAAAAAAAATAAGAAAAGAAAAAAGAAAAGAAAATCAATTAAAGTAAAAAAATCTGGAGTGACTCCACTCGACTTTCCGAACATTGAGTAATTAACAGTTTTGTAGATAAAGTAATGAAAGAGGAGTTAAACAAACAAAAGAGAGAAAACCATAATAGAGTGTTTGAGTATTTTTCTCCATCTATTACACGATGTTTTATTTAACGCTACTGAACTTTGAGCCCATAGATCATAATGATAAAGAATTTTTCGTTGTGTCCCTGTAAAAACCTATAAATGCTAGATTCACCAAAATGCTTATAGTTAGTGCAACAGTGATTTATAATACTCATATAAATTTTCAGCTCAATTCAATAAGGCGTTTAGATGCTATCGTACTTTTAAAAATTTAGTCCCATAGGCCATAATGATAAAGAATTTTTCTTTGTGTCCCTGTAAAAAAACTGTAAGTGCTAAATTCACCAAAATCTATACAGTTAGTTCAACTGTGATCTATAACATGTGTACAAATTTTTTGCTCAGATTAATAAGGCGTTTAGACGCTATCACACTTTTAAAAATTTGGCCCCATAGGCATAATGATAAAGAATTTTTCTTTGTGTCCCTGTAAAAAAACTATAAGTGCTAGATTCTCCAAAATCTATACAGATTGAGTATTTGTGACCTATAATATGTGTATAAATTTTTTGCTCAATTGAATAAGGCGTTTAGATGCTATCGCACTTTTAAGATTTTGCTCCCATAGGCCATAATGATAAAGAATTTTTCTTTGTGTCCCTGTAAAAAAACTATAAGTGCTAGATTCACCAAAATCTATAGGGTTCGTACTATGGTGACTTAGAATATGCGTACCAACTTTCAGGTTAATCGAACAAAGCGTTTAGACGCTAGCGTGTTCACTCACAGACATACACACATACACACATACACACACACACATACATACATCATCGTAAGAATAGTGAAAACGGACTCAGGGGACCTCAAAACGTATAGAAACATCAAAATCTCGAATTCGGATTTTTGACATGATTACAATACTTTCCTCACTATAGTGTTCGGAAAGTAAAAGAAGCTATTGTAATTTTTATAATAACGAAGAAAACTATTACTTTATATATTCATTTTCATTAAAATATTATATTGTACATAATAATATAATTATTAATTTTTTAAAAGTAGAAATTCATTTTTCCAGTTTTTTTCCCCTTCCATTACTATGTTAGTGCACTAAATTTCTTCTATTGTTCGCCCATGCAGTGTCAATATCCAAAATAACGATTATGTCGATATACAGGAAAATCTTTCTGATTGTAAATATTTTACACATGGCTACATATATAAAGTAATCGATTTATAAATCTAATTCTGTCACAAAATAATTATTAAACACATAATGAAATACTTTACTAACAATATAAATAGTTATAATTAGCACGGGAATCTATTAAAAAATTGATTCTAATGATAGAAATTCTTCAAAGTACATTACTGAAGAGCCTGCAATTTACAAACTTTAATTGAGAATAACTCACGCTAGGGGGCGCATTTGCCGATAAGATGGATATTTTTATTATCAGATCAGTTAGAGCTTTAAGAAGATATATGAAATGTATAAATACCTTTTGAACAGTTGGTGACCCTCCCTTGTTAGTCAGATAATTTCCTCTTTCGATATAGAAACTAAATAGAGGATCATGTTTTCAATTTAAACTGGCTAATGAGTCCGAAAACAGCTACTAAGCATCTCGGATTTAAATTGACATTTTTCTTTTCCCCTGAGACTATAAACGGTATTGTTTATTACTGACGAGTAAAATATTTCTTGAAATATATTCTAATCATAATATATTTAAATAACATTAAACAAAATACTTTTGATAAGTTGTATGGGAACATAATTTTTTCCAATAAAATCATGAAATATTTCATTTCTCCAAAGTCATGATATTGGTTAGGTATCTGTGACTTACTATAGAAGTTAAAAAGACTGAGGCATCTGTGACTTACTAAGAAGTTATTTTGTTTAAAATTACTCTCATTGCTGCAGTTGTTAAAAATTAAATTTTTCATGCTTATCTTGTTTTAGTACCTTTTTACTATTATGTTTGTTATAGAACATTTCACAGAGACACCGCGATGAAACTTCCTTAATCGAGGGATGAATGTTGAAATAAATCAAACAGTCCTTAGTATTCTTTTTTTTTTTTTTTTTTTTTTTGGGGGGGGGGGGGGGGGGGTATAGATTTGATGTGTCTCTTGGCTCGATTGATGTTCCACTACAATTATGTGACAAAGCAATCCCTGTAATTGCGAGAAACATTAGTACAAATTTTAAGTCGGTGTTTCTCGACTACCCTTCGAACAGTTGTTAAGTACAGATGATCTAGTAAAAAAAAAAAAAAAAAAAAAAAGAAATGTTTTGTGATTTTTAACAGTTCTCGCTTAGTGCAATGTTTAATGTCTATATTTCACATGTGCATTACTGCAATCAATAACATTTATAAATCAATAATAACTGTCTAACAATATCAACGAATTGTATAGTGGTATAATTTTATGTCATTTTCCAATTCACACTTTTAATTTTTAATTTTTTATCACGTATAAAATTATACTTGCCAACATTTTCAATTTTTAAATCTGATTTACCAACACAATTTTTTGAGAGAAATTTTATTTTTCTACGATTAAGTAAAGTGAAAATTGTGTTATAAAATTTCTGATATGAAGTCCTCCGCCAAAATCGGGAGACGTGGCAACTATGTAAAATATATTATATATATATATAAAAAAAAAACAATGCGTGTAGACATTACAAAGAACTTTTTAAACATTGTAAAATTCGATGAACAATTACAACAACATACTGCATTTTTTAAAAATGATTGTACAAAGTATAATCAAATAGCATTGTTGTCATTCTATGAACTAAAATGTCCCTTTCTATCAGTGATATTTTATCTCCTGTTCCCCTGCCAATATCATTAATCTATATATATAAAAGAGCAGAGTCTGTGTGTGTGTCTGTGTGTGTGTGTGTGTCCGCTATAGAATCCTAGGCCGTTTCACCGAGCGGGACCAAATTTGGCACGGTTAATGTTTACGACCCGAGAAAGACAACGCCGCAAGCGATTTTACAAAATTCGCCCCCCAAGGGGGGAGAGGGGGGGGGGGCAAAACGTAATTTCACAAAATCCTTCATGTCTCAAACAAAAAATCAGATATCCGTAAAATTTTTGCTTTAAAATATAGCTAATACAAATTTCTAAAAATCGGTTTCTGGAATTTTTGAAATTCGGTCCCCAAGGGGGGCGGAGGGGGGCAAAACGTAATTTCACAAAATCCTTCATGTCTCAAACAAAAAAACAGATATCCGTAAAATTTTTGCTTTAAAATATAGCTAATACAAATGTCTAAAAATCGGTTTCTGGAATTTTTGAAATTCGGTCCCCAAGGGGGAAGGGGGGGCAAAACGTAATTTCACAAAATCCTCCATGTCTCAAACAAAAAAAACAGATATCCGTTAAATTTTTGCTTTAAAATATAGCTAATACAAATGTCTAAAAATCGGTTTCTGGAATTTTTAAAATTCGGTCCCCAAGGGGGGCGGGGGGGGGGCAAAAAGGGGTTTCACATGCGTAAAACGTGATTTCGCATAATCCTATGTATCGCAAACAAAAAAAAAAAAAAAATAGATATACGTGAAATTTTTGCTCTAAAATATAGCTAATGCAACTATCTAAAAACCAATTTCTGGAATTTTAGAAATTCAGCCCCCAGGTGGGGCAGCAAGGGGGGGGGGGCTATGGAGCAAAAACAAATAGAAATACAGTTAGGCTGTTCAAAATTGGTACAGATAGGATTTAAAGGCCTGCAAGTCGAATGGGGATATTTTCGATTGTGTAAAGTTATTAGGAGGGGCAAGAAGGGGGGGGAGGGGAGAGGGGGCAAAAAAAATAAAAATAGTGTCAGATCGTTCAAAATTGGTACGTAGAGGTTTTCGATACTTACAAATCGATTGCGGATATTTTTGAATTTGTAAAATTATTAGGAGGGGCGGGTAGGGGTAGGGCGGTAAGGGGGGGCTATGGGGCAAAAACAAATAGAAATACAGTTATGCCGTTCAAAATTGGTACAGATAGGTTTAAGAGGCCTGCAAGTCGAATGGGGATATTTTCGATTGTGTAAAGTTATTAGGAGGGGCGAGAAGGGGGGGGGGCAAAAAAATAAAAATAGTGTCAGATCGTTCAAAATTGGTACGTAGAGGTTTTCGATGCTTATAAATCGATTGCGGATGATTTTGAATTTGTAAAATTATTAGGAGGGGCTGGTAGAGGGGGGTGGGGCGGTAAGGAGGGGCTATGGGGCAAAAACAAATAGAAATACAGTTAGGCCGTTCAAAATTCGTACAGATAGGTTTTAGAGGCCTGCAAGTCGAATGGGGATATTTTCGATTGTGTAAAGTTATTAGGAGAGGCGAGAAGGGGGGAGGGGAGAGGGGGGAGGAAATAAAAATACAGTTAGATCGTTCAAAATTGGTATATAGCGGTTTTCCATACTTACAAATCGATTGCGGATGATTTTGAATTTCTAAAATTATAAGGAGGGGCGGTAAGGGGGGGCTATGGGCAAAAACAAATAGAAATACAGTTAGGCCATTCAAAATTCGTACAGATAGGTTTTAGAGGCCTGCAAATCGAATGGGGATATTTTTGAAAGTGTTAAGTTATTAGGAGGGGCAAGAAGGGGGGAGGGGAGGGGGAGGCAAAAAAATAAAAATAGTATCAGATCGTTCAAAATTGGTACGTTGAGGTTTTCGATACTTACAAATCGATTGCGGATATTTTTGAATTTGTAAAATTATTAGGAGGGGCAGGTAGGGGGGGCGGTAAGGGGGGCTATGGGGCAAAAACAAATAGAAATACAGTTATGCCGTTCAAAATTGGTACAGATAGGTTTAAGAGGCCTGCAAGTCGAATGGGGATATTTTCGATTGTGTAAAGTTATTAGGAAGGGCGAGAAGGGGGGAGGGGAGGGGGGGGCAAAAAAATAAAAATAGTGTCAGATCGTTCAAAATTGGTACGTAGAGGTTTTCGATACTTATAAATCGATTGTGGATGATTTTGAATTTGTAAAATTATTAGGAGGGGCAGGTAAGGTAGTGGGGCGGTAAGGAGGGGCTATGGGGCAAAAACAAATAGAAATACAGTTAGGCCGTTCAAAATTCGTACAGATAGGTTTTAGAGGCCTGCAAGTCGAATGGGGATATTTTCGATTGTGTAAAGTTATTAGGAGGGGCGAGAAGGGGGTGGGGAGAGGGGGGGGGCAAAAAAATAAAAATACAGTTAGATCATTCAAAATTGGTATATAGCGGTTTTCCATACTTACAAATCGATTGCGGATGATTTTGAATTTCTAAAATTATAAGGAGGGGCGGTAAGGGGGGGGTTTGGGCAAAAACAAATAGAAATACAGTTAGGCCATTCAAAATTCGTACAGATAGGTTTTGGAGGCCTGCAAATCGAATGGGGATATTTTTGAAAGTGTTAAATTATTAGAAGGGCCGGGAAGGGGGGGGACAGAGGGGCAAAAAAAAATAGAGTTAGATCATTCAAAATTGGTACATCGAGGTTTTCGATACCTACAAATCGATTGCGGATATTTTTGAATTTGTAAAATTATTAGGAGGGGCGGGTAGGGGTGGGGCGGTAAGGGGGGGCTATGGGGCAAAAACAAATAGAAATACAGTTATGCCGTTCAAAATTGGTACAGATAGGATTTAAAGGCCTGCAAGTCGAATGGGGATATTTTCGATTGTGTAAAGTTATTAGGAGGGGCAAGAAGGGGGGGGGGAGGGGAGAGGGGGCAAAAAAAATAAAAATAGTGTCAGATCGTTCAAAATTGGTACGTAGAGGTTTTCGATACTTACAAATCGATTGCGGATATTTTTGAATTTGTAAAATTATTAGGAGGGGCGGGTAGGGGTGGGGCGGTAAGGGGGGGCTATGGGGCAAAAACAAATAGAAATACAGTTATGCCGTTCAAAATTGGTACAGATAGGTTTAAGAGGCCTGCAAGTCGAATGGGGATATTTTCGATTGTGTAAAGTTATTAGGAGGGGCGAGAAGGGGGGGGGGCAAAAAAATAAAAATAGTGTCAGATCGTTCAAAATTGGTACGTAGAGGTTTTCGATGCTTATAAATCGATTGCGGATGATTTTGAATTTGTAAAATTATTAGGAGGGGCTGGTAGAGGGGGGTGGGGCGGTAAGGAGGGGCTATGGGGCAAAAACAAATAGAAATACAGTTAGGCCGTTCAAAATTCGTACAGATAGGTTTTAGAGGCCTGCAAGTCGAATGGGGATATTTTCGATTGTGTAAAGTTATTAGGAGAGGCGAGAAGGGGGGAGGGGAGAGGGGGGAGGAAATAAAAATACAGTTAGATCGTTCAAAATTGGTATATAGCGGTTTTCCATACTTACAAATCGATTGCGGATGATTTTGAATTTCTAAAATTATAAGGAGGGGCGGTAAGGGGGGGCTATGGGCAAAAACAAATAGAAATACAGTTAGGCCATTCAAAATTCGTACAGATAGGTTTTAGAGGCCTGCAAATCGAATGGGGATATTTTTGAAAGTGTTAAGTTATTAGGAGGGGCAAGAAGGGGGGAGGGGAGGGGGAGGCAAAAAAATAAAAATAGTATCAGATCGTTCAAAATTGGTACGTTGAGGTTTTCGATACTTACAAATCGATTGCGGATATTTTTGAATTTGTAAAATTATTAGGAGGGGCAGGTAGGGGGGGCGGTAAGGGGGGCTATGGGGCAAAAACAAATAGAAATACAGTTATGCCGTTCAAAATTGGTACAGATAGGTTTAAGAGGCCTGCAAGTCGAATGGGGATATTTTCGATTGTGTAAAGTTATTAGGAAGGGCGAGAAGGGGGGAGGGGAGGGGGGGGCAAAAAAATAAAAATAGTGTCAGATCGTTCAAAATTGGTACGTAGAGGTTTTCGATACTTATAAATCGATTGCGGATGATTTTGAATTTGTAAAATTATTAGGAGGGGCAGGTAGGGTAGTGGGGCGGTAAGGAGGGGCTATGGGGCAAAAACAAATAGAAATACAGTTAGGCCGTTCAAAATTCGTACAGATAGGTTTTAGAGGCCTGCAAGTCGAATGGGGATATTTTCGATTGTGTAAAGTTATTAGGAGGGGCGAGAAGGGGGTGGGGAGAGGGGGGGGGGCAAAAAAATAAAAATACAGTTAGATCATTCAAAATTGGTATATAGCGGTTTTCCATACTTACAAATCGATTGCGGATGATTTTGAATTTCTAAAATTATAAGGAGGGGCGGTAAGGGGGGGGTTTGGGCAAAAACAAATAGAAATACAGTTAGGCCATTCAAAATTCGTACAGATAGGTGTTGGAGGCCTGCAAATCGAATGGGGATATTTTTGAAAGTGTTAAATTATTAGAAGGGCCGGGAAGGGGGGGGACAGAGGGGCAAAAAAAAATAGAGTTAGATCATTCAAAATTGGTACATCGAGGTTTTCGATACCTACAAATCGATTGCGGATATTTTTGAATTTGTAAAATTATTAGGAGGGGCGGGTAGGGGTGGGGCGGTAAGGGGGGGCTATGGGGCAAAAACAAATAGAAATACAGTTATGCCGTTCAAAATTGGTACAGATAGGTTTAAGAGGCCTGCAAGTCGAATGGGGATATTTTCGATTGTGTAAAGTTATTAGGAGAGGCGAGAAGGGGGGAGGGGAGAGGGGGGAGGAAATAAAAATACAGTTAGATCGTTCAAAATTGGTATATAGCGGTTTTCCATACTTACAAATCGATTGCGGATGATTTTGAATTTCTAAAATTATAAGGAGGGGCGGTAAGGGGGGGCTATGGGCAAAAACAAATAGAAATACAGTTAGGCCATTCAAAATTCGTACAGATAGGTTTTAGAGGCCTGCAAATCGAATGGGGATATTTTTGAAAGTGTTAAGTTATTAGGAGGGGCAAGAA
The DNA here is from genome assembly GCA_963930645.1 of Salticus scenicus. Taxonomy (NCBI): domain Eukaryota; kingdom Metazoa; phylum Arthropoda; class Arachnida; order Araneae; family Salticidae; genus Salticus; species Salticus scenicus. The sequence goes on from OZ005652.1 coordinate 86,543,246, forward strand.
GGGGGGAGGGGAGGGGGAGGCAAAAAAATAAAAATAGTATCAGATCGTTCAAAATTGGTACGTTGAGGTTTTCGATACTTACAAATCGATTGCGGATATTTTTGAATTTGTAAAATTATTAGGAGGGGCAGGTAGGGGAGGCGGTAAGGGGGGCTATGGGGCAAAAACAAATAGAAATACAGTTATGCGGTTCAAAATTGGTACAGATAGGTTTAAGAGGCCTGCAAGTCGAATGGGGATATTTTCGATTGTGTAAAGTTATTAGGAAGGGCGAGAAGGGGGGAGGGGAGGGGGGGCAAAAAAATAAAAATAGTGTCAGATCGTTCAAAATTGGTACGTAGAGGTTTTCGATACTTATAAATCGATTGCGGATGATTTTGAATTTGTAAAATTATTAGGAGGGGCAGGTAGGGTAGTGGGGCGGTAAGGAGGGGCTATGGGGCAAAAACAAATAGAAATACAGTTAGGCCGTTCAAAATTCGTACAGATAGGTTTTAGAGGCCTGCAAGTCGAATGGGGATATTTTCGATTGTGTAAAGTTATTAGGAGGGGCGAGAAGGGGGTGGGGAGAGGGGGGGGGGGCAAAAAAATAAAAATACAGTTAGATCATTCAAAATTGGTATATAGCGGTTTTCCATACTTACAAATCGATTGCGGATGATTTTGAATTTCTAAAATTATAAGGAGGGGCGGTAAGGGGGGGGTTTGGGCAAAAACAAATAGAAATACAGTTAGGCCATTCAAAATTCGTACAGATAGGTTTTGGAGGCCTGCAAATCGAATGGGGATATTTTTGAAAGTGTTAAATTATTAGAAGGGCCGGGAAGGGGGGGGACAGAGGGGCAAAAAAAAATAGAGTTAGATCATTCAAAATTGGTACATCGAGGTTTTCGATACCTACAAATCGATTGCGGATATTTTTGAATTTTTAAAATTATTGGGAGGGGCGGGAAGGGGGGAGGGAGCGGAAGGGTAAAAAAATAAAAATAGAGATAGATCGTTCAAAACTGGTGCATAGAGGTTTTTGATACTTACAAATCGATTGCGGATATTTTCGAATTTGTAAAATTATTAGGGCGCTCATATATATGCATTCGCGCGTGCGCATCGCGCACGGGTCTACGCTGCCGAAGGCAGTGGGGATCCGGTGCGACATTTTTCCCGATCACAGTTTTTTTTTCTTTTTTTTTTACATGTGATAAATATTAATGCAATTTTGAGAATTCATTAATTATAATGATTCATTTAAAAATAGTGACCAGCGAAGCGGGCGTAGCCTGCTAGTGTATGATAATCAAGTAAAGCAGTTCGTTCAGTTTTGCATTTCGCCACCAGTTGTCTGTACATATGCAATTAATTTTGTTTCAGAAAAATATTTTCTCTGCGGCTTCGAATGCTAGGTTTTTAGATAATAAAGTTTTAATTAATGACATTTGGAATCTATCTCAAATAACCATGTGTATATATTCATATTTATGTGTAATTTAATTATTTATTATTATTAGTTTTTTAATTTTGTTTGTAGGATTTATTATTCGACAACCTGTGTTTGATCCACCTAAAAAGAACCAGTTGTATGATGATGTAGATTACTGGAATGTGCCGGATGAAGATCATCCATAATGAATCTGTATAAACTCTGACATAATGTTTATCTCTTGTTTGTACTGGTAGTAATTCTGCTACCATGTTTTCAGAGATATATAAAAGAATATCTCCAAAGCGAAATGATAATTTTTCATGTTATAATATGTTTAGCCTTTATACAGTCGGCTGCAAAATTATTCGAGCACTAGCAATAATCCTTGCCAAAAAAAAGTACACTTAATACAGCTTTGTTAAATAAATCCTTGTCGATTCATGTTCTTAATCAGTCTAAGAACATGATTCAACAAGGATTTACTTAGCAAAACAGTCTTAAGTGTACTTTTTAAATATAGGAATTATTGGTTAGTGCTCGAATAATTTTGCAGCCGACTGTATATTTGTATTGTACAGTCAGTAACAAAAGTCTCCGAACACTAGCAAAAATTCCTATATAAAAAAAGTACACTTAATACAGTTTTGTTAAATAAATCCTTGTCGAATCCTGTTCTTAGTCAGTCTAAAAACAGTATTGGACCAGGATTTATTTAACAAATCGTATTAAGTGTATTTTTTTTTTTTTTTTATATAGGAATTTTTGCTAGTGTCCGGAGACTTTTGTTACCGACTGTAGGTAGCTACCAGGATTATTGTTTTGCTAATTTCGAGATTAATTTATTTTTTAAAGATGTCCATTGATACACATTTTTACAATATTGCAACTATAATCCAAATTATAAACGGAATTTCTAATTTTCTGTTGCTGTTATGATTATGCTATAGTCGTTTATTTTTATGTAAATTTTGTTTTTAATTAAATTTTGTTGTGATAGCATTCACTTGCAATAAAATTAATTAAAATGTGCATAATCTACGTGCGCATGTGTTTTTTTATGTCATAGACGCACACAGTTTAAAACTTCGGACGATCATCAAGTATATCCATAACATAAAATTTTTTAAAAATAGAACATTCTTCTTTTCTTTTCTTTCTTTTTTTTTTTTATGTTGTTCATATTATTCATTTTTAGTTAATTGTGGCTTTAATAATTTCCCATGCATTTTCAGTTTATCTTTCTATATATCTTCAGATCTTAGTATATGTGTATATAGAAGAAACTGCATCTAATTTGCCAAACAAAAACGGGCAATAAAAAAGCCGACGTGGAGTACAAAACGTCATAGAAATCCTGTCCTATATTCGAGTGTTTCGAGTTATGGCAGATATATGTATCAAAATAACCAAATTTGTGAAGTTTTTGATGTATCATGACTTGCAAAATAAAAAAGTATTTGGAAAGTTGGAAAAAAAACTAGTTGGCATAAGTGGACTCTGCTCTGTTCGCCATCATATTTATGTTCTCATAAATTTTTAGTTTGAGACATATAATCATGTTAAAAGAAATGAATTTGACAAAAGCTTGATATAGTGACAGAATGAAGTCCCCGTCTAATAGGCTATCCACCGTTCACTTCGATATATTTATCTTATTCTAATCTATTAATTTATTTTATCAGGGTCAATTCCGTTGTTTAGTTTTCATGCTACTATTTCCAATGCAATAATCCTCAAAATTCATATTTATATGAAAAATTTACAATTTCGCTATGTTGGTAAAGTCGTAAATTACGAATAATTTACGAAATTTTCCTATTAGAATATTTGTATTCAATCATGTTCAAACAAATATCATAAATGTAATTTTCAAGCTGTCTAATGTATTTATGATCCTCAAAATGGAAGTTTATGCTCAAATTTGCCTTATTCTGACATGCCAAGTAAATCGTAAATTTCCAATAACTTACGAAATTTTTATATTGGAAAATTCATAGTCATTAATATTCATACCAGTGTCCTAAATAATATTTCAAAAGTAGTCTGACATCTTTACGATGAAAATATCTCTGAAAATTGACGTTTATGTGAAATTTTGCCCTATTGCCATGTTAAGAAATTCGTAAATTTCCAATAACTTGCGAAATTTTCAAAGTAGCATATTTATAGTTACTGGTGTTCCTTCCGGCATCAAAACTGATATTTTAAAACTGGTCTGACATTTTTACAGTAAAAAGTTTCCATTTAATGCACGTTTAATTGAAATTTTGTCCTATTCTCCCATGTTAAGAAAATCGTAAATTTCTAATAACTTACGAAGTTTTTAAATTCGAATGTTGCAAATGAATAGGGTTCTTGCCAGTGTCGAAAGTAATATTTTAAAACTGATCTGACCTCTCTGCGACAATTTGTTCTTGAGATATCGTGTACACAGACTAACAAACTAACGGACTTACACACTAACACACTAACAGACTAACAGACACCCTACAGACAGACACCATAGAAATTTTGTCATTTTCGGATTCCTCACACCTGAAAACGTGTAAAAAAGTCAAAAAACCGTGGTCGAAAATTTTCACGATTACCTAAGTTCCCCGTACCTATAGTATGATGGGGAACTAATAAATAAATAAATAAATAAAATAAATTAAGGCAATATCATTTACAACAGGATACCTTAAATTAAATTAATGGAAAATTACAGGTGCTGAAATCAAAACACTTCTTTATCTGCAATCAAACTTTCTAAACCGTTCTACTTTCACCAGCTTTTGAATATGTCTGGTAATTTATATCGACGCACTGGTTCAAGGGGTAGTCGAGCCTTTTATTTTTATTAAATCACTAAAATCCGTGTTGGACAAAGTGGATATTCAAGGAATTTCCCAGTATTAAAAAAATAAACGATAATAACAAATCGATGTCTATGAAAATTTTTTACTATCTGTATATAAACATTCTCTTATACGCAAATGTCTTCCGACATTCCCATACGTGCATTCAACTACCGTATACAAAAAGCTATTCAGTCGAATAAACAGATCATTTTACACCTTCAATTTCTTTTGCATTTTTTGCATTTTTTGCAGTTATTGGATTAATATTTTCTTACTTCGCTTCATCTTGAACACTTAGTTTCACATTGTACTCACTTTTATGTACTTTCTCACTTCACGCGCTTTCCTACATTGTTGGAAATTAACCAAGTTGGCTCTTAATTCATTTTATTTTTACTTTTTTCTATATATATATATATAAGAAAGTACTGGATTCGTGAAAATTTTCGAACTCCAGTTTTCGACGGATTTACAAGTTTTGAAATATCCTGAGCAAGATTTGACGATTTTTAGAAACTATCTGAGTGTGTATATTGAAAATTTGTGGACGCTGTAACTTACGAATAAATTAACGAAATTTAACCAAACTCGGTATTTAGTTGCTGGTGATTAAATGGGGATCAATCTCTCAACAGGTGGCGCTCTCATTATAATTTTCATATTTTTTAATATGATTACATAGAACAAAATTGGCATAAATGATGTCACATAAGATAACAGTCGGTAACAAAAGTGTCCGAACACTAGCAAAAATTCCTATGTAAAAAAAAGTACACTTCATACGGTTTTGTTAAATAAATCCTTATCGAATCGTGTTCTCACACTGACTATGAACAGGATTCGACAAGGATTTATTTAACAAAACCGTATGGAGTGTACTTTTTTTACATAGGAATTTTTGCTAGTGTTCGGACACTTTTGTTACTGACTGTATATATATATATATATATTCGTGTACATGGATTCTTCTACCACTCTCTTCTGTTTGGCAGATCAGATGCAGTTCTACCTGCGTATATTTAATGCATAGTTATATAGACTGATTTGGAATCATTTATAAGTTTCATGTATTTTACTCTAATTACATTATAACAATATAATGATTCTTTCTATTTATAATTTTTTTTTTTTTTAATTGATTTTCATACATTTGCGAGTATTGCTTACAAAGTTTATTTCGTATTACACACGCACATGTGTATTATTATGTATAAAGAGAGAGAAGCATTTGTATGTTTCTATTTTTTTTTATTGTATATTTTTTCAAAATATGAACTATCAATCTTGTAGAAATTTCACTGTTTTATTCAAGAGTAAAGATTTTAAAAATTCAAATGTTCTATTATTATTTATGTCTTGTGCTTTTCTTTGTTTGTTTTTATCTTATAAAAATAATACTGTTTTCATCTTATAAATATTTAAAAAAGAAAAAAAAGCTTTTCTTGCACTTTGTGACAAATAAATATACAGAGTCCATAGTGTTATTTTTCCTCGGCATTTATTTTTACAATCATTCGTCAAAAGGGCATATAAGGAAAGGGCATGTTTACAAACAAACGCTCCGTCAATCAATCTTTGCCACTCTCGAGTGGCAAAAGATGAACCTGTATTGGTGGAAATGCCAATGTTAGGCCACTTTACCCATAACTTGACTGTGAGTGACGTCACGTGCCCTTTCCTTATTTTCAATTGTAAAATTTCTTTAATTGAAGTAAATAATTACAGTCGGTAACAAAAGTATTCGAACACTAGCTAAAATTCCTATGTAAAAAAAGTAGAGTTAATACTGTTTTGCTAAATAAATCCTTGTCGAATCATGTACGTAGTCAGTCTAAGAAGATGATTCGACAAGGATTTATTTAACAAAACAGTATTAACTATTTTTTTTTTTTTTTTTTTTAAGATAGGAATTTTCGCCAGTGTTCGGATACTTTTGTTACCGAGTGTATATCATAGATAAAATTACAAATTCAATTTTATAAAAATTACAAAGTGTAAATTTTTATATGGACCCTAGGCCTAGGACACTATTGTAGTCAATCCAGCTTAACCTTACACAATCACAACCATTTGACAAACAGTTGCGTAAATAAAGGTCGTGCAATAATAAATTTTGCACCCTGTCTACATTTAATTCTGATTTAATAAGGATAAGCTCCTGAATGCATTTATGAAGTCATTTTTAACTGTAAATTCTTGAAATTCATACTCATTATTGTTAAAATGGCAAAGAATCAAATGATGCTTTTTAATAGACCGCGCTCTAACCTCCGTAACTATTCATGGAATTGCTTGAAACTGATATATGTTATTCAAGTTTACTATGGGATGTTACCTATTAAAAATGGGGAAAATATCACTGCTGGTTTGTGTACAGGAATACCCGAAAGAATTCCAAAACATTGCTTTCTATGAGAGGTATTTCTATAAACCATTTTATTAATAAAAGCTAAAGTGCTGTCAGCTCTTTTACTGTGAAAAAGCAAAACCTGAAACGGTACCTGAATGTAAAGTCTAAAACATCTACTCATAACGCTCCAAAAGTAACTCATAACTCCAAAAGTAAGGGAAATTGACAATTTTGTGGTGGTAATTCACATCCTCGAACTCAATGTCCGGCAAAAATTGCTTTTTTTAGAGGCTGTAATAAGCGTGGCCATTTTATTAAGGTATGCTTGTCAAAGAAAAATTCGTTTCCTCAATCAACAAATTGTAAAAAAATTCTCATCCTTATTCACTAGTCTGGGAAAGATGAAGGAAGAATACAAAATTGTTTTGGAGCCTGATGCTGTTCCATATAGCGTAAGCGTTGCCAGGCGTGTTCCTATTCCCCTGCGTGGACATGTAAAAGCTGAACTGCTTCGCATGGAACAAATGGGCATAATCAGAAGGATCGACAAGCCTACCAAGTGGTGTACAAGACTCGTACCGGTGGAAAAGCCTAATGGGGATATCAGAATTTGCGTTGACTTCACAAAGTCAAACAAATTTGTTGTTCGTGAAAGAACTATCATGCCAGCCGTCGAAGAATCTCTTGGTTTGCTCGGTGAAGCAAGCGTGTTCTCCAAACTTGACGCTAACATGGGATTCTTTCAGATTCCCTTGACAAAAGACTCACAGGAAATAACTACGTTCATCAATCCCTTTGGCCGCTACTGGTTTACGAGGCTTCCGTTTGGAATCACTTCTACTCCAAAACACTTTCAGCAAAGGATAACTAAGATTTTGGAAGGCTTACCAGGTGTCGTCAATCAGACAGATGACACTCTTGTATTTGGTAAAAACCAAAAAGAACATGACAAAAGGCTAACTTTAGTACTTGAAAAGCTCGCTAAATCAAGCGTCAATCTTAACTCCTAAAAATGTATATTCTCTGTTCCTCAAGGGAAATTTCTTGGTCATGTCATTAACAAAGACGGTATTAGACTGGATCTTGCCAAAGTCAGTGCCATCAAAAATCTCTCTCCTCCAACTATGTCTCTGGTGTTAGACACATACTTGGTATGGTGAATCATCTAGCAAGATTTCTTCCAAATCTCTTTTCCAAAACAGACCCGCTGAGAACTCTTTTAAACAAAGATGTTGTGTTTCAGTGGACTAGTGTGCATGATACAGTCTTAAAAGAAATAAAGGACATACTTTGTTCTGATATTTGTCTGGCTAAGTACAAATTGTCGTCTGCGGATGCTCCTTCATTCGGATTAGGGGCTGTTCAGATGCAAAAACAGCCAACAGGTGAAATCCGTGCAGTAGCCTTTGATTCCCGATCACTTACTCCAACAGAAACTCGTTACTCACAAATTGAAAAAGAAGCTCTTGCAGCGACTTGGGCTGCTGAAAGATTCCAACAATATCTGCTCGGGTTGAAATTCGTGCATGAAACAGATCATAGACCTCTAGTACCACTACTTGGGAAAATGAGCATCGAAGATCTTCTTTCCCGGATCCAAAGATTCAGAATCAGACTGATGCAATTTAATTATGAAATCTTTTATGTTCCCGGTGATAAAACAACTACTGCTGATACTCTCTCAAGATGTTCTGAAGACGAAATATCTGGTCACAAACATATACTGACTGAACAAGACATTGAAGTCTATATCTCATATGTGATTAAGACCATTCCCTCCTCAAAGGAACGACTTCAAGATATCAAAGTTGAACTCCTGAAAGATGCCTCTTGCTCGCTGGTCATGGAATACTGCAAAACCGGTTGGACAAACTGCATAAATCTTCCATGTAATGCATGTCCATATTAGAAGTTTAAGGACGAACTTACCATCTCTAATGGTCTCTTGTTAAGAGTCTCAAGATTAGTCATTCCGAAAGTCTTGCAAAAGGATATTATGTCTAGAATTCATGATGGACGCCTCGGCATCCACAAGTGTCGAGAGCGTGCCAAACAATCTGTTTGGTGGCCTGGAATATATAAATGGAAAATCATTTGGTGGCCTGGAAATAATAATAATAATAAACTGGAAATCCTTTAGAATTTTCATATTAAGAAAGATTTGGCCAAAAGAAGCTTTTTCCTTTTTTCTTTTTTTAATAAGAAATGTCTTACACTGTGTAGCAGCAATTGTTTTCGAGCATTCGCTTTGTTATAAATGGAAAAACTGTTTTACAGGCTTTTAAGCAATATTATTAAAATACGTGAGTTTAGTTACATTGTTTGTAGTGCAGGGCTCAAAGTATACTTATCCCAATACACATTTATAATAATAATAATAATAATAATCTACTGGTATTGCTAGTAAGTATATTTTGAGCAAAAGAAAATTCTTTTATTTTATGGAAGTTGAAGAAAATCAAAATTGATATTTTTGTCCCCCTCCCCCCAAAAATAAAGAAAGAAAGAATAAAGGTATATTATAAATTATCTCTAAAAAAAGAGTTAAAGAATACTATTAAAGCGAAAAGCTTCGGATAAAATTTTTTTTATATCTTTTAAATAAAATTTAATTTTACGTGTGTTTAAAGTGTTTTTAATATAATTAAAAAAGGTATAAGTAAATTTTTCTTCAGTGCGTTTTTTTTTTTTTTTTTTTTCTAGTGTTCGGATACTTTTGTTACCGACTGTAAATAAAAAAAAAAAAAAAAAAACTGTGCGTTTCGATACTGATTATTATTAATTTTCTTTTCTTTTTCTTTCTCAGAAAAGAAAGAAACAGAAAAAACGATTTTGATGAAATTCTGGAAAAAGCACAATTTATTTAGTAGGGAGGACTATTATTTATTTATTTTTTTTTTTTATTTTTATTTATTTATTTATTTATTTATTTTTTCAAATTATAACATCGCAAATTATAATATTTTTTAAAAAATTTTACATAGAAACATGAAAATCGGATAAGACGTTCTTTATTGAATTATTTATCGACGTTTTTATTATTCTGTTGATGGTCACAGTTTATACAAATTAGTAATTTTTTTTTTTCAAAAATTCCGTTATTAAAGTAAAAGAAAAGTGAACACAGAAAGAAAAATCAGGATTTTGTTTTTAAAATTTGAGGATATGTATGTCTTCACTCTCCTTTAATGCATCATTAACACAATTTTTCATTAAGTTTTCTTTACTAAAATTGTTGAAATTTTTCATTTTTTTCAAAGCTTACTTTTGAGAAAAATTAATAATTATTACTTTAAAATTATTGCTTATGCTAAAGTTATGTAAAATTCGATTCATGATAAGATAACGGACATGCCATCCAAATTTTATGTCCATGTATTTATTTGTTTAAAAGTTATGAGAAAAGAAGAAAATGGGAAAGCAGGTTTGTTCCTTTAATTTTGAACAGCGGTGTATATTAACTACGTTAGAAATAAATAAATAAATAAATAAAAGAATTTTTATTTATTTATTTATTTAAATAGATTCCGTGAAATTTACTTAATATTTTCATATTTCAAATCATGCGTATGCAAAATTTATATAAATTATTGATTTTGAGTTTATAAATTTTACATACATCATGCAGTGAAATATAACAGTATAAAATGTGGCAAAACTTTTTGAAAAATAAATAAATAATTAATTATCAATCACCCAGCAGATGGCGCTGTGATCGCATTTTATGTAAACTTTTAACATGGCAGCATAGGACAAAATTTCGTATAAATGTACATAATGAGCGTTATTTTAAACTTGTGATTGTAAAATTAATATGAATTATTGATAATAGTAGTAGTTAACTACGAAAAAAATTTTGTGCATGTGGGGGCACCGGTTCGCCCCTGGGGGGGAAGTACCCCCCCCGGGGGGGGGGTAAATTTTCAAGATGGGTATCTTTCGAAAGATCTTGTCAATACCTTTAAAACGAATGGTTGAACTATAAATCTGTGACAATTTGAAACAAAGTTATCGATTTTTTTACTTTTAACAAAAAAAAAATCTTTTTTTTTTTTTTTTTAAACGAAACTTAACCAAACTTTGTATTTAGTTGGTCCCCGACATAAACTGGTGCTGATTACATTTAGGGATCAGTAGCTCAACAGGTGGCGCTGTGATCGCATTTTTTCTCAATTTTTAACATGGCAATATAGGACAGAATTTCGTATAAATGTACATAATGAGCGTTATTTTAAACTTGTGATTGTAAAATTAATATGAATTATTGATAATAGCAGTAGTTAACTACGAAAACAATTTTGTGCATGTGGGGGCACCGGTTCCCCCCCCTGTGGGGAAAGTACCCCCCAGGGGGGGGGGTAAATTTTCAAGATGGGTATCTTTCGAAAGATCTCGTCAATACCTTTTAAACGAATGGTTGAACTATAAATCTGTGATAATTTAAAATAAAGTTATCGATTTTTTTTTACTTTTAACAAAAACAAAAAAAAACCTTAGAAAAGAAATCGTTTTTTTTTTTTTTTTTTTTTTTTTTAATATTGTTACTGTTTGAATATGTATTACTTTTACCAAAAAAAAAAATTTAGAAAAAAATCGTAATTTTTTTTTTTTTTTTTAAATATTGTTACTCATTGAATATGTATATAGGAAAATATAGAAGAAAGTCTTGTGGTGGCCACAACATACTAGTTTTTTTTATATTAAAACCAGACATTTTTTATTAAAATTTGAGGGCATGTGCGTCAAATTTTAAAAACAAAATCCGGATTTTTCTTTCTGTGTTCACTTTTCTTTTAATTTAATAACGGAATTTTTGAAAAAAAAAAATTACTAATTTGTATAAACTGTGACCATCAGCAGAATAATAAAAACGTCGATAAATAATTTATTAATGAACGTCTTATCACCAAAATAAATATTTAGTGTCTGGTTTTAATAAAAAAAATTTTATCTACGAGTTTTTAAAGTGATTTTATACTTTTTTATGTAATCATATATGCTCAAATCCATATAATATTTCTCTAACGTGGATCAGTTACAATTAATTTTTGTCGAAACGATACGATAGTAGTGTAATTATTGAAATACGCGAGGATAAAAAATAATATTTAAAAATGAACATTATTTAAACATACCAACTCAACTCAATGAACTAATAAAAAAAAATTACGACATTTGCCTGCTTACATTATTTTATGGAAAACTGTATTTTTAAAAATTGCTTCTTCAATCCTTATAAGCGTCATTTTAAACATAGAAATACTTTAAAGATTATACAGAATATGAATTATTGCCATAAATTGACTAAAAATCATATACATAAAAATATAATCAAAATAATAATATATATTTTTTTTTTTAACAAAAAATTATACCAAGATAAATAAAAAGTCACCGCCAACATCGTGACAAAAATTTAAAAGGCATCATGGAAATCCTATACTATAACTGTACTGCCTGCGGAAGTACGAAACTGGTTCTTCAACCACGAATTTTATTTTGAAACCTTTCTTTGAATGATATGTGTCTCACTATTGCGCTATATTAATTTGGTACTAATAATAATTTGGCTTCTGGTAAATTAAAATTTTAATCAGATGGGGAATTCGGTATAATATTCATGAGTTTCAAATTTTAAAAGTAAATAAGAAAAGAAAAGTGGGAAATATTCGCATGGGTTTGCTAGTTTAGAATGCAACGTTGAATTGTAATAATAAAATATCGAACGAAATAAATTTAGGAGTTAGCGTGAAACATGTAAAAAATTTAAAATTTTCAAATTCAATTTAAAAATATTATATGGCTGTTTGATAAATTTTAATAAACTAAATTTTGTAAGATTTCAATTCATATGTATGCAAAATTTTACAAAAAGGAAAAGTAAGGGAACCTATCTGTATCCTGAAGCTCTAGCGTATCCGAAAGTTAAATTCAAATCTGAATGTGAATACAAAATACGATGAGTAAGCAGGCAGCAGGCAGAAAATTTGGACTTTGGATCCCATACCTGCGAATACCAACTTCCTGCGCAACTGCAGATAGCAGATGGTCATTTACACGCGGCGAAATTTTCTGTTGATTAAGCAATTTATTCAATAACACCCGTTTCTAATAAAGATTTTTCATACTGTTCAAAATTTAAACTTTTTAAAAATTGATATATTGAGGCCATCATAAAACTCTCTTCTATATCGACCTGTGCAGGAAAGCACAGGTCGATGCCGTAAATATTATTTGCTAAAATAATCTATCAAAATTATTTTCCATGGCAAAGGTATAAGATTTTCGTCTCAAACAAGTATAACACTAAATATCCAAAAAAATCAATTTTATAGTATACAAAATATATATCTTAAGAAATGTATTTTACATAATGAAAAATGTAAAAAGTCGTTAACTTTGTTTTAAATTATCACAGATTTAGGGTTCACTCTTTCGTTTTAAAAGCATAGACGATCTTTCTTGCAAGAATATTGAAAATTTTAATACAATAGCGAAAGCAATGAGCTGTACAAATCGCCCATACTTTTTTTAAATTAAATATCACTAATATAAATTTATATATATATATATATATATATATATACACATATTCAATTTTCCAAGGAAAAGTTAAAAACAATGCTCACTTATGTACATTTATACGAAATTTTGTCCTATTTTGCCATATTAAAAATTCTGAAAATAATGATATGACAGCGCCACCTATTGAACGATTTATTAACAAATCTAATCGCCACCAGTTTAGGTCACAGTCCAAGTAAACCAAGTTTGAATAAATTACGTTTATTAGTTCGTGAGATACAGCATCCATAAAATTTTAAAATTTATTAATTTAATCATAAAAATTTAATCAACGCAGGTTATTATAATTAATATTTTTATATATGAAATTTTGTACATTTTTCCCCAAAAGATGCTGAAATACAGATATCTAGAAAATCGCTGAAAGTAATAGCAGCACCATCCGTCGGTGGATATATACCGAAATTGAAGCAGCACATTTTGTCATTATATATATATATATATATATATATATCACATGCAATGTTCGATAAGTATTCGTATTATAGAAGATGAGGTATAGCTTTCCCGTAAGCTGAAACGAAACGTAGCAGTGTCACCTGTCATTTGATATGTACCCGAAGTCAATCAGTAAAATTTACGTAATATCTATTTCCCGTACCATTTTTAGAGGATTTATAAATCATAGAACATGAGCTATTGCGTTCCCTTGAATGAAATTAAATTGCAGCATATCAGTGCCTCCACTTATCAGATAAGCACGCAAACTGATTCAGCAAAGTTTTATATGATATTAATTTAACATACCAAGTTTAGTGTATTTATAATTATTTATATTACAAAAACTGAATTATTGACATTACGTTAACGGTATTAAATTGCAGGAGAGCAGCGCCACCAGTTGGTCAATATACGCATCCGAATTAAATCAGCGTAGTTTTACATAATATCTGTTTCATATATTAAGTTTGGTGCATTTGTGCACTGTAGAAGCTGAGATATAATCTCCCCATAAAAGGGGGAATTCACAGCATAGAAGTGACCCCTATCTGATGATACATTCCAAAGGCTAATGAGCACCAAAGCTGATACTTAGGTCAATACCTAATTAAATATTCCTGATATTTAGCAAATTAGTTTAAAGTCTAACTAAACATAAAGTTTGGTTACATTCCGTCCATTGGTTTGTGAGATACAGAGTCCACAAAACTTTGATAACACACACACAAAAAGATAGACAGACTGGCATTTTCAAAGAATGGTCGAATTGTGTTCTGGACATCTCAAGAGTGTATAAACCTATGGAAAACCGGAGATCAAAAATTCCCAATTATCCAACACATTTTTCTTGGTATATACAAAATAAATAAATAAATAAATAAAATAAATTACTTTTTCGTAACTTAATTTATTAACATTTTAAGAAGCAAATAATAATGAATATCTGCAAAGGTAATCTGGAGTAATGTGTTTGACAAAATTCAACAATATAAAACTTAAATAAAATTATAAATGATTATAATGATTATAACATATAATTAAGGTTTAAAGTTTTGTAATTTTTTCCCACCTCATCTCTATTACATTTCAATGATTATTCTATACTGGCATGCCAACAAAATCTGAAACTGAAAATAAGGAAACAAAACTGAAAAAAAAAAAAGGCATTTTATCATACTTGTTATAATCACACTGTGACGGTGTAATCACACTGTGTAATCACGTGTTACGACGGTGATACACTTGAACGTTTTTCATAGAACTAGAATTGTACGTTTTATAGATGGTACAAAGCAAACCTTTTCAGAACGACTAAAATTTGACTACTAAATTACGATTGATTTCATTTTTGCTACATTTTTATAACTCAATTAATTTTGTTTTTTAATTTCATTATTGTCAGAAGAAGTGACATTTCACCAAGAAAAAATCTGAAATAAAATCTCTCCTCAAGTACGCACAGCATTCCTAGGGAGAGTAGCAGATATTGTTAGGGTTTCTAAATAAGCTGTTAATGAAATAAAAGTGAGTTTTGACAAAAACCTGTCCCTTTCACCGACAAGAACAGGAAAGTGTGGTAGAAAACGTATAACTACGCCCAGAACAGACAGAAAAATTAGGAACATTTGCATACGAAACAAGAAAAAAAGTGCTGCTACACTGACTCAGAATGTTCAGGAGTCAGGTATTGCCGTTTCGAAAAGAATTGTGCAGCGAAGATTGGCAGAAGAGGACCTAGCAGGCAATCATCCAGTTCGCAAGGCTAAGCTTACAGAGGCTATAAAAAAGAAACGACTCGCCAGGGCTCGAGACCATCACTACATGACTGTGGAAGATTGGAATAAACAAATACATGGTATTTATTAATAGTTTTCTAAGTCTTGTTTTGAAATTAAACCATAAATGATTTCAATTTCAGGTGTGTTTCTAAGACAAGTAACTTTTGAAATTTTAGCCTATAAAAGCAATTTCGTCCGGGGGCGCCCTGGAGAGCAGTTCCACCCTGACTGCATAATAGAAACATTTATTAAAATTCATGGTTTATTCTACTATAAACACCGAGTGTGTAGGGCGTTTATACATTGTTCAAGGAACTAAGAAACAGGACAAAAATAACTATGTTCTACGAACTCGCCTTCTTCCACAGCTGGAAGAATGGTTCCCGGAAGGTGAGCATGGCGTTTTTATGCACAATTCTGCCCCTTGCCATAAAGCCAAAAGTGTTACTGAATTTACGGTCCAAGATTATCGAAGTATTACCGTGGTTTGGAAATTAACCCGATACAAATCCCATGGAAAACTCAGGAGAAATTGTAAAACGGGAAATTGGCAAGAAAATTATGACAACCAAAAGAAAACTTATAGAAAAACTTATATATATCTGGCATCACAATCTTTTAATTAAAGAAAACACAAAATTCTGCATAGAAAGCAAGCCGCAACGCATTGAAGAATAAATATCAGTCGAAGGAAATGTCACCAAATATTAAGTCCTTACAAAATGTTACTTTTTCTTCGTTTCCATTATACATTTTTTGTTATGTAGCTATTAAATATATATATTAACATAAAATAAAATAATAAATACCAATTGTAGTATATAATGTACTTTTATTTAGAAGAAAAACCCAGATAACTTGATTTTCACGAGTGTCCACATTAATTTGGCAACCCACTGTATTGTTTTCATGCATATGAAGCATACATAAGTGCATAATAAGTTGTAACTTACGAATTCTTGTTCATTTTAATATTATGTTCATACATAACAAGGTAGCTATACTAGAGGTCTGCCCGGGCTGAAATTCTAAATTGGTCTCGAGTTTAATATTTTTTCACATCTTCAAGTCAGGCTGTGCTCGGGCTAAATTTTTATTTATATACTTGGCCAGGTCTGGATAAAAAAATTTCTCGGCCTTGTCAACCTAGAATTTTTTTCCCACTTTCCTCGTCAATTAACGAAAAAGACAGATGATAAAATGTTTTCTTTCGTCATTTAGTTACAAAGTATACCGTTTCAACCACTACCAGCCTCTAGAAAAGTTGGTACACTTATTAATCAAGACAAAAATCTTTCTGATGCCATAATTTTTAGTTTAATAGGATAATTAGTTCAAAAGATATTAAATAATAACTCCATTTTATCTTCAAATTTTTTAAAAAGAAAGCACAATATTGCCAAAAAAAATATTTTTTTAATTCCGATTTGAAAGGAAATAAATTTTTTATCTAAACCTGTATCGTAAAATATTTTTGATACTTTGGAGACCGTAGATCCTCACTGGGTTAGGGATTTGCCACGATCAGAATTTTCAATGTTCCTTTACATGGTGAGCGAACAGGCTGTTTCAAATCCTGAGATGTAAAGGAGCGCAGTACTCGTCACAGAGTGAAAATTTATTACACTTAACATTTTCAAAGGTATTTGCACTATGAGCGAGCAAGCTCTTGTAAGTTCTAAAACAGTGATAAGGTGCCACCGAGCGGGACTTTGCTATGGTTAGAATTTCAAAAGATCACCGAGCAAGAGTTTCGTATGGTCAGATATTTCAAAGGTCGCGAACCAGCTGGTCACCAAAGGCAGCTAGTACAAAAATATAAATTATAAAATACAGTAGCCGCCGCCTTATAGAATCACTGGTTAATGAAATCAGCCGCTTAATCTGATCAAATTGCTGGGTAAGGAATCAAATCAATACAAACTGCTGCTTAATAAAATCAGCATCGCCGGTTAATAAACACAAAAGAAAATCTGTTCAACAGTAAAAATGACCATGTATGTAAGCTAAGCAACAAATTATATTTTCTCACCGGAGTTCTGAAAAGAGAAAAAGGAAACAAAATATAGCGAGCCATCACATTATTACTCTTTGTCGAAAATTTTACGCCTCAAAAGAAAAAAAAAAGTAAAAATATGGACGGAAAAAAAAAAGAAAAGAAAAGAAAAGAAAAACATGTCCCGCCATGTGTTGCATTTATGAATTCAGGGAATGAATTCTTCATATGAATGGCCAATGAGTATTCTTTTTCTGTCTTAAAATATTCAAATAGAGTTTCTAGTTCTTATTTTGAAGCAAGTTAGCTGCAAGATATGCAAGCGGGTAGTTTTTATTTTGAAGGTAAAGCGTAAAGATTTGGTAAAGTATGATTTTTTTTTTTTTTTTTTCAAATGTATAGTCAAAGAAAGGCGACATTGAATCTCGAAATTTCTCAGTTTGCTTCACGTAAACATAATAAAGATATTAGTGCTAAATTTTACGAAACCGAAGAGTGAATCGCAAGTGAAAATGAATAAGGAGAGCAGAAGTCATCAACGCACCACTTCTAGATAGGTACAAGAATGCCAGGTCAAAGAAAATTTCCATCTTTTACGTAATTTTGTCTTTAAAAGTTGAAAATTTTACATGAATGATAAGTAGCAAAAACTCAATTTCTACGGATGTCTAGTTGATAGATGGAAGGGCAAAGAAGAATTTCTTTCCATGTTTAGGTAATGAATACTCTTTTATTGAGCTCGGGCATGTTCGCAAGATATAAAAATCAGCCGCTTAATAAAATCATTTTGATGGAAACAAACGTGGTTTTATAAAGCGGCGGCTACTGTATATGTAAAATATGCATTATATATTGATTGCAATCACAGGCATATGGTTAACATTTTACATGCCGCATTCATATCCAGGTGTAATTTAAATTTGTCTTTTACATATTTTGCCTTCTAATGCTTTAGTTTAAAGAACTCTATCATTAAAATGTATATAAAAAAATAATAATGTAATTTAATAATATTATATTTAATATTATGAATTTAATTTTATTTTATTATAATAGTATTGCATTTTATTTTAATTTAATAATGTAAGCTATTTTGAACATGCCAACCCTTTTTTAGAAGCATTTGCTTATTTTTCTAAATTATGTGAATTTTTAAACTGTGGAGTAAAAGGGAAAATAGGTCATTTTTATAATTTTATGTACATTTCCCCTTTTATGATTGAACTGTAATTTCTATTTCAAAAAATCAAGTCATATTTCTATTATATCTGATAATTTTTTCAAGTCAGTATTCATGATATTTCATTTCTAATGAATTTTTAATAACATTGGCGTGTGAAAGGTTAATATATAATATGTGGTGTTTTTTTTTTTTTTTTTAACTGGCAGTTTTATTGGCGCCGTGCTTGAAGCTCACATGCTTCAAGCTCACAGTAGGGAAATCGTGTTTGAAGCTCACATAGATTAGTATCTCGTGTCTCAAGCTCACAAATATATTTACCCCTTTCCCCCGACTTATCAACTTGACAGGTGGGATTAGATTAGACCGTGGCCGTAGCGCACGTAACTCGTATCTCAAATAGAGCAGGCGCACGTGACGTCACTGCGATAAACATTGACAGATGATTCCGCACGTGCTTTAGAATGTAGGAAAAGTGGGATAAAACACCATTGCTTAGTGTTACAAGCTTAGCTACATACTTCCATTTCTCCAATATTTTAAAAATGATTTACATTTCTGCTAAGATTAAATCATTGTTATTGCTTGTTTTATAAATAGATAAATATATATGGATGCTTTTAATTGAAAAATCTGTATTAAAATACTTTTAATACACAGGAATGAGATTTTTCAGCTGATTTAAGCTTTTTTGTACATTTAGCTTTTCAGCTCTTTATTTTTTTCAGCATTTTTTATATTTCTGGTGTGTATTTGTTCTTTCTTTATACAGTGAAGATTAAAATAGATATTTATTACTCTAATATAATGGATTTTGTCATTGAAATTCTAGTTGGCTTGCCTTTGCGTACAGTTTCAGTTTTTTTATATTTCTGCAAATCTCATCCCTAAATATAAAAATATTTTTTTCTATGGGGGATTATAGAGAAAAAATAATTAAAGAGTTATTTAATATAAAAATATAATTAAAAATGATTGCCTTTATTAAAAATCAAAATGTTTAATAATAAAATTAATTTGTTCAATAGAACTAACTATTTGAGCTTTTAATTGAAAAATCTATTTCTAAATATTTTCATTAAAGATAAAAAAAAAAAAAAAAAAAAAAAAAAAAATCTAGAAACTTAATTTAACTGATATATATATATATTTAATAACTAAATTAAATTAATTGAGATTGTTCAGTATTATTGTTTCGGCTTCTAATAGAAAAATCTTTACTAAAAATTTTTTATATTATTAAATATTTTATTTTCTATGAACGATAATAATAATAATAACTAGTATGTTGTGGCCACCACGAGACTTTCTTCTATCTTTTCCTATACAAATTCACTCAGTAACAATAATAAAAAAAAAAGTATAGAATTAAGGGGAGAGGGGAAAAAAAAGTGGGACTTTATCAAATTTTCACATTTTACCCAAAATTTTGTCAAAGTCACACTTTTTTTTTTTTTTTTCTCCCCTTAATTCTATCAAACTCCCACGGTTTCCGTGTTCTGACAAACTTAAACAAATTTTTGCATTTTCCCCCCAATTTTGTCAAAGTCCCACGGTTTCCGTGTTTTGACAAACTTAGAATAATTTTCACATTTTACCCAAAATTTTGTCAAAGTTTGTCAAAACACGGAAACCGTGGGACTTTGACAAAATTGGGGGGAAAATGCAAAAATAGGTTAAAGTTTGTCAAGACACGGAAACCGTAGGACTTTGACAAAATTAGGGGAAAAAAGCAAAAATTAGTTTAAGTTTGTCAGAACACGGAAACCGTGGGAGTTTGATAAAATTAAGGGGAGAAAAAAAAAAAAAATTCTAAGTTTTTTTTCGTAAAAAGTAAAAAAAATCGATAACTTTGTTTTAAATTATCACAGATTCATAGTTCAACCATTCGTTTTAAAGGTACTGACGAGACCTTTCGAAAGATACCCATCTTGAAAATTTTTGCCCTATATCACCCTGTTAAAAATTTAGAAAAAGCGGGATGGCAACGCAACCTGTAAGACGATTTTTACCAAAAGTTGATAGGCACTAATTTATGTCAAGGTGCAACTACATACCAATTTGTATGAAATTCTGTGCAGTATTTCCAGAGATACAGTTGCCACAAAATGTTGTCACACACACACACACAGACAGACAGACAGACAGACATTTTCTAAAAATGTTAAAATCGTGTTCTACAGCTCTCAAAACGTGTAAATCCATCAAAAACCCGAAATCGAAAATTTTTACGAATCCAATACTTTCTTCTATTGAAGATAGAAGAAAGTAGTAATAATAATAATAATAATAATAAAAGCTAGTTAAAAAATCATCCAATAAAATATTCTAATTAAAAAATAACAAGTTATTTATTAAAAATATAATATTTTACAATTAATTGAAATTACTTAATACTATTTTTTGGACTTTTAATTAAAAAGCCAAAAATTCAGTACCCGAGCGGTTCTGCTCTCCAAGCTGATAGATTAGTGTTAGGGTTGATGTCGGCGAATAGGGCCGATTGTCTACCCTAGGGTCCTAGGCCCGAGGGGGAGTGCCTTCCATGGCGGACTTTCTAAGTGGTCCTAGCCCATATTTACGCAAGTTTATGAGAAAACCACGGAAAACTCCGAACGACTAAGCCGACGAGCACGGACCTGGGATCGAACCTGGCATCTCAGGTCTACCAGCTTTGAGCACAGAACCGCTCGGCCGCTCGTGGGCCTTGATAAATTGGAATTGCCGGGTTCCCGCTTGTAAACCTAGAAATTCGGAATTTTCCATGGTTTTCTCTGAAAATCGCGTATATACAGGACATGGCTTCTTAGAAAGAACTCTCATGAAAGGCATTTCAGCCAGGCTTAGGACCTGCATGTTGTCAAGGTGTTTTAATACTTAAAAAAAAACACCAAAATATTTTTAATTAAAAAAGAATTTAAAAAAAAAAAAAAACATATAAATGATTATATACAAAAAATAATATTAATTAAAAAATTGTTTAAGATTACATTCTAATTAAACATAATTTAATTATTAAGAATATAAATTTAAAATAATTAAATTAATTGAGATTGATTAATACTGTTGTTTGAGCTTTAAAAGGAAAAACCTTATTCAAATTGCTAAACATAAAAATATTTTTTTCTATAATTTATTATAGAAAGTAAATAAGTAACTAAAATTATTTTACTTAAAAAAACTTTAAAAGAAAGAGTAAATTAGTTACCTAATAGCTAAGTGAATTATCAAAAATATAAATTTTAATAATTATATTAGCTATGATTCCTTAGTACAATTTTTCTGCTTTCAAAAGAAAAATATCTAAAAACACTTTTACACTAATATTAAAAGATTTTATTTTCTGTGAATAATTATGAAAAAAGAAAAAAAAAAAAGACAGTTAAGGATCTAATTAAAATTATTTTATTTAAAATATTCTAATAGAAAGACTAAATTCATTAATTAGTTATCTAAAAACTAAACGTATTATAAATAATAATAATAATCAAATTAGCTTAGATTGCTTAATTCAATTTTTTCTGCTTTCAATAGAAAATTTTATTTTAAAATACTTTTAATATTAAAATATTATAATTAAGTTAGTTGTAATCACTGAATAAAATTATTTGAACTTTTGATTAATAAGCCGAGATGTTCTGTTCTCCAAACTGGTAGACAGGAAGTGCCAGGTTCAGTTCGAGGTCATGGTTGTCGACCCTCATGTTCTCAGTCGGCTTTAACACCTAAACTACCATCACGGAATTATTATTAATATAAAAAGTTATTTTAATCAATGATTATATAAAAAAAATACTTATTAATATATCATAACTAAAAACTAATATAATTATCAAAAATATTTTTTTAATAATTAATTTAGATCACTCAATATCATTTTTTGGGCTTTTAATAGAAAAACTATTTCAATATACTTTGTAATATAAAAAGATATCTTTTGTCATGATTACAGAACAAAGAAATAATTAAAATTATATTATTTAAATAATCTAAAGTAAAATTTTACATTAAAATATACACAATTTTACTAATTGGTGTGGCACTCACACTATTTTAGACTAAAATTTGATAACAATGTATGTTTTCATTAACATTGACTGCCAAATTTATACTCCAATCATAACTTTTGAATTATAACTTACTAATATTTTACCAGAAATCGATTTATCAATATGTTGATAATTTAGGTAGGTGTGTTATTATTATTATTATTATTTTATTTATTTATTTTATTTATTTATTTTTTTTTTTTTTGCAGACTGTACCTTCGTATTGTAAATTCCGATTTCTAGTTAAAAAATGCTTACAACAATTAACTTTGAAAACAAAGACATTCCACAAATTATGTGTAGTCTTATATATAATCTGTGAATTCTATATAAAACATATATAGTACTTAAGATTGACTTATTAAATAAAACTGCGTTAAATAAATACACGAACAAACATTTCGGGCCATTATTCCTGATACATATTTTTTATCCACCCCCGAAAGTATATTTGTTAAATTTATGTAAATAAGCAGAAAATAATTTTATTTAATAATTTAATTCCTAGTTCCTGCCTTAGTTAAAAAAATAACTCATCAACTGAATTACGCTTCAAAAAGCATCTTCCTCGACCTCCCCCCCCCTTCCCCCCTCTGCTCTTCGGAAAAAGGGATTAGTCTCTTCCCACCTGTCAAGTTGATGCGTTGGGGAAAGGGGTGAATATATTTGTGCGCTTGGAACACGAGATATTGGTGTATGTGAGCTTCAAACACGATTCCTCTAATGTGAGCTTTAGATACGTGCGCTTGGAGCACGACACCGTTTTATTAAAAAATTGGTAAAATCCCAGTCTGCGGTACCCCTTGGCACTTTGGCGACTTTTGCTGGTACGATCCCCGCAAGTTCGTAGGCGTGATTTACTTTTCAAGCTGTTGGCTGTTGGCGTTGACGTTTGTTTTTACACACAAATTAAATTGAAATTTTCGACCGTTCTGTAATTTTAAATACAAAAAATATTAACAAAGGCCCTTTTTAAATGTAAATCACACCAATGAGCTAACGTGAATCGCACCAACAAAAGTCACATTCAATATAATAAAAGTAAGAACTAAAAAATATATTATTCAAATTACAATATTTAAATTTAGACCTTTTTTTTTTCCTTCTGTAGATTGCAGACGTCGGTATTAACAAGTATGCTAGCTTCGTGAGCATTAAAACTTAAAAGAAAAAAGATACCGATGATTTGTCACGTACGAAAATTTGAACCGCGGTCAGCATGCTCATTGCTATATGCTCGTTTCCTGAGCATTAAAACTATAGAAAACATCACTGGATACCCCTAATTCGCGGCGCATGAATCAGTAAATGCATGAAAATTTGTACAGCCATGGTCAGTATCCTGATGTATGCTCGCCTTGCAACCATTAAAACGAACCTAAAAGAAAAAAAATCACTGGATACAATTTGCGGTGCATGAATCAGTAAATACACGGAAATTTATACATTCACAGTCAGTATGCTCGCATTGCAAGCATTAAAACTAAAAGAAAAAAAAAATCACTGGACACCCCTAACTTACGGCGCATGAATCAGTAAATGCATGGAAATTTGTACAGCCGCAGTCAGTATCCCAATGTATAGATAAATACAGTGGCGGTTCTACATTGAGGGCCAACGGGCACGGCCCTACCTAAATTTTTTCTCGATTAAAATAGTAATAATAATAATAATTTTGATTTTTATAACTGTTCAAAAACATATAAAAAAAAATAACCTAACTTTTCTTAATCTTCTTTCATTATCATTTATTTTTCAATATGTTTT
This sequence comes from Salticus scenicus, assembly GCA_963930645.1. Classification (NCBI taxonomy): domain Eukaryota; kingdom Metazoa; phylum Arthropoda; class Arachnida; order Araneae; family Salticidae; genus Salticus; species Salticus scenicus. The sequence goes on from OZ005652.1 coordinate 86,567,652, forward strand.
TCCAGCTGTCACAAATCACTAATAACTAAGAGAGAGACCGCTCCGCTACTTCCCTTTTTCTATTTTCCTAATCTCATTCAGCGGGCCGATTTCATTCCGCCCGAAAGTGGCGTGTTTATTTGTACAGTTTATTCTACTAAAAGATCGAGTTGACATATTTGGCGACTAATTGCTTTACCAGTTTAAGCACGCTGTAATTTTGTCGTCGATGGGCCAGCAGATTCCTGCCCTTTGGAACAAAACTATAGGGGAAAAAACCTTTTCTGTTAACCATACAATTCACGGATAATATTTGGCGACTTCTGCATTACGTTTTTTTTTTTTTTTTTTTTTTTCCTCATTGATTTTTCGGTAAATTCTTTAGAGTTATATATGACAGTTTAAAATTTTAGTGTTTAAAAAAAGAAATCTGGTAATAGTCAAAAATATTTTCTAGACTAGCCTTTGAGATAAAAGCTTGTATAAGAATTTAAGTTCTCTCTAACTAAAGTGTTTTGAATTTAAATGAGGGGGGAGGGGGGAATAAAAATAAAAATAATATGCAACTTTTTTTTTTTTTTTCCTTCAGAATAGTGTTTTAAAACTTTTATGAAAAAATTGTAAAATTTTTAGATAAATAATTAATGGATTTACATGGATAAATGGATTAAATAGCTGCATAAAATTGTGATTTATTATTATTATTATTAAAGGATTTTTCTTCTAAATGCGATTTAATAGAAACATCCGCAATGTTTCTTTTTTCTTTCTTTTCTTTTTTTCTTCTTTCTTTCTTTTTTCTTTTTAAGATGGTAGCCCGGTTTATTTCTTTATTTATTGAAAGTTAATTTAAATTATCTAAAATTAAGTGAGAAACATGGTGTTTATTTATTTTTTATTCATTTATTTATTTTTTATATGTATCCACATTACATTAATCATGACTTTCTAAATTCCAATAGATAAGAAACATGAATATAATACTTGAAATTCTATATAATTAAAAGATTTAGGGATATAATTAACGTAAGCTAAATAATATTATACTCTGAGACATTTGAATTTAAATTTTAATGGTGTGTAGTGTTAGGGTTAAAGCCAGTTGACTAAAAGTGCGTCCTAGACCTGAGTGGTGTACTCTCTGTAGAAAGTCTTTCTAAGTGCTACATAGCCCTTTTTATTTGAGTTTTGGAGAAAACCATAGTAAACTTCAAATGTATATGTTGACGAAAGCGATCTGGTATCGAACTTGGCAATTTCCGTCTGCTAGCTTCCAGATATTTAAATTTTGATATTCCATTGATCAGAACATTACAGAAGTTTTCAATTGTATTTATAAAACTTTAATTTTTGTGATAATTATATGCAATGTTTTCCATAGTGTTGAATTTAAGATTCGCCATAAAAAATAAATAAATAAAATAAATAAATAAATAAATCCGAAATTTCGTTTTACATCCCATTTTATGAATGTTTGTTTTCATGTTTGAATAATGAATAGTATTAAAGTTAAATTACGCATCATACGATGGATCGGGCCCCACCGGTGAAAATTTGCACGAGCCGCCACTGGATAAATACATAATAATAATAATCACTGAATGCACCTAAATCATGGTTCATGATTAAAATAATCTTACATATAATATGAAGTGCAGAAAATGCATGAAAAACTATTCTGTAGCAATGACTACCGTGCCTCCCTTTCCCTCTTTTTTTTTCTTTCTAAAATGATTAAAAAACATATAAAATACACTGAAAAAATTAAGTTTTAAACCTTAAAAAACCATTTAAAGCACTAAAATCTAGAATTAATCTTATTTACAGATACTATGATGACGGTTTCAAAAAAGAAACAGAAGCGAAAATAAAAGCCACCTAAAACAATTAATAATCCTCAGTCAAACGGCAGATTTTCAATTAATTTAATTTAAAATCGCTGCAATGTCGTCATATATCTACGTTGTTTCTCAAAATAAGCAAAAAAAATTATTAAATATCCATTTTAATGTACTGATTGTAATTACCCGAGTGGAGCATATCCAAAATATCATTCATGGGACGCTACTGATAACGTGTGTAATAGTGATTGCTCCAATATGAAATTTTATACATTTTGAAATTATGTATAGCAAGGTGATAGTATTCAGTTTTACTTTTCATGCAAACATAGAATTTATGCATGCATAATATTTATTCCTACCATGCAGAAATTTGTTCGTATACATATAACCTGTCTTATTTGAATCATTATAAAAGATAAAATTTTAACTTAAGTTGCAAATTCAGCTTTTTCATTTGCCAATGCAAACAGCTAAGTGAAATATAACATGAGCAACAGTGTAGATGCTTGAAGTTACGCTATATTTAAATTTTATGCTTATTAATCAATTACCTAAAAGTTAAATTTTAGAAGGTGGACATTTCGACACTATCATACTTTGTTAATTTAATAAATGAGCTTGGAAAAATTGATAACTTTTTTTTTCTTTCTGCAAAACTTTACATTAAGGTGCAATACCTTTTGTTTTCATTACAAAAAAAAAAAAAAAAATGTAAAAAAATGCTACGACTGTATTTTTATTTAAAAATAAATAAGATAATAAGAAAATGAAAATCAAGTAAATGAAAATCATTACAAGTTTTGAATTTCGGCAAAAATAAGTTTAATATGCGAATTAGTAAATTAAAACACATAAAAGACATCTGAATAATGTAAATATCCAGCATTATTCAGTTAAAATATAATATTTGATCACTGAATTTAATATGCAATCCATGTATTCTTTCTTCCATTTATAAAATATAAAGCTATTTTTTAAGTAAGGAAAATTTTAAATGAAATCATTTCTGAATACTTATTAAAACTTCAACCTTTTAATTTCAACAACACACTAGATTATTTCTTTTTATAATTATTTATTAAAGTATAAGGTTTTATTTTAAATCAAGGATATCTGAATAAAATGTTAATTGTATGTTATAGATAAAAATGTAATTATAGTAGAAGTAAGATGAAAACTTTTCTTTTTCTACAATTTTCATCTATAATTACGATGAGTACAAAATAACAAACTATTAATCAAATTTGAGATTTATTCGTATTATTCGATATTTTATGCGATTCTGTATTCTGATTGGCTTATCAGTCATATAATTGATATTAGAGCAAAGCGGATGGAAGCAGAACTGATCACAATGTTATTGGACTTAGAAAAAATACTATACTCGGCATAGGGAAAAGCGGTCGAGCTCAAGGGAATTTTTTTCCTTCAATTAACCGGAAGAATCATTCTCTCACTTTCACTTTCTGTTTTTTAATTAATTCAGTTTTAATCTCTAACAACGACAGCTTGTGAATTTATCTGGCAGCGTTTTTAAAACTTAAATAATTATAATTAATATTAAATGTTTAGAAATATTTAAGCTGCAGATGAAATAATAAGTACAGCTGGCGAATTAATTTCTATTATTATGTATCTCAAGAATTAATTAATCTAACTAGAATTTTCTATCCCCACTATAAAGTAAAATATCTGTGAGTGATAGCGATTGCTGCGAAAACAAGTTACATGCGTTTTCAGATTTATGCATAGCGAAATATGGGTGTCCAGTGATTTTTTTTTCATGTGCACGAAGCGTACATACGTGCGTGATACTGATTGCTGCGAAAACGAGTTACATGCTTTCTCAGATTCATGCACAGCGAGGTAGGGGTGTCCAGTGAATTTTTTGTTTTTCATGTGCGCGAAGTGAACATACGTGCGTGATACTGATTGCTGCGAAAACCAGTTACATGCGCTCTCAGATTCACGCACAGCGAAATAGGGGTGTCCAGTGTTTTTTTTTTTCATGTGCGCCAAACGTACATACATGCGTGATACTCATTGCTGCGAAAACGAGTTACATGCATTCTCAGATTCATGCACAGCAAGGTAGGGGTGTCCAGTGATTTTTTTTTTTTGTTGTTGTTGTTTTCATGTTCGCGAAGCGTACGTACGTGCGTGACACTGATTGCTGCGAAAACGACTTACATGCGTTCTCAGATTCATGCACAGCGTGGTAGGGGTGTCTAGTGAGTTTTTTCTTTTCATGTGCGCGAAGCGTACATGCGTGCGTGATACAACACAAGTGTTACATGTTTTCACATTATATCTTTCGTTTTCTATTCCATTACTTTCAGCGGAAGGATCTAAATTCACAACGGGGGTTTCAGGCAGCAGGAAGCATTTGCATGTCAGAGGGCAGTTGGTACTTTTTTAAAGTGGGAAAAAGATAAGAGAGTACAGTTGGTAGTCGCCCCATGGCTTAATTATTTTGCTCTATTTTCTTTTTTATTTCATATTGCAGGCGCGTTTTTTATTAAACATTATCTAAAATTAAAAATTTTGATAATGATGTCATTTTGTCATAGCTAATCAAATTTAATATTTCTTTTTTTTTTTTCGCGTGAATGTAGCTAGGCGTAAGACTACTGTTATATAGTAGTCTTAGCTAGGCGTAGGTTAGAGAACTAACGAACCCTCGACCAGTCCTTCAAACAGAAAACAAAAGGGGAATAAATCCCTTGCGCATCACGTTTTTCCCCTATGCTCCAAGCAGTGAATTTTCCTAAGTTCGTTAACACTATGATCAGTTCTGCCTCCGTCCGCTTGTATATTAGAGCCTGAAGATTACCGAAGATATAATCGGAAGTAAAGAAAGCCGAAATAGTCTAAAATTGTGACGTAGGCGTTAAGGATCCTTAATTTTGGCCGGTCTGAATTTAAGGAAAAATCTTTAACTTTGCGTTAAAGATCTTTAGTTAAGGAGCCTTAAGGTTGCTGTGTAGTGACAAAAAAAAGTCCTTCTCAATCATCACTTCACTTCAAAAAAGGAGAAACGACATTCTGACAGCTTCCCTACTGAGATTCTGACAGCTTCCCCATCCCCCCTCTCTTATTACTAATTGAAACTAGAGCCCTCGATGTGAATCGGGGGCTCTAATTGAAACCTGAAAGAACTACTTGTAGTTTCCCCGAGGCATTTTTTCCGAGGCAAGTTCCTTATCGTACTGTTGGTTACATTTTGAAGATTTGGAGTATTTCTTCCTTTTTTTTTTTTTTTTTTTTTTTTAAACTTGTCAGAATATGAACAGAATTATATATTTCTAAGCGATTCTGCTATTGCAAAATCCAAATAATCCGTATAAATAAAAATAATTCAGCTAGCATATTGTAAAATGCGTTATATATATATTAATTAAAGATTGCTATGCGAGGGAAATATGGATTTTATTACAAATAGAAAAACGATAGATTTTTTTTATTTATTTTTTTTATTTTTTAAAATAATGAATAAAATTTATTTGGTGTTCTAAAAGATACCGTAGGTTTATTTCCTATGTGTCAACGTCAATTGTGTATTAACCCCCCCCCCCCCCCCCCCCCAAATTTTTATTTATAATAAAAGAAGGCTTTCTGGGGAAAAAAAAAAAAATTGTTAAATAGTTTTATTGTTTTTTAATTAACTGAACAGATGAAGAAGTAGCCAGTAATAAATATTTTTATGGAAACAGTTTACAAATTTTTTGAAACTATGGTAATATTTTATTCCTCAAGCTGGTTGTAATTAAAGAATTGCAATCCTTTTTTGTGACCTGAAGCATCAGTACGGAAAAAAATAACCTCCACGGATTTTTTGCGCGAGTGTTTCTAATTTGTATTCACACGAGTTTCTGAGAAAGCCACGAAAAATTCAAAATGGCTAAGCCGATGCGCGTGGTTTGGGTTCAAACGTGACATCTCTCTTTTAAATTGCCGATCCTTAGCGCCAGTGTTTTGTGAAAAGTTATTAATTTTTAACCATTTTAACCTGCACAGAATTTTCTAAAACTTTATATTTAATATCGACAGAGAACTTGGCGTTAGATAAACACAGGAATAATAAACGTCTCAAACGCCAAATAAAATATTACTGTAGTAGTAATTGTTAGTTTATTATTTAATTTGGCGTTCAAGAAGTTAATTATTCCTTTGCTGAAATTCATATTTCGTTGAACTTTGACATAAACTGGTATCTATCAATTTTTGGTACATATTATTCCACAGGTGGCGCTATTAGGCTACTCCCATAATTCACAATGTTAACATATATGTTTTCAAATTCTTCAAAACACAAAAATTGTTCAAACTCTCTTTGTCAATATTTATCATGCGCATTTAGATTTCAATAAAAAATATAAATTATTTCGTTTGTAATGATGTTGGCCTATTATGAGGGTTACAGCCGATTGACGACGCTAGATGGTCTTATGCTAGGTGGAATGACTTTCTTGTGGAGTCTGTCTTTCTAAGGGATTCTAGTCCATATTAACGAAGTTTCGAAGAAACTAATGGCAACTAGGGACGGTTAGGTCGACTACCAGCTTTAGAAGTAGAACCTCTAAGCTACTGGTGTAATTGATATAATGTTTGAAAGTATAACTTTGATATTGTACACATTAGAAGTCTGCATGAGACGAAATTTTGAAGCCTGGAACCGGCCGGCCCGTACGAAGCCATTTCTTACCCGGCCCGGTTCAGTATAATGCTTAAAATTGCGGCCCGGTCCAGTCCGATAAGAAGAAAAAGGTGGGGGGGGGGGGGGATCATGCATTTCTATGCAAAACTTTTAATATCTACTTTTCAGATTTTTATATAGCCATGAAATCGAATATCCTTTACAAAATTAATGATCTTCTTTAGAAGACAATTACGTGTAAGCTAAAATTGATTATTACGGACGGACAAAACGTACACACACAGGCATAAAATCAAATCGAAAAAATTATATTCATCAAACAATGTCTTAAACAGAAAATACTTACGAAAATCAAAATGCGAACAGACATATAGATTACACTACGCTGCAAATAAATAAATTAATTAATTAAATTAAAATAAAATTTTGAGCTCTGATGCCATTCCTGCTGTTTTCTATGTAAAATGACCTCCTGAATCCGAATATGACACCCATTTTGCCCATTGTTTTTTCTGGACGTCACCTCCTTCTCATTTTTTATCACTGTTCGGTAATTTTATGGCCATGAATTTAATTTGGAGAATGGAAAAGAATTACTTTTAAAAACAAAAAACTACAATGTTTATCAAGTAATAATAATAATTGATTAATAAATTATAATAAATGTAATTTATAATTTCAATGCCCCCCCCCCCCAAATTTTTCCCTTTCTGCAAATGTTCATGTTTTATTTTATTTTTTTCACATCTGTAGCCCCTCAGAAGATATTTAAAAGTTAAAGTAACCCTTTTCACCGCGCAAATAACATTTATAGCCATAAAATTACCGAAAAGTAATAAAAATATAGGGGCGTCCCCAAAAAACTGTTGGTGATAGGGCAAAATTGACGCTTTTGAATTTTAAGGCTTGAAATGCGTTTTCACTGTAGTATGTGATTATGCGGATGCTTTTAATTACCTGTATAAATTTTTATGAGTCTGCCATTTATATTCATAGAAGTATAACAGTTTCTATGAAAAATTGGGGGAAAAAAGGGGGGAGGGCACATTTTTAATTGTAACACGTAGGGTATTAGACCCGACGCAAAGCCATTTTTAGGAAACTTTATTTACTACATTAGACACAGCATGCAGCAAATAGAATGCAAAAATGCTAAATATCTTACGACACATGAGCATTTTTACTAAATTATTTGTAACTACGCATGCGGAAGTTTTTGAAAAATTTCATCGGTGTTATTTAATAGCCAAACCTATTGAACTACTTATATGAAAGAACAATCAGGTTGTGAGCGACAGAATAAACAGAATTTTAGCTCCTCTCAAAATAAAAGCTACATATTATGAGAGGGATTTTATTCAAATTTTTATTTAGTCAGGGTCCAATGACAATACAGTATTTGCTGAGTATAAATAAATATTGATTAAACTCCTTATCACCTTTCTTTCTTCCTTCTTTTTTTTTTTTTTTTTTTTTTTAATTATTATTATTATTATTTATTTGGGGGGGGGGGGGGGGGGGGAGACTGAAATTCTATTAATTCTATCTCTCATATATATATATATATATATATATTTTTTTTTTTTTTTTTTTTCACGATATTTCTTTGAAGTTTTCATGTAAGTAGCTCACTGTTTTTGGCTGCTAAATTATGCAAATGAAATTTTTTTTAAAAGCTTGCGCATACGAAGTTAAAATTATTTAGTAAAAATGCTCATATTTTGTAAAATATGTAACATTTTTACATTCTGGTTGCAATACACTAGGTCTAATTTTGTATGCCAAGTTTCCTAAAAATGGCTTTGTGCTGGGTCTAACACCCTACGTGTTATGATCGAAAGTTTTTTTTTTTTTTTTTTATATTTATTTAAAGAAACTCTTATCGCCATGAAAATATATGGCAGCCTCATAAAATTTTATACAGATAATTAGAAGGATCCTATACTGTAGCTAAAACGCATTTGAAACATTTTTTACAGGGTGACTCAAAACATTTTGATTTTTGTTTAATTTTTACTAGTCCTCTTTTCCTCTTCAGGACAAAACTTTTGCTAAAATGTATGAGGTATAACATATAAGGTAGGCATTAGTTTATACATAAGGAATAACTGAACTGAATAATAACTGAAATATATAAGGCATTATTTTAGAACATTAGAATATTTTGTATATATTCTTTATACTCTTAAAGTTTCGAGATAATTCCTAAAGAATTTTTCCAGATATTTGACAAAACGTCTAAATTTGAAAGTATCCAAATACTGTAAGGTAGACAGTGTATTTCTGATTATATATATATATATATATAAATTCTTTTCCATTTTTTTTTTCTTATAATTTAAATTTTATTTACAACATTATTCATTGTCATTTCTTCCTACAAATTTATTTTTCTACTTTTAATAAAGTTCTATATACAATCATAAATTTGAATCACTTGTAAAATGTAAATAGTTTTACTGAATTTATTAATATGTATAATTAGCGTTGTCGTCGCATATTATGTGGTTAGTTTATATTTCTCATAAAATAAATCTTTACTTTTTCAGTTATTGTATAAATTTCTTTCTTTTTTTTTTCTTTTAATATAACCGTATTTTTTGCAATTTCTTACTCCAAAATAATTTTTGCCAATGTTCTATCAGCATATATACTTACGCTCATCACTTACTGACCAACTCTGCCAAGGCTAAGAGATTTCCTTGGACACTATCTGTGTTTGAACCGCCAGCACCTAATTTTCATACTTTATGTAATTTTAAAAAATCTAAATCGATAAGCTGTTTAATCCGACGGATTCAGAAAAATCGCCCCTTTCATTTGGTACCTTATTTGTAACAAATTTTTGATTAGATATTTTAAAATTAACAAAAATATAAATATAGAAATAGTTTTAAAATAGGCATTTAAATTTTTAATTGTTGCCTTTTTTTTTTTTTTTCAGCATAAAATGAAATATGCTTTCACGTGAAAAAAAATAAAAAATAAATAATAATAATAATACATAAATAAATAAATAAAATATTAAATTTGCTCATGCATATGAAAAAATGACGTCTATAAAAATAATAATAATAATTTTAAATTTTAAAAGTAACGAAGAGATAAATAAACAGCGAAAATTTCGCACGGGCTTGCTAGCAAACGAATTATTTGAAGCGAGAAATAAATAAAATGAAAGGATCATTTTCAACGAGCGCCTTAGTCGCTCTATAACTAACTAGTATTATATAAATAAAGAGAAGTGTGTGTGTGAGTGAGTGTGTGTCTCTCTGTCTGCGCTCTGGAGCTCAGACTACTAATCTCAGAGCTACGCAACGTGGTTGTTGGGGCATTGCAGGTGTGTACTTCATCGACTTTTTTTTTTTTTTTTTCCGATTTTATCCATTGGCTTTTCTGATTCATTTTCTAAAATTTATTCTTTCACTTTAGTCGTCTGCGTATAATACAACGCATTTTAGACTGTTTATTTATTTATTTATTTCATTCATTCACGTAAATGCGAAATATTTTTTTTTTCCCTTGCATTGCAATCGTATGTGTATCACAGCAACGCATTTTACAATATTTATTTAATTCATTTAATTGAAAGCGAAATGTTTTTTATTTATTTATTTACTAGCAGGTTTTGCTAGATTTTCTGGTCACTGTATTTAAATGAATTCTCAAAGTTGAACACTGTTTTTTTTAAACACTTTATATACATAAAAATATACAATAAATCCCATTGAAATGAATCCCTTTGAGCATTAGTTCGCGTACCCGCTGCGTTTGGCAGCATCTTTCTCTCTCGTGTTATGTCGGCTTGCTATTGTTCAAGAACTACTATTTCGCAGATGGATATATCCAAGCCTTTTCATTTTTGTACCATGTATTAGCAAGACCCAATCACTCAGTTTTTTTGCCCTCACTGTAGAATTATAAAAATTCAAATAGTATAAATTTATAATTTTACTACAATTAATTATATTAAAAAAATTATACATAAACATAACTGTTATAATTATATGTATATATATCTTACTTAAAATTTAATATGTTTAGTTTTTTCTACTGTATTGCCATTTGATTTCAGTAAATGTAATGTATAAATAATAATAATAATAATAATAATAAATCGCTTTCACATGTATGGATGAATTAAATAAATAAAAAATAAAGAGTTTATAGCCTTAAAATAAAATTAAAAGGAAAATTAATAAATTAAAAAAAAAAAAAAAAAACTTAAAAGTCGTTAAGATACACAGACGATTGAAATGTAAGCGAAGGAAGGAAATGAAACCAAAATATGAATACATAAGATCGGTAGAATAAAAAAATTCAAAATTCAAATTCAAAATTCGAAAAAAATCTCGATGAGGTATACACTTACAGAATCTCGGCTATCCATTTGCCGAGTTTTGTAACTCTGCGATCAGTTATGCGAGCACCACAACGCGCGCACACACACATGCTCACAGAGATACACACACGCAGACACCTCTCTTCATTTAAGTAGATTATATTTATTAAAATCAAATGACAGTACATTAGAAACCAGAATACCATTTTAATATATTATTTATAATTATACTGTTATTTATCCTTTTTAATGTAATTACAACTACGCATACTTTAGAAAAAATATTTTTTTTTCTTTACTCATTGTGAAGCAGACTTCAACTAAAAATTTTATTTTTAGCAGAAATACTAAATAAAAATTTGTAATACTATTGGCATGCTTTATTTAATTTTATTACTTCTATCTAAAAACCGTTTGATTTATCACTCAACATGAGTTGGAAATTGCTTGCAAATTTTCAAATATCAGTACTAAGTGCCCCGAAAAAGAAAAGAAAAGGAAACGCACACACACATTTTAATTATATTAAAATATTTGTCGAACAGATTTTCATTGCACATAGCTAAGAAATACACCAGTAGCAAGCTTTCTAATAAAAATATCACACTGAGAGCGGCCTATTCGTTTTGGAGTTACAATGTCTGACTCATCTCCTTTTTGGTCGGAAATTAATAATGGACATGGAGTTAAATAAGACAAAATAAATTTCATTCAAAAGACTGCGTCTCTATTCACAGAAACAGAAGGGAAAATTCCGTCTCTTGTGAGAGCGATTAGTGTAGATTAGGTAGGCACTGGGGAGCTTAGTTTATGAGCACTTATGCTAAGAAAACGCAGGTTCGAAACGTGGGATCACTTTTTCTAGCATTGCTGAAATTATTTTGACCTTTATATCATAAAAGTATGTAATATATATTATCAAAGTTATCATTTAAAAACTATTATTTGATTTGATTTATTTATTTAGTGATGCTGTAAAACATGTTATGCCCCTTATTTCCCTGATAGAGGTGGAAGGGTTTTAATATTAAATATGATTCTTAAGTATATATAGTTACATATAAAAATCAAAGTTTTATGGGTATATTTTCTCCTTTGATTTATGAAAAGACATATTAAATATCTTGTTTCTCTACTCTAGTGATTTTTTATTCATTTATTTATTTATAGGGTGGGGGAGCAATTTAAAGTGTTTGAAATTCGTATTTAATACATTTTAATGATATGATCCTATGTATGTAGTATGTGTTTTCTTTCTTTCTTTTTTTTTTTTTTTTTTTTTTTTGACATATGATGGATTACATGAAAACAAGTTTTACCCCCCCCCCCCCACCTTCCCATTTCTGCCACTACCCGCCTCACCAGTGGCCCAGCAGTTTTGCGCTCAAAACTTGTAAAAGAGAAGTACTGGGTTCGATACCAGGTCATGTTCTACGATATAGCCGTTCGGAGTTTTCCTTGGTTTTCTCCAAAAATGCGTAAATACGGGCTGGTACCCCGTACAAACATGGTAGGGTCGTACCAACTACGCCTAGGAACCTAAATTAGCCGTGACCTTAATCCTAACACCAAAACATCTCCTAACTCCTTTGGAAAATGAAAAAAAAAAAAAAATATATATATATATATATATATATATATAAATAAAAATAGGATTTTTATTGTTAAATATTCATGAGTTACTTTTTAAAATAAGAATCGTATGAACATTTATATAGAACTGTATATATATATATCTTTTTTCCCTGGAGATGGAAATGAATATATGAAAAAGACGCTTTATTCCTTATTTTCTTTCGAGATTCGGGGTGAGGAGAAAGAAGGAATGATTTGTTTAAAACTCTGAAATCGGTAATTTAGGTATTCATGCCTGTAAGATTAAAAAAAAAAAAAAAAAAAACTATATATATTTCTTTCTTTTTTTCTTTTTCTTGACATCTAAAAGCTTATATGAAAAGTTCTTGCTCCATATCCTATTATTTTAATTTAGAAAATTCTTGAAATTTATAAATTTTAATTCTATAATAGCATTTGTTACATTTTAAACGAAGATTATTATGCATATCATTAAAAAAAAAAAAAAAAAAACTTCTTAGAGGGAATAGACATGTTAAAAATCACGCTTTGCTACACCCCTCCCCTTTAATTTTAGAGAACGAATTACGAAAGATCCTGAAATTAATTTTATAAATTCGCATTTTGCATTTCAAAAGTAGAATTTAATGGATGTATTATTATTATTATGTATTATTTTAATATAAAGGATGTGTGAAAAACTATTTTTCTCTGCTTACGCCTTTGAACAAAACACACTATTCTGCTTATAGTACAAATACGTAATATGAATTATTACACTATATCTGGAGAAACATCTTTTTCTACAAGAAATACGAGTGAAAAGTGCTTAGGTCCTCTTCCAATTGTCATTTATAGCCGAAGGGTACACGAGTAAAAGTTAGCGACCAGGAAGTAATTTATCACGATCCATCATTTTCCCCCTTTACAGAGATTGAAAATAAAAGAAGATCGCAATATTTTTTTAATTTTTCGGCCGTTTTACAAAAAATTAAATGCATAAAAGTGAATAAAAGTGGTATGACACTAAACAAAAAAAAATTTTACATCTCTGAAGAGTTTTTCTTTTTAAATTTTCCTAATTGAACTAAAGTTATCGATGTTTAAAGTAAAACATATGCAAATTCGCCCAGAATAAATTTAATTTAAATGTGTTAAAAATCATTTCTTCAAAAAAATAAAACTGTAGAAAGGTGTGAAAAGTTGTCCTCTACAACACTGACAAATATTTTGCAAATCTATTGGTTTTTTAATTAATTATTAAGGGACAAAATTTCCCCATAGGTTAACATGGAATCTTGAATATTCAAGATGGCGGGTACACAGCAACCTTAACAGCGGACATCGGAATCTTGAGGAAAGATCGAAAAGATTCTACCTTGGAACGAGTTATTATGGTAATGAATGCTCATAATTCCGGTTAGACTCATCTTGTACTGAATGTAAACTAAAACTTTTTGAATCCGATATTGAAAAAATCTGAAAGCTGTCTTTTTTGCTAAGACTTTTTTTTTTTCTTTTTAATTTTCATAGATGCGTTTGTTGCTGTTGAAGAATCTATTTTCACTGCATTTACTTGAGTAAGCATGAATGAAAAATTTGCTAGTTATAAAGAATATCTTGAAAATGTTTTTTGTTTGACAGTTGAAAAGTTATAAACATGTGAAACTGTATATCGTTCACGTTTATCAGTTTTAATAGTTATTTCTGTTGGATTTTTTACTGCGCATTAGAAAAGTTTGAATTGCCTTTAAAATTTTGTGAAAACTGACAGTTCTGTAATTTTATTTAGCTCCTGTTCTGTTTTAAAAAGTAACAAAACATCAAAAATTAATTTAAAAAATATATAAACTGTAGCGTAGCCAGGATTTATTTATTTTATTTTTTTTTTTTTTTTTTTTCTTTGGGAAGAAGCTGGCCAAAAATGAGATTAAGTGGAGGGCTAAGAAAAATCAATATAATATATTTATTCTGTTTCTTGAATTGGTAATTAAATTTAATCTTCGCATTACATATGCATGATTTCAAACTATAAAAAAAAATTTCAACATTTTGTTAATAATAACTACTGGTTATTAATTTTTAGCATTGTTTAATAAAAAACTGAATTTTTAGGGTCAGGTGGGGTAAAATAGGTCAAAAAACAGCATATTTTACATATGCAGTTCAAGAGCAGAAAATGTATTGGTTCCATTTGTTAAAAAGTTGCACAAAATATGCAAATGAATATTCCGTATGACATTTTAAGAGAAATATCTATCAAAAAACAAAAAATTTGTGCTGAAAAATAAATTTTTAAATATGCGGTTTGTGACTTATTTTTACCCCATGAGTTGGGGTAAAATAAGTTATCCTTTAAAACTGTTTTAAATTTTAATACAACTTACTTCATGCAAATAAAATTACAAATGCACATTCCTTTTTTGATACTTGATTTTGTGTTCTTTCAAGGATAAAAAAAGTCTCTATGGTCCATCATTAGTTCGGGAAAAACATTTAGAATTTACGATGCATCAACATCGGAAATACCTTTCTCTGGAAATTCCAGTAGGAACTTCCATTTTTTTTTATCCCTTCAAATTTTTCAGAATATTCATGATTGGATGAAAGAATGATGCCATGAAATATTTCCTTTGATCTTTTTCCAGGAAATTCTACTTTAACACATTTTCAACTTTTACGAATTGATTAGTATTAATGCTGTCCAAATTTTCTTCTTGGGAAAGACTTGTTTTTTTTTTTTTTGTTTCTTTTACAGTTGATGTTTCTGTGATTTTAGCATCTCTGTTGATATTTTCGTCATACAATCAATTGAAAAATAAGTTTGTTGTTAAAATTACTCCTGTTTTCTGTGTGCATTTTCAAAGCATCTTTAGAAGACAATGTTTGATTGGGTGATAAAGTGTTTATAATAGCAGATTTTATGTACTTAAAAGGAGAATATATAAATAGTATCCCGTACTCCGTACCATGACTGTTGAAGTCGCACTAGAATTAATTTGTCAAATTGGAGATTGATGATTTAGATTCATCCACTCTCGCATTTTAAGTTGATGCTAAACTGCAGAGTTTCAGGAGAATGTTGTGTCCTGCCTGCCCTTTGTATAAAAAATTGGCACCCTACTTAAATAAGCTAGAATGGAACAACTTTTTGAATTACACCTACAAACTGAATGCTTTGATTCAGCTGTAATAAGTATTGTCTTTTTTTTTTTTTTCCCCTCTCTTAACATTAAATTATTTTATATCTGTGTGTATGAAATAGCTCTAGAACAATGTATAGCTTAATTTTAAACTAATATATTAAAAGAATACATATGGAGTTATTTAAAATACAAAAAATGTAATTAATTACTTTATGTTTGCTAACCCTGACATGATTCAACACCACCTGACCTATTTTACCCCACATGTGTTTTTTTACTCCAAAATATTATTTTATTTTTTTCTCACAAGTTTAGGAAATTCATCTTAAAAATGTGCTTTTTGGAATATGATAAGAAAATACTGTAAAATTTGCTTTTGAATTAGTTCAAAACCAAAGATCTTAGCAACACATTCGAGTTACTAATGGGTCATTCCATGTCAATTCAACCACACCATGACACCCATAGTCTCAGATTTTTATTAAACTTGGTGTATTTGTTCCTTTTATGGGTTTAAATAAGGAAAAAAAATTTTTTTGCTTTATCTTAAATGGTTTAGGGTTTCCAGCTTATTAAAGATTTGGGAATTTCATGTTATTTTTCGATCAGGCAGAAGAATTGCAATTTGTTCTTTTATAAAGATTAAAGAACAATTTTTTTTCTCCCTTATTTACCAACCAATGTTAATGAAATTTTTTATGAGTATGCTTTAATATGTAAGGAATACAGAAAAAAAATAAATTGAACCAGCAAGTATTTGCACATGGCCCGGAAAAAGTCCTGAAATATTGTTTTGAAATTTTTTTTAATGAAATACAGAGTTCCACTCCAAATGGAATATCATCATGAGGGAAAAAGATAATCAACAATTTTTTTTTAACTTCAAATTTAAAATTTTCAATTCCCGCATTTTCTTGAAATCGCTAAATTAGAAGTTCCAATTTTAGTAAAATTATACAAAAATTTGAACCACAATGTTATTTATTAAGCATAAATTTTGAATAATCATTATAAAATAGAAGAATTTTCAGCAACTGTTTTGAGTTAAAAAAAAAAAAACACGATCCTTCGTCAGGAAAACAAAGTACGCACGAGTACTGCAATGAAAGCAGCAATGCAGAAAATGTTATTTGTCAACTAATTTCAGTTTAAAAGATCTTAATATATACATATATATACATAATTTATTGGTTTTGCAATGATTTATACTTTTTCAAAAACACACTTTGTTGATGAAGACAAATAGTTTTTAATTCACGTCCTCAATTTTAAGAGAGTTAAATCAGCTTCAAAGAGTTTATCAAGAGTTTGCAAGTTTTTTTTTTTTTTTCCTAACATGGTATAACAAATGACAATCACTTTGAGTCATTTCCCCTGCACTGCGCTTCTCCATTTTTCTAATATACTATAACATTCAAAAAATAATTAACAATAATTATTTTCAAAATAGTATAGCCTCAATAATGCATGTAACACATGCAATAGCTTGTGATTGACTAATTACAAGATGCTGAGTTTTGTCTCTGCTACTAAGCAAGCTCACTTGTTTAAACATGTCAAACAAGATTTGACTTATTCAGACATCTAAACATGTACCTACACAGTAGACAGTACATCACTTAATTGTCTTGTTGCAACTTGAATGGTTTGATTGTTTACAATAAGTTTAAATTTGAAATAGCAGTGAGTAGTAAAATGATTAAAATTTAGATCTTGTTTTTAAAACAAAATTAAATTTTAATGCAAATTTCTATTAATTAGAACATTTATAATTAATTTAGAAACCTTTTTGTTTGTTTTGAAATTTCAATTTAGATATAATTTTGTTGATTCAATTTAATAGCATTTATGTATGTATCTTTCTGTACATGTTGAATTAACATTCTTAAAAACTACTCTCTTGTTTTAATCATACATCACCTAATTATGTAATTAAATTTTTCACTTTATTTAAAAAACTTTTAAACTGAAATTAGAGAAATAACATTTTAATTCAAATTTTTGTAATTTTTTACTAAAATTGGAACTTCTAATTTGGCGATTTCAAGAAAATGAGGGAACTGGAAATTTTAAATTTGCAGTCAGAAAAAATAATGAAGGATGCAAAAAGCCACTTATTTTATTTTTTCATGTTGTAGAATACATCGTTTAGAACAAGAATACAAAAAAAATTGTTTGATTATCCTTTTCCCTCACGATGATAATCCATTTGGAGTGAAACTCTGTATTTCATTAAAAAAAATTTCAAAATAATATTTCAGGATTTTTTCCTAGCCATGTTCAAATACTTGCTAGTTTAATTTATTTTTTCCTGTATTTCTTATATATTAAAGCATACTCAAATTTACATACTTATATATTAAAGCATATTAAAATTTCATCAACATTAGTTGGTAAATAAGGGAGATAAAAATTATTCTTTATGAAAGAACAAATTGCGTTTCCTCTGCCTGATCGAAAAAAAACATGAAATTCACAAATCTTTAACTAGCTGTAAAACCTAAACTATTTAAGATAGAGCAAAAATATTTCTTTTCCTCATTTAAATCCATGGAAGGAACAAATTCACCAAGTTTCATCAAAATCTGAGACTATGGGTGTCAAATCATCTTTTTTGTGGTTGATTTGACATGGAATGACCCTAATACGAAACAAACAAATAATTACTGGCTGTAACTAAAAAGTATCAGTTACAGTTAATTTTGCATACAAAATGAAGACTAATATAAATAATATATAAAACCAGCAAAAGTGGAATTTAAAAAATGTTTGGATGTTTTTTTAAAGATTTTTTTTTTAAACTGACCTATTTTACCCCCTGACTTATTTTACCCCACCTGACCCTACTCTAATTTATTGAGCAAAATACTTAAATAAAAATATACAAATGTTGTTCCATAAACTCAAGAGTATTTGTATATACTTTATATTTTGTGATATTGCATAACCAGTGTTAAACTGTGGAAATATGCTGTTTAAAAAAGAAAAATATTTAATAGTTTTTTTTTTTTTTTTTTAATAATAAAAAAGAAAATATAATGCATTAGTGCATGATCAAGAAAAATAAATAAAATAAAAATCTATGCATCTATTTTTTTTTTTTTTTTTTTTTTTTAATTGAAGTTTTTAAACTCTTTATTTATCTATCAAATTGAAAAATAAACAAAAAATATATTTAAATATATTTTTTTAGTTACTTAAAAGCAGTTTTTAAAGACATAAGCAGTAAAAATTATTTTTATCATATCATCATAGTAATTACTAAAGATTTAATAAGGGAATATATTAAAGTACTGTCAGTACATAGAGATCGAAGAAATGTCAAGAATTTTAAATCAAAATATGTAAAAAAAAAAAAAAAGTATTAATATTTTAACTTTCATATTTTTTCTAAGAGGGGTGATAGGTTCTTTAGATAAACATATAAATTAATCATAACACAGGGTAAATTTATGGAAAACAAACAGCGATCATAATCAATGATTGCACAAGAACACTTTCTATAAAATGGGTTCTTGAAAGTGTTGCCAATTTGGCAGAATTTCTGCTAAATTTAGTGGATTTTTGAGACAATCAATGGGAAAAAATAAAAGTTTAATGGATTGGATTTTGCATTGCACTGGTGCTACACTATGGGCAACTGAAATATTATCGGATTTTCATGTGTACTTTTAGCGGGGAAAAAAATGTTTGTGTTGGCAACACTGGTTCTTGAACATAAATGACTTCATGTAACACCTAATACCATATAAGATTAAAGTTTAAAATATACATTTGACAATCCTACCATAAATTTGATTTTGTTTTTAAATTTACTTGGAACCTAAGTAAATTAAAAAACATACAAGATCAAATCAAGTATTCTTTTAACCTTTTATAATTCAAAAACATATAAGATCAAATCAAGTATTATTTTAACCTTTTATCAACCAACGGTAATGATACATTAATTACTATCGGTTGATTATAAAGGTACTTTCCTAGATAGTATTTTATTGTAAGAAAATGAATTATCTTGCTACAGCTTTGTGAATGCCTGAGTCTAATAAAATAAAAAACAAATTTTGATATATTTAGTTACATGTTAGCTGTATCAACGATGTAACTAAATAATTTGGTTAAGAGAACAAAATTTTAAAAGTTGTATTGTAGGGAATCCAGATAGGGGAAAATTAACCCAGAAAAATTTAACATTGTCAAATTAAACTGTATTATACCTCAGTAACAGGACTCTACAGCCTTTGAAAAGTGTGTTGCACCTTGCCTGCCCTTTGAAATTCAATAAACAACCTTGATGTCTCTTGACGAACAAAAATGTATCCTCTTTGCCCTCCAAAACATGCTCCTCTTGCCTCCCTACTTGCTTAAAAATAGAGCTCTAATTGTTGTTCTTTCAGATACTCGACAGATTTCTACTACCTCCAACACAGACAAATTAAACAAAAAATTACTCATAAATGCATAAAGAAAGATGCTAATTACAGGGACACAAATAATTGCTTAAGGACTACATTTATAAACATATATATATATTTTGAAATATTGATGCCTGTTTTTTGCAAAGTGGAATGCCCATTTTTGTAAAAGTTGCCTCTTTATATCTCCATGAATGTTCCCTCATTTTTAGTGGTACCTTGCCCTATTTTTCTTACGGACTGCTACCCTGCCCTTTTCAAACCTAGGGAAGACACTGGCAAGGTTGGCAAATTGGACCCAATTCAGTAAAATCCACCTGGGTTTTACTGGGATTTTACCGCTGTAGAATGTTTAAAAATCTGCAAATTAACTTAACAGCTAAAAAAAAAAAAAAAAAAGCCAGGCTTAAAAATACAAATATAATTTACATTATGTCTGTAGATTGCTGAACTTGTATATCTTTATTTTATTTTATTTTTGTAGATGCAAAATTTTCACATTCAGCTGTGCCATTTAGCACATAAATTACACGAAAAATCGGAGTCAGGACGCGAAAAATTTATTGTGGCGGGTCCTAAGGGTGCGTAATTTTCATTCTTAAAAAAAAAAAAAATGACTAACTCTAGAAGTAAGAAAAAAGCGAATTTTAAAATATATTTCTTGTTTAAAGCTGATATTTTTTTTTATATTTTTAAAGCATTCTGCTCTGATGAAGAAGAAAAAAAAACTAAAACTTCATTTTACCATAAAGGGGAAAACAACCTTTCCCATATGTAAAGCTGGAAATTAGCGGTCGCCACTCGCCACATGGCGACTAGATTTTTAAAAGTGGCGACTAAAGAAATTGCCTTTGGTCGCCACTGCAGTGGCCACTTCTCTTCTACCCATTCTTTATAAAATATACCCCATTCCACGGCAAACTTGGATCGCGCGGCAGCTTTTTCGCGGTAAACGCGCCGCGCAAAGAATTCAGGCTGTTCTAAAATCTAACCTCGCCACTTGCAAACATATTTCGGAAGTCAATTTTAATAGTAAACACTTAAAATTCTTCTACCCATTCTTTATAGAATACACCATTCCAATGCAAACTTGGATCGCGCGGCGGCGTTTTCGCAATAAACGCGCCGTGCGCCTCGAATTCAGGCTTTCTCAAATCTAACATCGCCACTTACAGACATTTTCGGAAGTCAATTTTAACAGTAAACACTGGAAATTGGCAGGTAGTCTTATTCATATACTAGAAAAACGTATGGCTTTTTTCCATTTTTCTATAAAAGTATTAGATTTTGATTTTTAAAAAATGTCAAAATGAGAGTTCCGGCCGACTTTCGGGAGACAGAGACGAAAAGGAAGCTCGTGAGATAATCAATCGGCTGAAACTCCAATTGTATTACGTTCGCAGAAAAATTAAAAACGTCATTTGACGCATTTTCTTTGTTATTTTATACCACTTTCTTTTCAAACTTGGCATTTCTATCCATTCCCAACGGCCGTATCGCATTCAGTCATACGCGTGGTTTCTCGAAATTTCAATCTTTAAAACAAGCTTTATATAGTAATATAAATTTTGGATTTATTGCTTTAATATGAAGAGATTTAAAGAAAATCCTGAATCACAAAGCAACCGTAGTGGTAGTAAACGTGGAGCTACAGATAATTCTGTAAAAATAACATCTTTTTTCGGAAAAAGGTAAGTACGTTTTCTGTTATTTAAAAAAAAAAAAAAAAAAAAAAAATCGTATATATGTATGTATATTTTTAGTTCTTAATCAGAAAAATGCATAATTTATTGAATATTTTATTTATTTACTACATATTATTTAATATTTGTTATTGCATATGAACTATTTTTTACTTTCTTCTATATGTAATATAGAGAAAGTATTGGATTCGCGAAAATTTTCGACCTCCGTTTTTTGACGGATCTACACGTTTTGGGGTGTCAGAATTTTTGTTATAAAATAATATAACCAAAAGAGCATTTTAAACATATGAATTTTGTATTGAATAGTATTTTCTTACATTCATAGTATAAATTATGTAAATCTATTCCTATTTCATTTATTAAAATTTATCAGAAATGTATTATTGTGGATGAGTTTCAAAAAGTTGACTACCTTAATTATTTTCTTAATGATTTGTCGAGACTGAACATTGAAAAAATTAATGAAAAGAAAATTCTATTTTACTTTTACTTTTATCAGCGAGTGGCCAGTGGCCACTACCTTTTAAAAAGTGGCCACTAAAAAAATGAAGGCTAGTGGCCAGTGGCCACCAACCAAATTTCTTAATTTCCACCTTTACCCATATGATAAATACAAACAAAAGGCTGGCTCGAAATCAGAAACAAAGTTCTGACTCAGAGCTGAGAAAACAAAGTTTCTATGTGAAAAGATTATTAGTAAAAAGTGTATGATACATCGATCGAACCGCATTACTGCATAATGAATCACCAATGGGTAGGGATGTGGGTTTTCCAGAAAATTTACCGAAAATTTTCAGTCTCTAAATTACGAAGGTTTTGTAAAATAAAATGAAATACATTAAAAGCTACAAGAAAACAAAACTATTGAAAGAAAAGTATGATTAATTATTCAATTCAAAAAGAAATTAATAAACAAAATACAGAAATTATGATTTAACCCTTTAACGTTCACTACTTAATTTATTTAAAAAATTACTAAACTAATTTTAAAAATGGCTTTCAGACACATAGCTGTTCATAAATACTTAAAAAATAAAAAATTAGCATTGTTCCTTTTCGAGAAATTTTTGGTTTGAAACACCTATAAGTTAACCTTATTAAATTCAAATAATATTTAATTTAATGAATAAAACTCTTTGTAAGTAAACATTATTGACTAAAAAAACTCGTAAAAGGTGTTTCAGGTGAAAATAATAGTCCAGCTCTTCATTAAATGAAGAAAACTAGACATGAGTGCATCATCAAACCAGCAATTCACACTCACACACACTAAGAAACTTCAAGTGACTTATGCATTTAGTAGCTTCTTTTGAAGCATTAATTGTTTAATTTTGAAATAGTGTTGCTATCCACCAAACAGAACAGGAACAAAAGTTTAAAACTTGATAAAAACAAGGGGAAATGTTAAAAAACTGCTGCATAAAAAATTGTTAAATTATAAATATTTAGATAATTAGAAGGACGAATTAACTTTAATAAACTAAGTACCTTTAACGATCCTTCAACTTTAGCAGCTTTTAAATTATATATTTCGACCTGCTCTCGCAGTCATCTTCAGATGTTGTTTATGCTGCATTACTGAAAGGTGTCTTCATCTTCCTCCACATCACTCTCCTTCTCGCTTACGTCATTGTTTCGTCGGTAATTCCTTAGTACTTGTTGCCAATCCTTAGTTATTATGCTGTGCTCTCTCTCATTTACTGCCATGTTAGATGTTAAAATTTCTAAAGCTTCGCGTTTCAGAGCGTAGTTATGTGAGTTGTATGGGGCTATTTTGACGGTTTTTAGGGTATTAGTTATTATTGGGTTAGTTTTATGTGTACGTGATAAGGCGGTGGAGCTTCTATTGTATTTTAGATCGTTGATATGTTCTATTTCTCTGTCCTTAATTTTTCGCTTTGTCATTCCGATGTAGGTTGCAGGTTTATTGTTATTTTCAAGATCGAAAGTAATTTTGTAAATTCCCGAGGTTTCTTTAGGGTCAATAATATCTTTTTCATTTCGGATTCTTTGAATAATGTTCTTATTGGGTTTAATGGGTATGTGTATATTGTGTTTGGAACCTTCGTTTTTAATTTTGTTTGCTATGCCGTTGCAGAATGGTATGGAGGTGGTGAACTTGGGTTTTGTTTTTTGGGCGTCATTAATTTTGTTATATGTTCTTAAGCGCTTTTTGTAGAGTTTTTGAATCAGAGAGTGGCTGTATCCTGCATCTTTAGCAATGTTCTTTATAAATTTTATTTCAGCGTTAAGAAGATTTTTATTTGAGCAGATTAAGATGGCGCGATCTATGTAGGAGCGTATGGCGGCGGTTTTGTATTGGAACGGGGTTTTACATTTGTTATGAATGATTTCGTTATTGTTTGTTGGTTTTCTATAGACTGTAGTATCCAGGGTATTATCGCGATTTTTAATGATTTTGACGTCGAGGAAATTAATGCTATTGTTAGTTTCAATGTCAAGGGTAAATTTAATATTATCATCAAGGGTGTTTAAGTTAGTTAGAAGGGTATATGGGTCGATGTTGTTTGGGATGACGGCGAACACGTCATCCACGTAACGTAACCATATTTTACATTTTTTTATGATATCGTGAGCGGATATTTCGAAATGTCCGAGTTTATTTTCTGCAATTGCGCCTGATATAGGGGACCCCATAGGCACGCCTTTCGTTTGTTATAGATATCATTATTGAAGGTGAAGAATGAGTTGTTTAGTAAAAGATTATTGGCTGAAATTAAAGTTTCGCTTATTTTATTATTGCCATAGGTGTTAATTATTTGGTTTTGTATTATATCATTAATTTCGTTTAGGTTTATTGAGGGGTACAGGTCTTTTACATCGAAACTAACGAGTGTGTCATCATAGTTTATATTTATATTTTGGATGGATTTTATAAAGGCTTCTGTTGAGTTTAAACTGTGCGTTGAGGGGGGAAGGAGGGTTTCATAGATATTTTTCATATATACTTCAAGATTGTATGTAGGGCCTTCAGATTTGTTTACTATAGGTCTAAGTGAGGGAGGGGTTTTATGATCTTTATACTTTCCAAAAATACGGGGGATAATGGGGGCGTGATTGTTAAGTTTTGGTGGTTTGTCATTAGGCCAAGAGCCTGTTTTAATTAGAGATTTAGTTTTATCCATTAGCTTTTTGAGTGGGTCTTTAGTAATTAGGTTTACTTGAAGTTTATTAATGGTATCTATTATCATTTTATTATAATCGTTCCTATTAAGTATAGTTATTTTGCCGGTTTTATCAGTCATCAGAATAGTGATATCGCGGTTCTTTTTTAATTCATTAAGGCATTTTATGTCTTCTTTATCGCTATGTGTATTAACATTGGATTTTTCAATTAGTTTAACAGCGGTGTTTCTGATGTGAGAGCGTTTAGGTGGGGGGACGAGATCTAAAGCAGTTTCGATGTGCGCTATTGTGTCAAGAGGGTTGAAAGTGTCATTAAGTATGAATTTCGGTCCCATTTTTAATAGAGCATCTTGATGAGTGTTTAATTTATAATCCGAAAGGTTTAAGTATGGGTAGGTATGTGGGGTTTTTTCTAAGAGTACGTTGGGATTTTCGCGTTTTAACCAGGTTTTAAGTTTTTTATTGTGACGATTTTGCAATTTAGAGTTATCTATATTTATGAAGTGGTTAATTTTCTCGATATAGGTTTTAAATATCTCCGGGTCTACTGCATGCTCGAGTTTGGTGGAGAGATTCTTGTTTTGTTCCTTTAGTTTATGGATAAATCTTGATTTTTGTCTAATATATTTCTTTAAAACCGAAATTTCGAAGTGTCTGACCATGCCCTTGAAAAAAAGTCTGATGAATTTATTGCGTGTTTTTAGGAATTTAGGAATAATATTATAATTTAAGCAATCTTCTAAAAATGTGCGATGTGAAAGCTCACGGTTTAATTTTTTAGTATTTTTCTTAAGTTCACGATAAATATCGTAGGGATTCATTGCTAACAGATAAAGTTTTAGTTATAATAAAATTGCTCAAACAGAAGGACGGTGAAGCATAGGTAACATAAGATAAAAGAGCAACGCTAATTAAATATCATAGAGAATTAAAAGGTTAAAAAAGATAAAAGTTTTAAATCAAAATTTATGAGATGACAAAGACGTACTAAAACTCAAAAATGCAATGATCGATGTAAAATTAAAAGTTTAAAGTTGGTAAGTAAGTGGAATGTAGAGATTCTATCGTCGTTCATATTACAGAAAAACAAAAAGATTAAAAGGTTAAAATTCAAAGTTAAAACATTTATTAATGAGCTACAAAAGCGGAACTATAATTAAAAATGAAAAAACAGAATTACGGTTTAAAAGTACCTTTTGTTAGCATGTGAATGGATTGATGAGAGCACAGCGTCTTTCATATTGAAGAAAACAAACGAAGTTGAGGTGACGCGGAATCGTTTGAAGATCAATTATTCAGTCATTAAATAAGTTCCTTAGGAACAGAAGTCCGGTATTGACCAATTTATAAATATTTAGATAATTAGAAGGACGAATTAACTTTAATAAACTAAGTACCTTTAACGATCCTTCAACTTTAGCAGCTTTTAAATTATATATTTCGACGTGCTCTCGCACTCATCTTCTCGCAGTCACCGGACTTCTGTTCCTAAGGAACTTATTTAATGACTGAATAATTGATCTTCAAACGATTCCGCGTCACCTCAACTTCGTTTGTTTTCTTCAGTATGAAAGACGCTGTGCTCTCATCAATCCATTCACATGCTAACAAAAGGTACTTTTAAACCGTAATTCTGTTTTTTCATTTTTAATTATAGTTCCGCTTTTGTAGCTCATTAATAAATGTTTTAACTTTGAATTTTAACCTTTTAATCTTTTTGTTTTTCTGTAATATGAACGACGATAGAATCTCTACATTCCACTTACTTACCAACTTTAAACTTTTAATTTTACATCGATCATTGCATTTTTGAGTTTTAGTACGTCTTTGTCATCTCATAAATTTTGATTTAAAACTTTTATCTTTTTTAACCTTTTAATTCTCTATGATATTTAATTAGCGTTGCTCTTTTATCTTATGTTACCTATGCTTCACCGTCCTTCTGTTTGAGCAATTTTATTATAACTAAAACTTTATCTGTTAGCAATGAATCCCTACGATATTTATCGTGAACTTAAGAAAAATACTAAAAAATTAAACCGTGAGCTTTCACATCGCACATTTTTAGAAGATTGCTTAAATTATAATATTATTCCTAAATTCCTAAAAACACGCAATAAATTCATCAGACTTTTTTTCAAGGGCATGGTCAGACACTTCGAAATTTCGGTTTTAAAGAAATATATTAGACAAAAATCAAGATTTATCCATAAACTAAAGGAACAAAACAAGAATCTCTCCACCAAACTCGAGCATGCAGTAGACCCGGAGATATTTAAAACCTATATCGAGAAAATTAACCACTTCATAAATATAGATAACTCTAAATTGCAAAATCGTCACAATAAAAAACTTAAAACCTGGTTAAAACGCGAAAATCCCAACGTACTCTTAGAAAAAACCCCACATACCTACCCATACTTAAACCTTTCGGATTATAAATTAAACACTCATCAAGATGCTCTATTAAAAATGGGACCGAAATTCATACTTAATGACACTTTCAACCCTCTTGACACAATAGCGCACATCGAAACTGCTTTAGATCTCGTCCCCCCACCTAAACGCTCTCACATCAGAAACACCGCTGTTAAACTAATTGAAAAATCCAATGTTAATACACATAGCGATAAAGAAGACATAAAATGCCTTAATGAATTAAAAAAGAACCGCGATATCACTATTCTGATGACTGATAAAACCGGCAAAATAACTATACTTAATAGGAACGATTATAATAAAATGATAATAGATACCATTAATAAACTTCAAGTAAACCTAATTACTAAAGACCCACTCAAAAAGCTAATGGATAAAACTAAATCTCTAATTAAAACAGGCTCTTGGCCTAATGACAAACCACCAAAACTTAACAATCACGCCCCCATTATCCCCCGTATTTTTGGAAAGTATAAAGATCATAAAACCCCTCCCTCACTTAGACCTATAGTAAACAAATCTGAAGGCCCTACATACAATCTTGAAGTATATATGAAAAATATCTATGAAACCCTCCTTCCCCCCTCAACGCACAGTTTAAACTCAACAGAAGCCTTTATAAAATCCATCCAAAATATAAATATAAACTATGATGACACACTCGTTAGTTTCGATGTAAAAGACCTGTACCCCTCAATAAACCTAAACGAAATTAATGATATAATACAAAACCAAATAATTAACACCTATGGCAATAATAAAATAAGCGAAACTTTAATTTCAGCCAATAATCTTTTACTAAACAACTCATTCTTCACCTTCAATAATGATATCTATAACAAACGAAAGGCGTGCCTATGGGGTCCCCTATATCAGGCGCAATTGCAGAAAATAAACTCGGACATTTCGAAATATCCGCTCACGATATCATAAAAAAAATGTAAAATATGGTTACGTTACGTGGATGACGTGTTCGCCGTCATCCCAAACAACATCGACCCATATACCCTTCTAACTAACTTAAACACCCTTGATGATAATATTAAATTTACCCTTGACATTGAAACTAACAATAGCATTAATTTCCTCGACGTCAAAATCATTAAAAATCGCGATAATACCCTGGATACTACAGTCTATAGAAAACCAACAAACAATAACGAAATCATTCATAACAAATGTAAAACCCCGTTCCAATACAAAACCGCCGCCATACGCTCCTACATAGATCGCGCCATCTTAATCTGCTCAAATAAAAATCTTCTTAACGCTGAAATAAAATTTATAAAGAACATTGCTAAAGATGCAGGATACAGCCACTCTCTGATTCAAAAACTCTACAAAAAGCGCTTAAGAACATATAACAAAATTAATGACGCCCAAAAAACAAAACCCAAGTTCACCACCTCCATACCATTCTGCAACGGCATAGCAAACAAAATTAAAAACGAAGGTTCCAAACACAATATACACATACCCATTAAACCCAATAAGAACATTATTCAAAGAATCCGAAATGAAAAAGATATTATTGACCCTAAAGAAACCTCGGGAATTTACAAAATTACTTTCGATCTTGAAAATAACAATAAACCTGCAACCTACCGTAATTTCGCGCGTATAGTCCGCGGACTATGTGTGTTTAAAAAGCAAATTTTTTCATCCGCGGACTATATGGTGGTGCGGATTATCTGCTAGTTATTCACAGTTCAAATCCTCAAAATCAGAATTAAACATGCGAATACTACGAACTGCCGATCAAATATAAACATAAACAAAAGAATAAGACACTAAGAAAACATCGTATCGTATATCGTATCGGTAGCGAACCATGGCGCATAAAGCAAAAGATCACTATTAGGATAGCACGTTGCTGAATATTCCTGTACTGTTATTTTTTAAATTATGTTCGCAAAATATCGTCGAAGTTTTACTGCTGAGCAATACTAATGACAAACTTTGAGATAATCTTCCAAAAAATATATCTCCTAGTGCTGAATCACATACAATCAGCCATACTGCATTTCTAGTGGGAAAGTAAAACTCACTCAATGACTCAACCATTCAACCGGGAATTCCGATAGAAAATGTACACATCAACTTTAAAGGTTTTAATGTATAATTTTTAAAATATGGTTTATTAATAACAAGTACTTCTTTTCTTTTTCTATTTATTTTAATAGTGTTAATGCTTTAATATTTTCATATAAAACTACATAATAGTGATTTACTTGCTGTTTTCTTGGGGTTATATTTTTCTCCTGCGGACTATACGGTAGTGCAGACAATACGATAATATTTAAAATAATTTTTACATAAAACTTCACCTGCGGACTATACGATGGTGCGGACTATGCGCACGAAATTACGGTACATCGGAATGACAAAGCGAAAAATTAAGGACAGAGAAATAGAACATATCAACGATCTAAAATACAATAGAAGCTCCACCGCCTTATCACGTACACATAAAACTAACCCAATAATAACTAATACCCTAAAAACCGTCAAAATAGCCCCATACAACTCACATAACTACGCTCTGAAACGCGAAGCTTTAGAAATTTTAACATCTAACATGGCAGTAAATGAGAGAGAGCACAGCATAATAACTAAGGATTGGCAACAAGTACTAAGGAATTACCGACGAAACAATGACGTAAGCGAGAAGGAGAGTGATGTGGAGGAAGATGAAGACACCTTTCAGTAATGCAGCATAAACAACATCAGAAGATGACTGCGAGAGCACGTCGAAATATATAATTTAAAAGCTGCTAAAGTTGAAGGATCGTTAAAGGTACTTAGTTTATTAATTGTTAAATTATGTCAAATGTTTGGTTTCGCTGCGAAACCAGTGAATGTTAAAGGGTTAATGGTTTAGTAAATACGTATAAAGCTAGAAAGTTGTAATTTTTAATGACTGTTTTGCATGTATAATGGTTGAATAATCTATATAAAAAAGGTGTCTGTGAAATTCTGTAGCTGTCAGAGACCCTCACATATCACTGCCAACAGCTGAACCCCATTTTATTATATAGGAGAAATTTTTATAAGAATTAATGATTTTTTTTTTTTTTTTTTTTTTCATTATAATAATAATAAAAAAAATAATCTAGAAAAATTAAATTCGCCTTTGTTTTTCCCAAAATTTGTTTATTTAATTTTTAATACTTCATACTAAGTTACAAAGTGGAAAAAAATGATCAAAGTTCTTTTTTGCATGTTATAATTTCAAAATAAAACATAAACAAAAAAAAAAAAAAAACTGTTTTTGAAAAACAAGAACAAATTTAACAATTGTGAATATTCTGAAAGTATTTATCATAACGGATTTATGTTTAGAATAATATGGGGTTTGGCTGCTAGTGGCAGCAAAATTATTGAAACACACATCCATATTTTTCTTTTTCTTTTCGTTTTTTTTTTTTTTTTCTTTAGTTTGATTGCTAATTTTTATCATGAACTTACTTTTTTATAAACAGTATCAGTATAAGACTAAGATCATGACTCGATAAATATTTACCTAACAAAATAGTATTAGGTGCACATCTTTTAAATAGAAATTATTGCTAGTGCATCAATAATTTTGCTGCCGACTGTACAAGGTAATTAGTGGTATGGCTCAGACCATACAAGGGTTCATTTCATCAGAATTCTTTTGATTTTTACTTTTTTCGATTTTTTCTATTTTTAAGCATAGTTTGCGAACACAAAATCATATTTTTTAATAGTTGGTGGTATTGGATAATGGATGTAATCCTCTATTCAAAAAAATTAATCTGGAAGTTTGAGATTTTATTATTATTATTATCATTATTGTTATTATTTAACTTTAAATGAACAAACACCTTTATGAGATTTTTCAAGTACAATTCAATTTCGGATATTTTAAGCAAATAAAGAAATATTGAGTTCTTTCAGCTAAACCTCCAGTTACAAGATATGATATGGTTCATTTTATCTATTTGATTTCCTTAAATTTTAATCAAAATCTTGCTGTTTATTTATTTGGGCAATTAATTGTATTTCCTGTTGCTTGCATAATTTTTTTTTTTCCCCACATTAGAAATTAGTTTTAAAAAGTGATTTAAAAAAATATAATTATGTTTTTAATATAAGATTTTTCTCTAAAATTTTCAATGCCAATTTTGTAATTAAAGCAATTTTTTTTTTTTTTATTGAATATTTAACGAAGATTATGACAATGTCCAAACTTTCTGAGTCACTCTCAGAACCAGAGACCATAAGGTGACCTAAGTCGAATTGCTGCCTGAGTTTGAAAAACATTGACGTATCATCATTTATCAAATGAATATTTTGAAAAATAGATACACATGCTCAGCAGTATAGTAGTGCATTAATTTATCAATATATTCTTTTTTTGTTATGTTGCTAAATGCTTTGTAATTATGTTCTTATAAACTTATTAAATGGGCATTTAAAATTCTGATTAGCAACCATAAATCTCTTATATTATAATAAATAACCTCTTTCTCGAGTAACTTGCTCAAAACATATATCTGGTAACTTTTTAAATGATGACTTTAATCAGAAACTTTTGTTTTTCACACTGTATATAGCATTACTATGACTAATAAAAGTAAATTAAAATATATCATGCAAAAGATTTACTGAAAAAATTCTTTTTTTGGTTGTAAAATTTTCCGGAAAAACACAGTAGAAAATTTTCTGGAAACATTTCCACGCCACATCACTACCAATGGGTGACCTCTATCAAAGTTTAGCCGAAATATAAAATTAAAAAAATAGTCGCAAAATGATTCTTTCAAAGAATCCAAAAACATTTCTACCCAATTCCAATATGATAAACACACACGAGTGGCCGGTACAAAAACAAACACAAAATTAATTCTGAAACTCAAGAACGAAGTCCCAATGTGAAAAAGTTACCAGTTAAAATATGCTGATACATTGAATCACATCACCCTGCTGTGTTCTAAGTTCTTTGTAACAAAACAAAACAAATGAACTGGATGAGCAATGTGAGAAATGCCTAGAAATATGAATGCAATGTGAAAATGCCTAGCTGGTTGTCAGCCAGGGCAGCTCAGTGGTAGAGCATCCGTGCGTTAAGCGGAGGTGCCCAGGTTTGATTCCCGGCTCTGGTATTTTTCACATAGTTGGTAAATAAAAATATCAACCTTTATACTCTGATTTACTTAAAAATGAATTCAACTAACTTTTGCATATTTCTGTCAGGTGGTGGTTTTATCATTAAGGCTGATTGTCTGCACTAGAGCTCTAGGCCTGAGTAGGAAAGTCCTCTATGGGGTCTTTCTAAGAGGTCCTAGCCTATATTTACGCTTGTTTCAGAGAAAATAATGAAAACTCATAACAGCTAAGCTAACAAGCTGACCAGGTATCAAACCCAGCACCTCATGTATACCAGCTTCGAGGACAGAACCTCTTGGTCACTGGTGGGCCTATTTTTATGAAAAATATTATTCATGCAAAAGTGAGAATGCATGTCAACCCACCTAGAGATGGGAATGGTCTGAAAAAAAACCCCCGGAAATTTTGGGGAAAAAAAACAGTTTTTTTCCGAAGGGGGTTTATTTCCTCCCGGGAAAAATTGAAAATTTTGAAATTTCTAGAATATATAACATGTTTAAAAATTTATAATATTTACATTACGATGCTTTTTTCGTGAAATATTTTTCAATGTTCAGTATCTGACAAGAAAACACTGACTCTGATAATGTTCATATTTCAAAAATAAAGTTTTAACCATGTAATCAAATGCTAATCCTGAAATATTGTATTACAATGACCTCCCTCCCATCACATTCATTTGAAATTTCTTATTCTTTTCAAGTTCCTTTATTCTTTTGCCCCCTTTTTTTTTTTTAGTATATATATCCTTAGACTTGTCTAACTGTGTGTATTATTTTAATGTATGTGGATATATATTACACGCACACATACATATAAATGCATGTAACAAAAAAAAAAAAAAAAAAAAAAAAAAAAAACTAAGCAACTTCTTTCTATCAAAAATTGTATTTCACAATTTATAAAAATTATATGTGCAAAAACCTACTTGATTAATGTCCTTTACATCTTAGTTAATAAGTTTTATATTATATAAAATAATAATAATAATAATAATAAATCAATAATATAATGTTGTTTTAAATTTCTGAAGTTCAACTAACTTTAAATTAAACTTTTATTTTATTTTTGTGATTAATTTCATTTTAAGTGAAAATCTGTATTAACAGTCCAGCATCAGGTCCAGTAAATCGGTGAGCCTGGCATGCAATCTGGTTTAGGTCTAGTTGACTAAATTTTTTCTCTTGCATATTAAGTTTGGTTCAGGTTGACTGATTTATTTTTCTTGTGGGTCGGATTCAGATTAGGTTGACTGATTTTTTTTTTTTTTTCCTGCGGGTTAGGTTTAAGTTTCCAATGAGTCGGGTCAACTTAAGAATATTTTTCAAAAAATTTTATCATAATAAACAGAAATTTGTTGTAATTATAAATATACTATATATTCCTATGATTAAATATACATGCACACAAATTATTTTACATACATATTGCAGAAAGGTAATAAACAAAGAAAAATCATATATATTTATAAATATATATACTAAACTTAAAGCATATTTTTTTGTACTCTTGAAGTACATAACACACAGAAATGGTTAAAAATTATTAATCTATTTTTCAGATTTTTAAATTTACATCTTAGTGTATCAGTTCAATAAAAAAATTTTTTAAATGATTTACTAACTCTGTAACAATGAAAATGTATTTTATTTTATAACTTTAAAAAGTTTTGCATGATTTTCAGATGAATCATTAAATTTAATTTAGTTTTCGGATTTCGGATATGAAAAAATCAGGTTCAGGTCAGTGAAAAAAAAAAAAATTGTTGGTTTGATTCTAATCTAAATTCATTTTATCAATGCTGCTGGGAGATGAACATTCCATAAGAATGCACACCCTATGCAAAATTAATGGTTGAAAGATGATTTGATTAGTTTTTGGTGTTTTGTGCAGGGAAAGGTACTGGCAGTTATGAAACAGAAAGGCTCATTTTTTAACAGTAAAAGCTTTTTGTATGTTTCTGTTAAGAAAAAATAATATGGATTGCATGTATTTTTAAATATTTAACACTTCATATTTTCTGAAATAATATAACTATTAAAAAAATCTATTTTTATCTGTAAAAATTCAATTTTTCCAGAAAAAAAAAAAAAGCAGAAAAAAACTGGTTTTTTTCCACTGTCTCAAAATTTCCGGAAATTTTACATCTCTAAACCCACCGTGTATCAACCGTGCACCACCACCTTAATGATTTCATGACAATTTCAATAGTGATTCCGTGTTCTGGATCAATGAACCATACAATGATTGGGAATATTTTTATTTCTTTGTTATTTGAAGAATCCGAATAGACATAAACCATAATATGCTTTGACAAGTTTATTAGAAAGTTGTTCTTTTTAAAACCTAATGCAGAAAAAAGTTATTGTTCCCATTTGATACAGTCAACAGCCGATTGAGCTTCCTAGTTTTGCAAATTTTTTTAAATGAAGGACTAAATCCTTTTCATTTAAAAAAGAGGACAGAAGATGGAAAACATAATAAAAGGACATTTTAATCCTGTAATGTTTTTTTTCATTTAAGAGGGCAGAGCGTTGAAAAAGATGACTGCCCTCTTTAAAATAGGATGTCTGGTCACCTTACCTAAGATTAGCATGATTTTACATTTTTGAATTGATAATTTCTTTTTGGTAGCACCGCATACAGTAAAAATTCTATCTACATTTAGACCGAAATTTTACTGGCCACAGTAAAATTTCCACTCACCAATGGTGAGCCCACTGGGCTCCAATTTTTACTTGGATTGGCCTTTGATAAAACTAAGCTAACTGTAAATAAATACAGTACATTCACAGAAATCCACACAACTTGAGACCAGATACTGTGTGGATTGTAGATATTATTTTTTCTGCATTTTTAAATTAGAATTTCAATGCTATAATGCATTAAAAATGGTCATATTAGTAAGCATATAAGATATATGAAATATTTAAAGAAAAAATAAAGGCAGACAAGTAAAGATTATATATGTAATAAATAACAAATATGCATATAAATTTTTATATGAGTATTTTCCTTTTCTCTTAACAAATTAAAAATGTGTTTGATTAAAAATAAAACACAAAATTTAAATACTATATAAACATTTGATACATTAACAACTTGTGTTATAAATTTACAATTTTTATTATAGTTTAGAAATATAAAGACTAATGATTTATTTTATTTATTTATCAGTCTATGAAATCTTTTGTTGTTGTTGTTCAAACACAAATGCATATGGGTTAAAAGAATTTAGGTACTTATCTCAAAGATCTAGTCCTTCCTAAAAATTAATTTCCCTTATCTCATTAGATTCAGTTTCTAAAATATAAATGTTCAAATAAGTCTTGATTTATTTCCTTGAAAATTTTACAATAAATTTCATTGTTTACATAGGTTGTGATCCTACAGATTTCTGGAGTTTGCAGATTTCTGAGAGTCTATTGTATTCATATAAAAATGAACTTACTTTGTCTTTTCTCAGAGGTCAATCCAGAGCAGATTTAGTGCTGCTTTGAGGCACTTTCACAAAGTCAATTTTCAGCAATACAACTGAGGAGATTTGGCGATAGATAAATAACAAGAAAAGTCAGGACTACAGGGGTTAAATTTTTAGGGGCTACTCCTGAATTCATGGTTTTTTAATTCCTTGGCTGTCTCTTATTACCGTAAAATCCCGAAAATAACCCCTTCCTCGAATATACCTAAACCTTCCTTTCTTGCCGAAAGTGAAATTATTCCATTTTCATAAATATAACCCTTTACCTTTTTTGTCCATCCTAGCACCAGTAAATCTGTCTTTCGCCATTTCATTCAAACCTACTTTTGATTTTCAAGGTCAGTGTCGCTATGCTTTTGGAAAAAGGGGGTTACTTTCGGGATTTTAGAGTATTATGTCAAATTATATCATTTTCATAGAAATTTCATATTCTGGATGCTTAAAGCAGGGCGCGAAATTTCTTCTCGGCAGCTCGCCATTGGCGAGTGGAAATTTTACTGTGGCGAGTAAAATTTCAGTCTAAATGTAGATAGAATTCTTACAGTATACGATGCTACCAAAAAAAAAAATAAATAAAAAAATAAATTATTTATATATATATATATATATATTGATTTAAAAATGTAAAATCATGCTAATCTTAGATAAGGTGACCAGACATCCTCTTTTTAAGAGGACAGTCTACTTTTCCAACGCTTTGCCCTCTTGAACGAAAAAACATTACAGGACTAAAAAGTCCTCTTTTTTTATGTTTTTCGTCGTCTGCCCTCTTTTTCAAATGAAAAGGATTTAGTCCTTAATTTCAAAAATTTCGCAAAACTGGGAAGCTCAATCGACTGTTGGCTGCATCGAACAGTTAACACTAACTATTTTCTGCATTAGATTCACAAAAGAACAACTTTCTAATAAACTTCCGGAGCATATAATGGTTTATATCTATTCAGATTCTTCGAATCACAAAGAAGTAAAAGTATTCCTTATATTTGTATGGTTTTTTGATCCAGAACACGGAATCACTATTGAAATTCTCATGAAATCGTTAAGAAGGTGGTGCTCTGGTTGATATGCGATGGGTTGAAGTGTGTTCTCACTTTTGCATGAATAATATTCCTTATAAAAGTAGGCCCACCCACCAGCAGGGTTGGCAAGTTTCTTCCAAGGTGGAAAAAACCGCGGAAAAAACCATAGAAAAAACCGGCCGGAAGAAATAGGTTTCTTCCAAGTGGAAGAAATGGAAGAAACTGTTTTTCTTAAAAAATTATCCTATAAATTGCAGATTTGTAAGATACAATGGATGCATTTGTCTTATAAACAACTTTAAGTAACTTTAATTATACCTATAAAAATTTAATTACATATTTAATTAATAATTACGAGATTTTTACCGAAGTGACCTTCGGTATATGATAATCACGTTCCAAAATACTCAAAATCCAGTAAAAAAATCAATTTCAATTTTAAAAGTGTAAAGTTTTATAATTTATTATTTAGACAATTTTATTTCTTTAACTGGTAATAAATAATAGTTTGTATCACTTGCTTATACTTTCCGATAAAACAGCTCTTAACAAACATTCAGTTAATTAAAAGAGCCAGTATTCAATAATTACTGTATTACAAAATGTCATCAAAAACTTCATTTTCCTAATACAGTACAGTAAAAAAGAAATTTACATCTCATATTTCAAATAAATTCACATTTCTCACATTTTTACGTTTTTTTAATCAAATTTTTAGCTTAATCCTTGCTTTGAAACTCAACTTGGGAGGGGGGGGGTACATTCTTGTATTTATTATCCTGCAATTCATACAGACTAGTGCTTAAAACAAATCACTATTACATCAATGTTTAACAAAATTAATCAGTGATGAATATTATTTCCGAACTTTCACAAATATTTAGTTTCATATTTTTTTAAATATGTTTGTTTACATTTTATAGGTACCTATTATTTGAATATGCTTAAATTATTTATCATATATGAATATGATCGATTAGTTTCATTAATATTGAAGAAATACTTTATTCTAAAATTTATTAGAAATCGTCTTTTCATTCTGATGTCTATTCTCATGAATTAATAATAACTGACTCTGTATCTGCAAAAGAAAACTGTAAACAAAGGCAATGATCTCTAATCTACAAATTCCTATAATCCGCACAACCTCTAGACAAAATTTTTGAGAGTTAGAGGAAGTTAATAACTGTAAAACAAATGAAATATTTTTTAGAGTAGTTCAATACTGCACTTTATTTTTCAACTTAAAATAGATAAATACAAACTATGCTTTTTTTTTTTTTTTTTAAATCCTAGACAACTTGCAGGAGAGTTTAAAAGTAGGTATATTACTTATTGATACAGTTTACCAGCTTTGAGTTTATACAAAAAATTGTATCCTTTAAAAAAAAAAAAGTGCAAATATTATGGTTAATTCCGTAATTATTATCACTTGTACTGTCTGAATGTATACTAATATGAGATAGTATATATGCAAAAAGTTCTAAAAATATCAGCATTGAAAAGTAAAAACCCATCACCTATATATATTTAGTGTTTGTTATAAAATAACTTATTTTTCTAACAATATTTTTAATATTAATTGGATTATAGTTTAGATTTGACATTATATTTATGCTTTGAGTTTATATAGTTCATAAATTTTAATTTCGAACATCTGTTTTGTCTTCTGGTTAGTTTCTTCCATTTCTTCTGGTTTTTTCCAGTAAACTAGTTTCTTCCGGAAGAAACCCAACCCTGCCAGTGACCGGGAGATTCTGTCCTCGAAGCTGGTCTACATGAGGCGCTGCGTTTGATACCCAGTCGCGCTCGTTGGCTTAGCCGTTAGGAGTTTTCCTTGGTTTTCTCGAAAACTAGCGTAAATATGTCTAGGACCTCTTAGAAAGACCCAACGGAGGATTCTCCTTCTCAGGCCTAAAGCACAAGTGCAGACAATTAGCCTTAATGATAACACTATCACCACCTCACAAAAATATGCAAAAGTTAGTTGAATTCATTTTATGTACTCCTGGCAAATACGCTCCCACAAAGTGATTGTTTTCTTCAGTGAACAAAATGTAGACATGTGAAAAAAAATCCCCTTTATATACCTACTTAAAAACTTACTAACTAATAAAACTTGTACTAATTAACTACTTATACTAGTGAGAACTTTTATAAAATGTTGATAAAGAATGGCTGTTAGTTAAAACAAAAATCGTTTCATCTGTCGAATATTAATTTTATTTTTTTCATTTGCTAATTTTTTTTTTTTTTTTTTTTTTTTATGATTATGATTTTAATTTAAAAAAATGTCTACCGACTTTTGTTGCGTAACTGCATGAAAGTAACACACACACGAAAAAAAAGTTTTTTGTCTATAGCAAAAATTAATAATAATGAAAGAAAAAATCTACCGTAAAATCCCGAAAGTAACCCCCCACCCCCCCACCCCATCGAATATAACCCCACTCCCTTTTCTCGCTGAAAATGAAATGTCTCGGTTATCCTGAAAGTAACCCCCCCCCCTTTTTTTTTCTTTTCTCCATCCAACAAAGCTACATCCAATCTTCGGGCACACTTACGGTACGTCGGCATTGCAAGTTAAGTTTGGCATTGAATTAAGTTTTAATATTTATATATTATTTCTAATTTAACTAATTTTTCATAAAGTGTCGGATGCATGTTATCAATGGAGTCATTACACAGTTTTTTTTACCTATAAAGTAAGAAATTACCTTTAATATTTCCTAAGTAAGTACCGTAAAATCCCGAAAGTACCCCCTCCATCGAATATAACCTCCCTTCCCTTTTCTTCATTTTTTTAAAGAATCTTGATTATAACCCCCCCCCACCTGAAATTTATCCGTTTTGCTTTTCAAAAAGGGGGGGGGGGTTACTTTCGGGATTTTACGGTATATTGTCCAGTGACACCTATAAAAATTAGAGATTTTCCCTCTCGTATCCATATATTATTAATTTAAATTAAGGTGTACTGATCTAAAATCATCATTTGAGATAAAAATGTGTCTACCACTTGTGTGTAGCTTTTAAATCTGTTTTTATATTAATTTTCATTAAATTTTGTGTCCTCCAAATGTCCACTTTTCCAAAATTGAATGTCTTCTATTTTCTTATAAAATGAAAGACATTGCGTAATTTCTCCTCTTTTTCCAATAAAAAATTCTGGTCATCTTCTACGTAAAAAATAGATAAGTTAATCATATTTTGTGGGGAGTAACTTTTTTTTTTTTTTTTCAGCGAGTGTAATCTAAGTTGAAATTTTTGGCTCTGCTTAAAGTATCTGTTAATATATTAAGAGCTCTCCATAAATCACTTATTTATTAAAAGTGCCTATAAGTCTCCTTGAAATTCATTCTGTATGTAAGTTGCACTTTTCATTGTTTTTGCATGTTAGGTAATTTCACTCCTAAACTACTGTGCACATTTTGATTACAGGGTCATTCCATGTCAAATCAACCAAAAAAAAGATGATTTGAC
This sequence comes from Salticus scenicus, assembly GCA_963930645.1. Classification (NCBI taxonomy): domain Eukaryota; kingdom Metazoa; phylum Arthropoda; class Arachnida; order Araneae; family Salticidae; genus Salticus; species Salticus scenicus. The sequence goes on from OZ005652.1 coordinate 86,608,015, forward strand.
ACCCATAGTCTTAGATTTTGACGAAACTTAGTGTATTTGTTCCTTCATGGATTTAAATGAGGAAAAAAAAAATATTTTTGCTCTGTCTTAAATAGTTTAGGTTTTACAGTTAGTTAAAGACTTGTGAATTTCATGTTTTTTTTCGATCAGGCAGAGGAAACGCAGTTTGTCCTTTCATAAAGAATAATTTTTATCTCCCTTATTTACCAACTAATGTTGATGAAATTTTTTATGAGTATGCTTTAATATATAAGAAATACAGGAAAAAATAAATTAAACTAACAAGTATTTACACATGGCCAGAAAAAAATCCTGAAATATTATTTTGACATTTTTTTTTAATGAAATACAGAGTTCCACTCCAAATGGATTATCATCATGAGGGAAAAGGATAATCAAACATTTTTTTTTTTTTTTGTATTCTTAGTCCAGGCAACGAAGGCCAAAATTTAACGAATAGAGGAAAAAAATCGTGTAGTTTTGAAATTTTACATACTCATAGCCGAGAGGGTCCTGAACAACATACTAAAAGTCCCCACCCGTGGGGGGTGAGCGGGGGGCATTTAAGGGGGGCAATTTTCAGTTTTTATTAAATATCTTAAAAACTATCGAATTTAGAGAAAAAATGTCAATTACAAAATTAATCTACGTAAAATTTCCTACAAAAATGTATATTACATTTTGTTTGTACGATCATTAGTTTAGAAGATATAGGGAGATGAAATAACACATTTTCTTGAAAAATTCTTTTTTGCAATAGTAAAATCAACTAAAGTGTGCAATTAAAAGGGTTCTTGTCAAATATTTTCTAATGTAAAAAACAAATATATACATAGGGAATATGCAAGGATAATACAGCATGTTTTGTAAGTTTTAAATAATTTTAAGGCTAGTAGGTGCAAGTGGCGGTTTGAGTAAAAATCTGGGTAAGTCCAGTCAAAATAGGAAAAATAGAAAAAAAAAATCGTGTAGTTTTGAAGTTTTGCACACTCATAGCTGAGAGGGTGCTGAACAACATACTAAAAGTCCCCGCCCGTGGGGGGTGAGCGGGGGGCAATTTTCAGTTTTTATTACATATCTTAAAAACTATCGCATTTAGAGAAAAAATGTCAATTACAAAATTAATCTTCGCAAAATTTCCTACAAAAATGTATGTTACATTTTGTTTGTACGATCATTAGTTTAGAAGATATAGGGAGATGAAATAACGCATTTTCTTGAAAAATTCTTTTTTGCAATAGTAAAATCAACTAAAGTGTGCAATTAAAAGGGTTCTTGTCAAATATTTTCTAATGTAAAAAACAAATATATACATAGGGAATATGCAAGGATAATACAGCATGTTTTGTAAGTTTTAAATAATTTTAAGGCTAGTAGGCGCAAGTGGCGGTTTGAGTAAAAATCTGGGTAAGTCCAGTCAAAATAGGAAATATAGAAAAAAAAAGAAAATCGTGTAGTTTTGAAGTTTTGCACACTCATAGCCGAGAGGGTCCTGAACAACATACTAAAAGTCCCTGCCCGTGGGGGGTGAGCGTGGGCATTTAAGGGGGGCAATTTTCAGTTTTTATTACATATCTTAAAAACTATCGCATTTAGAGAAAAAATGTCAATTACAAAATTAATCTTCGCAAAATTTCCTACAAAAATGTATGTTACATTTTGTTTGTACGATCATTAGTTTAGAAGATATAGGGAGATGAAATAACGCATTTTCTTGAAAAATTCTTTTTTGCAATAGTAAAATCAACTAAAGTGTGCAATTAAAAGGGTTCTTGTCAAATATTTTCTAATGTAAAAAACAAATATATACATAGGGAATATGCAAGGATAATACAGCATGTTTTGTAAGTTTTAAATAATTTTAAGGTTAGTAGGAGCAAGTGGCGGTTTGAGTATAAAAATCTAGATAACGAAGACCTAAAACCGATCAACATTAAAAAAAAAAAAAAAAAAAAAAAATCGTGTAGCTTAGAAATTGAGCACAGTTATAAAGTTAAGCGCCCTGAATAACATACTAAAAGTCCCTAACCATGGGGTGGGGGGCATTTAAAGGGGACTCATTTCAGTTTTTATTAAGTATCTTGAAAACTATCGCATTTAGAGGAAAAATATCTCAAAGCTATAAGATTTTTTTTAATGTTGATCGGTTTTGGGTCTTCGTTATCTGGATTTTTACCTAAACACCACCTGCGCCTACTAACCTTAAAATTATTTAAAACGTACAAAACATGCTGTATTATCCTTACATATTCCCTATGCATATATTTGTTTGGTACATTAGAAAATATTTTATCAGAAACCTTTTAATTCCACAATTTAGTTGATTTTACTATTGCAAAAAAAAAAAGAATTTTTCAAGAAAATGTGTTATTTCGTTCCCCTATATCTTCTAAACTATTGATCATACAAACAAAATAGAATGCTACAATTTTTTTAGGAAATTTCACGTAGATTAATTTTGCAATTGAGATTTTTTTCTCTAAATGCGATAGTTTTCAAGATACTTAATAAAAACTGAAATGTGCCCCCATTAAATGCTTCCCCCATGGTTAGGGACTTTTAGTATGTTATTCAGTGCACTTAATTTTATAACAGCGCTCAATTTCTAAGCTACACGATTTTTTTTTTTTTTTTTTTTATGTTGATCGGTTTTGGGTCTTCTTTATCTAGATTTTTACTCAATCCGCCACTTGCCCCTGCTAGCCTTAAAATTATTTAAAACTTACAAAACATGCTGTATTATCCTTACATATTCCCTATGTATATATTTGTTTTTTACATTAGAAAATATTTGACAAGAACCCTTTTAATTGCACACTTTAGTTGATTTTACTATTGCAAAAAAGAATTTTTCAAGAAAATGTGTTATTTCATCTCCCTATATCTTCTAAACTAATGATCGTACAAACAAAATGTAACATACATTTTTGTAGGAAATTTTGCGAAGATTAATTTTGTAATTGACATTTTTTCTCTAAATGCGATAGTTTTTAAGATATGTAATAAAAACTGAAAATTGCCTCCCTTAAATGCCCACGCTCACCCCCCACGGGCAGGGACTTTTAGTATGTTGTTCAGGACCCTCTCGGCTATGAGTGTGCAAAACTTCAAAACTACACGATTTTCTTTTTTTTTCTATATTTCCTATTTTGACTGGACTTATCCAGATTTTTACTCAAACTGCCACTTGCGCCTACTAGCCTTAAAATTATTATAATAACTATAAAACTTACAAAACATGCTGTATTATCCTTGCATATTCCCTATGTATATATTTGTTTTTTACATTAGAAAATATTTGACAAGAACCCTTTTAATTGCACACTTTAGTTGATTTTACTATTGCAAAAAAGAATTTTTCAAGAAAATGTGTTATTTCATCTCCCTATATCTTCTAAACTAATGATCGTACAAACAAAATGTAATATACATTTTTGTAGGAAATTTTGCGAAGATTAATTTTGTAATTGACATTTTTTCTCTAAATGCGATAGTTTTTAAGATATGTAATAAAAACTGAAAATTGCCCCCCTTAAATGCCCACGCTCACCCCCCACGGGCAGGGACTTTTAGTATGTTGTTCAGGACCCTCTCGACTATGAGTGTGCAAAACTTCAAAACTACACGATTTTCTTTTTTTTTTCTATATTTCCTATTTTGACTGGACTTATCCAGATTTTTACTCAAACCGCCACTTGCGCCTACTAGCCTTAAAATTATTTAAAACTTACAAAACATGCTGTATTATCCTTGCATATTCCCTATGTATATATTTGTTTTTTACATTAGAAAATATTTGACAAGAACCCTTTTAATTGCACACTTTAGTTGATTTTACTATTGCAAAAAAGAATTTTTCAAGAAAATGTGTTATTTCATCTCCCTATATCTTCTAAACTAATGATCGTACAAACAAAATGTAATATACATTTTTGTAGGAAATTTTGCGAAGATTAATTTTGTAATTGACATTTTTTCTCTTAATTCGATAGTTTTTAAGATATTTAATAAAAACTGAAAATTGCCCCCCTTAAATGCCCCCCCCTGCCCCCCGCACACCCTCCACGGGCGGGGACTTTTAGTATGTTGTTCAGGACCCTCTCGGCTATGAGTATGTAAAATTTCAAAACTACACGATTTTTTTCCTCTATTCGTCAAATTTTGGCCTTCGTTGCCTGGACTAAGAATAGCCGAGGGGCTATAAGTATGCAAAATTTCAAAACTACACGATTTTTTTCTTCTATTTTTCCTATTTTGACTGGACTATCCTGTTCTGAAGGATGTATTCTACAACATGAAAAAATAAAATAAATGGCTTTTTGCATCCTTCATTATTTTTTAACCGACTTCAAAAAAAGAAGGAAGGTTCTCAATTCAAACCGTATGTTTTTTTTATGTTTGTTAGCTCATAACTTTTGAACGGATGCTCCGATTTTGATACTTTTTGTTTTGTTGAAAAGGTCTTGGTCTACAATAGGTCCCATTGTAATATCTTTACGATCTAAAGAAAATACAGGGTGCCCAAAAAAATCAGTCCCAACTCTTTTAACTGCTAAACGGCTGCAGCTATAGTGATAAAAATGGTATGTAAGTATAGCAAAGTGGCCATGCTGTACAAGGTTAAACCGCTTGCAGCGCCACCTGGTGGAAAATAGCTGAGTTAGTTTCCTATCTCGAAAACGGTTTTAAAGAAAAAGTAAATTACAAAGCTGAAGAGTATCACCGATTTAGTACAAAAAGATAGTTTAGGCATTCATGCTAACGTTTCTATCTCGGAAATGGTTCAAGACAGGGGGAAAAAGTGAATTATAAAATTGCAGAGCATCATCGATTTAGTACGAAAAGATAGTTTTGACATTGATGCTAAAAATACAAGGCTAAAAACGTGCATTTTTTGTTTGCAATTTCTTACACTATACATACTTGAGCTACATTGCTCACGTTGTAGCGTAGCTGTTGAGACATACGCTATATAGTTCAAAATACGGTTAATTGATACTTTTTGGTTTGTTGTAGAGATCTTGGTCTGAAGTAGGTCCCATTATAACTTCTTTACAATCTAAATAAAATAAAGCGTCATCTGGTGAAAAACAGCGGAATTAGCGCCCCTATCCCAAAAACGGTTCAAGATGGGAGAAAAGTTAATTACGAAGTTGTAGAGCGTCTTCGATTTACTACGAAAAGACAGTTTTTAGACATTATTGCTAAAAATAGAACGCTTAAAACGTGCAGTTGTTTGTTCGCAATTTCCTACATTGTGCACACTTGCACTACGTTGCACACTTTGCAGCGTAGGGGATGACACGTATACTCTGTGGTTCTAAGTACTGTTACTGTAAGCGGTCACATCGATTAGCGCAAAGTCGTTTTCAACCAACTTGAGAAAGGAGGGTGTTCTTAATTCATTCTGTGTGTTGGTAGTGGTGGTGTTTGAGAGCTTATAACTTCGTAAGAGATGCTCTAATTAACCGACTTCAAAAAGGAGGAGGTTCTCAATTCAAAGCGTATGTTTTTTGTTTTTGTTTGTTAGCTGATAACTTCTGAACAGTTGATCCGATTTTGATACTTTGTAAAGGTCTTGGTCTGAAATAAATCACATTGTAAGATCTTTACGATCAAAAGAAAATACAGGGTGCCCAAAAAAATCAGTCTCGACTCTTTTAACTCCTGAACAGCTGCAGCTATAGTTATAAAAGTGGTATGTAGGTATAGTAAAGTGGACATGTGCTACGCGATTCAACCGTCTAAAGTGCCACCTGATGGAAAAGAGTGGAGTTGGCGATCCTATCTCGGAAACGTTTCAAAACAGGGGAAAAAAGTGAATTATAAAATTGCAGAGCATCATCGATGTAGTACGCAAAGATAGTTTAGACATTAATGCTAAAAACAGAACGCTTAAAACATGCATTTGTTTGTTCACAATTTTCTATTTTGTGCACACTTGAACTACATTGCATATGTTGTAGAGTAGTGGGTGACATTTATGCTATGTAAAATTCAAAGTATCGTTATTGTAAGCGGTCACATCGATTAACGCATGGACGTTTTAAACCGACTTCATAAAGGAAGAGGTTCTCAATGCAAACCATGTTTCTCGTTGTTGTTGTTGAAATTTGTTAGCTTATAAGTTCGTAAGAGATGATTTAATTTTAATACTTTTTTTGTTGTCGTAATGATCTTGGCCTGAAATAGGTTTCATTATGATTTAATTAAGTTATAAACAAATTACAGGGTACTCAAAAAAGTCTGTTCTCACTCTAACTGCTGAACGCATGCAGCTACACTGGTAGAAGCAATATGTAAGTATCGATGTTGAAACTTCTGTCCGTCAGCTGCAATGCATATTTTGCTCTGTGTTTGAACTTTACGCTGCGCAGTTTCCAGCGCAGCGGGTGACACGTATTCACTGTAAAGTTCAATATATATGCCTAACAGAATTTTCGGTTACGAATACAGCATATCCGTCCTTTACATTTCTAAAGACTTTTTAATTTAACGTATGTTCGTTCAATAGATATTTTTTTGCTCATATCCGATGAAGGCAAGAAAAGTAGCTCAACTTAAAAAATGCAGCATTTGAGAAAAATCAACTTAAAAATAACTTGACTATAATAAAACTGGCAAAACTGTCTCTCGAGTGGATAACTTTCTAGATGGAGATGTAACTTTTTTGTTCACATTGGGTGCATTTCATGTATTTTTCAGTGACATAAACCATTTTTTGAGTAATGTCACTTTTCTTGGAACTTGTGATTTGTGAAATTTCCGTCGAACGTCTTCCGATGCTCTGCTATATAAATAAGTTTTCACTGAAAAGAGAAAAATAAAATCTTTTTGTAAAAAAATAGAACCGACTCCAAAAAGAAACTACTATTCAAACAACTGAAAATGAAAGAAAATTGGCAGAAAATGGAACTGTAAATTGCGCCTAAAAGTATAAAATAATTTCCTTCGCCAAAGAACCTATAACACTACAATTAATCATAACTTTTGAAGTCGGCGCAAAATTAAATAAAAATTGATACCTTTATTCAATACAAAAATCAAATCCTATTCAAAATACACATCTGACATTGTTACCTGCAAAACGCAACGGAGAACTAATTTGATTCAAGAAAACAAATAAGATTTCGTAAGCATCAAAAGTTGGCGAAGATGCTGGTATCTGACGTCCTTGGTGAAAGAAAAATCGAAAAATTATCTGGCACACATTTTTAATTTCCTTGGGATATCATGATTATTTTGATAAAGTATATCAAGAGAGAAATAAAGAATATGAAACAACATATCGTACAACATATATTATGAAAATATACATCTTCGTGTATATTTTTGCCTTACGTTTTGATCACCAAATCCAAAAGCCATCAAGGATGATAGCTATCAAAGTTATACCAAATTTGCAAAGGAAACTCTAACTTCGTAGAAACATAAATACTGCATTGTGAAGAATGTTCACTGTTCTATGTAGATGCTACTAATGGACCAATTGTATACAGTGGTAAAATAATAAAGGAAACATGAAAATGGATCATTCGAAACAACAACATTTGTTGCTACCGATCTAAAAACAAACCTTTAAAAACTAATTAAATTTTATTTAATTTTGCGCCGACTTCAAAAGTTATGATTAATTGTAGTGTTATAGGTTTTTTGGCGAAGGAAATTATTTTATACTTTTAGGCGCAATTTACAGTTCCATTTTCTGCCAATTTTCTTTCATTTTCAGTTGTTTGAATAGTAGTTTCTTTTTGGAGTCGGTTCTATTTTTTTACAAAAAGATTTTATTCTGACTTCAAATTTAAAATTTCCAATTCCCTCATTTTCTTGAAATCGCCAAATTAGAAGTTCCAATTTTAGTAAAATTATACAAAAATTTGAACTACAATGTTATTTATCAACTACTTTCAGTTTAAAGGTTTTTGAAATAAAATGAAAAATTGAATTACATAATTAGGTGGTGCATGATTAAAACAACAGAGTAGTTTTTAAGAATGTTAATTCAACATGTACAGAAAGATACATACATAAATGCTATTAAATTGAATCAACAAAATTATATCTAAACTGAAATTTCAAAACAAACAAACAAAAAAGTTCTAAATTAATATTAAATGTTCTAATTAATAATTTGCATTAAAATTTAATTTTATTTTAAAAACAAGATCTAAATTCTAATCATTTTACTACTCACTGCTATTTCAAATTTTAATCTTATTGTAAACAATCAAACCATTCAAGTTCAGGCATGAGAATTTTCCTCGGATCCGCGATTTTCCGCTTTTTTGTGATTTTCGTTTATTTTGCGGTTTTTTGTTTTGTTAAAATCAAACTCCAATAATGATCAGTCTTCAAACGCTCCACGAAAAACTTTAGATTCTCAATCTTTTTCCATCCAAAATATAAATGTCAATATTCATTTTAAGCATGCTTTATCAGATTCTATAACATATAAAAGAACAGAATTATTCAACATTTCTTACTCATGTAATTTTTTTTGTCCCCCCCCCTTTTCATCTCTAACCATTGCCAATCAAACACTCTGCGGGAAGCCTTTTAATTTTGAACATTTATCCATCCACAACAAAAATGTCAATATTAATTTTAAATTTACTATATGATATTCTAGAGCCCATAAAGAAGTAGAATTATGTTTAATATTTCTCACTCATGAAATACCTCCCCCCCCCCCCTCCTCCTTTTCCACCACCAGTCAATGTTATTAAATGTTGATTGCTAGCTAATTCTTTTTTTTTTTTTTTTTCTAAACACATGTTTTATTGTGTTGATGTGTTATTCTTTTAGTTTAATTTGTCACTTTTAAAATATTTTGTATAGTTGCTCCTGTGAGTATTATTTTTCATTTGAAATAAATTTTATGAACACATTTGTATAGTTTTCCCCGCGCACGTTATTTTTCATTTGAAAATAATTTTATGAACACGCGTGTTTCCTCTTTTTTCAATTTTCTGCACTCTCATGCCTGCAAGTTGCAACAAGACAATTAAGTGATTTTCTGTCTACTGTGTAGGGTGTAGGTACATGTTTAGATGTCTGAATAAGTTGGATCTTGTTTGACATGTTTAAACAAGTGAGCTTGCTAAGTAGCAGGGACAAAACTTGGCATCTTGTAATTAGTCAGTCACAAAGCTATTGCATGTGTAACATGCATTATTGAGACTACTCTATTTTGAAAAGAATTATTGTTAATTATTTTTTGAATGTTATAGTATACAGTAGAAGATCTCTATAATGCAAAGCTAAAAACACAAGGTTTTGCATTATATAGAATTTTGCATTATATAGATCACCTTTCACATATCGTCAAACTTACCTTGTAAACATGGCCAAATATGTCTGAAACATATCAAAACAGAGTAGGACATTTTAAAGTTACATTTCTTGGAACAAAAAATTAGGTGGATAATAACTTTCATTCTAAAATTTACTTTATAAAGATAGTCCATATATGCAAGCCTGTACAAAATCATTCATTATACTGCTCACATAAAAAAAAAAAATTAATTATAGCAATTTCTTCATTAAAAATCTCTGAATTAAGCAGATAAAGAAAAACAAATGTATCACACCTACTTCTCAACAAAGTAACAGTTTTTTAGGAAGTATTTCTTAACTGCAAAATTTATTGTTTATATCCAAGAAATTTTGCATTATATAGAGAATTGCATTATATAGAATTGCGTTATAAAGATCTTCTACTGTATTAGAAAAATGGAGAAGTGCAGTGCGATGACTCAAAGTGATTGTCATTTGTTATACCATGTTAGGAAAAAAACCTTGCAAACTCTTGATAAACTATTTGAAACTAATTTAACTCTCTTAAAATTGAGGTCAGAATTAAGTTGTGAATTAAAAACTATTTGTCTTCATCACCAAAGTGTGTTTTTGAAAAAGTATAAATTATTGCAAAACCAACAAAATATGTATATATATATTATTAATATCTTTTAAACTGAAATTAGTTGACAAATAACATTTTCTGCATTGCTGCTTTCATTGCAGTACTCGTGCGTACTTTGTTTTCCTGACGAAGGATCGTGTTTTTTTTTTTTTTAACTCAAAACAATTGATAAAATTCTTGTATTTTATGATGTTTATTCAAAATTTGTACTTATTAAATAACATTTTGGTTCAAATTTTTGTATAATTTTACTAAAATTGGAACTTCTAATTTAGCGATTTCAAGAAAATGCAGGAATTGGAAATTTTAAATTTGAAGTCAGAAAAAATAATGAAGGATGCAAAAAGCCATTTATTTTATTTTTTCATGTTGTAGAATACATCCTTTAGAGCAAGAATAAAAAAAAAATTTTTTGATTATCCTTTTCCCTCATGATGATATTCCATTTGGAGTGGAACTCTGTATTTCATTAAAAAAAATTTCAAAATAATATTTCAGGACTTTTTTCTGGCCATGTACAAATACTTGCTTGTTTAATTTATTTTTTTCTGTATTCCTTACATATTAAAGCATACTCATAAAAAATTTCATCAACATTGGTTGGTAAATAAGAGAGAGAAAAATTGTTCTTCATAAAAGAACAAATTGCAATTCTTCCTCCTGATCGAAAAATAGCATGAAATTCCCAAATCTTTAACAAGCTGTAAAACCTAAACCATTTAAGATAAAGCAAAAAAAAATTTTTTTCCTTATTTAAACCCATAAAAGGAACAAATACACCAAGTTTCATCAAAATCTGAGACTATGGGTGTCATGTTGTGGTTGAATTGACATGGAATGACCCTACAAGTTCAGGGGCATTTTTAATTTTCACAAACTAAGTTCATTTTATTCACAAATTATTTTATAAATTCACAAATTGGGGTATCATAAAAAAAAAAAAAAAAAAACTGGAATGAGCCCTATTCTTAGAATTAGGGATTAAAATTGTGTACCAAATAACAACAATATATAGCATAGATATATGCCGAAAATCTGTCTGTATGGACAATTAAAAATCCGCATAGAGATTCAGTTAAAACAATGAATCTGATAACATTGTTGTGTCTTTTTAGTTATGGTATATTTTAATAATTTGATATGAATAGTTTTATAATTGTTAATTTACTTTATTTTGAAAACTTATTTCCTTTTTAGGGTATAGAATGTTTTTCTGGCTATTGTGATTAAAAGAACAGAGAAAGAAGTCAATAAAACAATTTTAGAAGCTGTTACTTGATGAATAAAGAAAAAAAAGTTGGAAACAATCATGAAGCAAAAAGTAACTAATTTGTTCTAAATAAAATTTGTTGCATAATATTCATTCATTTATACTAATAATAATAATAAAAACTATTGGTAAACTCTCACAATTGAATATAATGCATCTTCTTGATTTAAAAGTTAAAGAGTGTGTTAATAATAACAGGAGACTTGGCGATGGAATATTAAAACCCGAATAAATTACTATGTCAGAAACGCCAAAGAAAAATATTTGAGATGCATACAATTGCTATTTCGGTAGCCTTAAGCGTACCGTCTTCAGTACAAAAAGAATTCTGAATCTGGAGAAGTGCTCGTATATATAGGAGAGGGACTGAATTTAGTTCAACCAATAAGAATACGGGAAAGGTGGGGAGTGTGGCCAATAGGAATTTAGGAATGTTAGCTGTGTAAACAGTAGAAAAATTAAGAAAATGTGGACTGAATGTAAAATTTCCAACAATCAGACAAATAGGGAACAGCGAAATCACAATTTACAAGGTTGTAAAATTTTTTATAAATATGAAAAGCTTCAAAGGCTACTGAAACAGCTGTATGCATCTCAAATATTTTTCTTTGTCGTTTCTGACGTAGTAGTTTATTCGGGTTTTAATAGTGTGTTAATATGTTGCATGAAATGGTTATATATTGTTCAGTTAATTTTATCTATGTTACATTTTTGTGTACATATTGCTAGTAAATTTAAAATTAACTTTTTTTCTTTACAGTCAAAATCTAAGTCTACTGGAAAAAAGACAGAGCAAAATTACAATCAAGGGGGTCATTCCAATGAAGTAAGTATTTTTATGTATTTTACGTGTAGAGTGTAGCACCCACTATCCAGAATTCTCTTGATCATAAATTTTCTAGATTTAGGGACTTTTTCCCTTATTGATTTCTTTGAATTGTAAAAACAAAACATAATACAGTATATTCATTCGTGTTTACATTATTATCATATATACAAGAACTTTTGCATTTTGAAACTTCAAAAGGAAAATATAAAAAATCAATTTTTACAAGACAAGGACAAATTAAATTGTGAATTTTCTGAATTAGATAATCAGTAATTCTCTTTACAAATTCTATGATAACATAAAATAAGTGATGTTACGTATTTCATCATCTTAAAAAAACCACTACAATTTCAAAGTTCATTGAATGCGATACAATCTGTATATTATGATCTGCATTAAAACTATTTTAGATTAACCCTCGCTTTCCCAAGATCAAGGCGTTACTGTAGAAAAATTGCTTTCAGGTGCCGCTTGGCACGTTTGGCGAAAAACACCAGCACCGTGCCTTTTTGTATCGTTTACAAGTTGCAACATTCCGCTGGTTACGTTTGCTATCTTTGGCAAATTAGCGCACTTTTCGAATGAGGTGGGCTTAACTAAATTTCAACTACAAAATGGGGTCAAAATGGCCCCATCTTGGGAAAGCAAGGGTTAATCTTCAATCTTTTTTTGAAATTCAGAATTTACCAATTTTATATTTTATATTATGGAAGCTTGAAATTTTGAATATATTTTTTGTAAATTACAAATTTGCTATAAATTTTGCAAGTTATATCTCTCTTTATAGGTAAAAGATCTGAGCTCCCTGTAATTTCTGTCTATTAAGGGTTTGTGATTTGGGGAATTTTCTGATAAAAGGCTTGGTAGTTTAATTTAAGTTTTAAGTTTTTAAATATATATATTTATAAAATTCTCACTCTATAGTTTGGAGTTTTGGATAATAGGTCCCATACCTTATTACAATTGTGTGTTTTAGATTTATTTCTTTAGGAATCTATATTGCAATAATTCATCTACAATCAAACCTCGTTAACGTGAACACACTTAACATGAATTACTTTTAACATGAACTGTTTTCACAATCCCCGTTAAAATGATGATTAGTTTCTGAGTTACTGATAGCATGAACAAATTTTTTATTCCTCTTGAGATTCATGTTAATGAGGTTTGACTGTATTTATGTACATATTTAAATCTGTATATAATGGAAAATTTGTTATCACGAGTCTTTTGACATGCTAAATCAATTTAACCCTTTATCTATTGTATTATGAAACAGACAAAAAGTTACTTTAGAGTATTTTTTAAAGATATATGCAATAAAATTTATGCATATCACATATTCATAGTAATTATGAAGATTTTGTAAGGGGACACTTTCATGAACTAATGGTATATAAAGGTTGTAAATGATATTACAAAATTACAACCTTGAAAATGTGTAAAAAGTATGTACTTTTTACATTCTTCATATTTTTTCTAAGATTGATAGTAGGTTCTTGCAGTAATATAGGAGTTAGTTAATAACACACACTTGAAGATTGTGAAACATGCCAACCAAAAACAGTGAGGGCACTCTATAAAATCCTTTCTGGTACAAAAATGGCTGCATGTAGCTTTTAGAATCATGTAATGAGATTAAAGTGAAGTTATATATATATTCTGTTTTTATTATCTTTGACATTTTTTTCATAAATTCGATTGTATATCATATGCTTTTTAGTAGATAAAGGGTTAAACCAAAATTAGGCAGAATATTTATTTTAGAAATGAACCTTGAATGAGTTTGTTGCTAACTTGATTCGCCATTTTGTTCTGAAGGCTCAAAAAATGAGTTAGAAAATGTCATACAAAAGCAGTCTCACTAAAGATAAAATAGTACTGATGATTTCTATAAAGGACTGATTGACACTTTTTATCTACAATTGTTTATTCTATTAAAGAATTAAATTATATATTCATTGTAATTTTTTTAGTTAGGAGTTAAAAAAAAAAATCTTAAGCACTGTTATTTGACACTCTTCAGGCTTTAACAAAAGTTTGATTTCTTAAAGTGAAGGAAGTTTTGAGTGCATAAAATGAGAAAGATATGGATAATAAGTAGCCAGATAATAATAATAAATAGCATAATTTTAATTACCTTAAAGTATTATCCTTAAATTATCTAATTTAAATTTCTCTATATATTAAAAAAAAAGGTTACTGTCACTGGCGTCAAATTTTTTTATCTGCAACAGCATCTTCTAACGGAGGGCAGGGTCCTTCGCGTCATGAGAGGTATCAATGTGTTCCAAGTACTCCAAGGAAGACATTTCAGCCGCTTAGAAATTTCTATCATTTTAATTGAAGTTATTAACTAAAAATGACAAGTTTATGAAGGTTATTTGCCATTTTGTAAAAAGTTTCTCCCAGTGACGTTGTTCTGTCATGAAGTCATTTTACACGAGAAAATTAAAATATGATCCATGGTTCAATGTAGGTAGGTAGGCTGGTTGGTTGGATTTAATGTCGCACCAATACTGCACTATGGGTAATTGGCAACGGTCTGGGACACACCCCTAGAGTTGTTCCAGAGACATGTCATCACAATTTTGAACCTTCACAGAGGGGATCCCCCTCCGCTTTGATGATCCCCAGAGGTATAGTGGGGATGGGAACATGGAGGACTTTGCACCACGACAGATTTTATGTGCACCAGCCACCATTAGTGTACACGACGGTCTTTAGCCGGCTCAAGTATCGAATCGGCAATCTTCCAATTACGTGCTCAGCGCTTTACCGACTAGGGTACCATGGCCTGAAACCAAGGATGTAAAACACAAAGAAAATAAATATCAACTTTTGTTCTCTACTTTTTGAAAATTAATCTTCTTACATGGAAAAATTAAAATATGATCAATGGTTGTAGGTAAGTAGATAATTAGATAGGTTGTGATTGACGTCGTACTGTTACTGCGCTTTGGATAATTGGCGACGCTGTGGGACACATCCCTACAGATGTTCCGGAGACATGCCACCACATTTTTGGTCCTACACAAAGGGAATAGCTCTCCAGGGTCATATACTAAAGTGTAATGCAAAAGGGTCTAGATATTATGATTTTCTTTCTATTAAAAAAAATAAATATATATATATAAATATTATATATTTCAATTTAACATTGGATATGAGGATTTCCATAATAATTTTCTGCTTTTGTCTTGTAATATGCACTATTAATATTCCTTTTCAGTGAAAGAAAGCAGCGAATAGGCGGGCAGAGTTCTGCATGTGTTAATAAGTAAAGTGAGTCAGGGGGGAGGCGAAGCCTCCTTCGGGGGTTCGTGAGCGGAGCGCGCAGGGGGCAGAGCCCTCTAGTAATTTATAATTTAGCATAGAAATAAAATAAAATAACTATTTTTTCCAATGCAGATGATTTCTGCAATTATCTAAATTTATAATCAAAATGAATATGAATCAAATTTCTCAGCAGAACTTATCATACAATTATTTAACTGTATTAAAAAAAAAAAAAAAAAAAAGTTTAATAATAGAGCAATGTGGGACTTAAGCTAATGGGAGAAATTTTTCTTACGTGTAATAAATAAAGGTCATCAATAACAAAATAATACCACTGGGGGGAAAAAAAAAAAAAAAAAGTTTTTATTTTTTTTAATAAATAGGTACTAAAATTTTCTTTGGATGATAAAGTAAACAATGATTATCTGCTATTTCATTATGAGAATTAAAAAAAGTTTAAATATAAAACAGTCTGTAATACTTGAAAATAACTGATTACAAGTTAGACAGTTTTGGTCGCCAGTACAGTGACGACCTGTTAAGCCCCAACAAACCTTTTAACTTTTAAGATGTTAAGTCTAATATAATATTTCAAAATTTGTCTTGATATTTTCATAATGTATAATGTGTATAAAGAATTAGAACATAAGGAGCTCTCAGTTATGTGCAATTTTCACTGATGTGGTCTATTGCATATAAGATTTATTCCTTTCCAATTAAAAACTCGGTGCAGAAAGGTCACTTGGTGTGATAATTCAAGGTATCACTCCACTGATATAAAGTTTTTAACGCCAATCTCTTTTTTTTTTTAAATTTCTTTACCAAAGTATAAGTATTTATAAAAAAAATTTTAGCTCATATGTTTTTACATGTGTTTTGAAGTGTAAAAAATCCAAAAACATAAAATTGATGTTGTGTCCATCAGTAAGTTAGTCAATTAATTGGTGTGTTAATTTGTAAGTGTGTGTATTCATTGTCTCATGAACAAATGATTGTTAAAGAGATTGGATCAATTTTAAAATATCACTCATGATACTGGCAAGAACCCTATTGCATACTTGTCAATTCTCCCTTATTTCAAGGGAGACTCCCTTATTTTGGGACTGTTTTCTACTCTCCCTTATTCTGAACATTTTAGAGATATACCTATAATTTATTATAAACTTAATATGAATCTATTTAGAGGAATTTAATCTGGGGACAAAAAAAGATTAACTGGCAAGTTTTTCTGTTAGCAAATTTATGAGTATTTCCAGTATTGGTATTCTTTCAACTATAGATAGAATGGAGTAGAAGGCTGATTTTATTACCAACTATGTGAAAAATACCAGAGCCGGGAATCGAACCCGGGCTTTCCGCATAACGCGCGGATGCTCTAACCACTGAGCTACCCTGGCTGATAACCAGCTCGGCACTTCTCACATAATTTACGTTGGCAAGGTCACCGCTTTTCTTCTATATCACTTGATATAGCTGCTTTAATGCAGTCTCGGTGACCTTGCCAACGTAAATTATGTGAGAAGTACCGAGCTGGTTATCAGCCAGGGTAGCTCAGTGGTTAGAGCATCCGCGCGTTATGCGGAAGGCCCGAGTTCGATTCCCGGCTCTGGTATTTTTCACATAGTTGGTAATAATATCAGCCTTCTACTTCATTCTGTCTAAAATTAATTTCCAGGTTGATGAATTAAATTTCTGAATTCTTTTAACTACTCTTTCCTCTCTCTACCCCCTCCTGCTGTCCAAATGATGCAAATAATTTAATAACCCATAGGCTAGTGTAAAAAAAGTAATAATAATAAGGAAATTTTGACCCTCTTCTGTACCAGTGATGTTAGATGTTACTGAAAGTAAACTCATGATGAAATGCATATAATTTCTTCAGAACATTTTTGATTATGTGAAAATATATAGAGGTGCAGTAAAATTTTAATTATTATTAAAAAACTAGTATGTTGTGGCCACCACATGACTTTCTTCTATATTTTCCTATACAAATTCACTCAGTAAAAATAATTTATTAAAATTATTATTAAAAAAAATTATCTTCCATGATAATTCAGACTATTTCCATATTAGAGAAGTAGTATAAAACTAAATATCCAAAAAAAGGAAATTTTATTGTCAATATTACATTTAAAAAAAAAAAAAAAAAAAAAAAAAAATTGTTAAAAATGAAAAAAAAAAAATAACTTTATTTTAAATTATCGCAGATCAATGGTTCAACCATTCGTTTCTAAGGTATTGGCGAGCTCTTTTGAAAGATATACCCATCATGAAAATACCACCCTCGAGGGGGGGGGGGGGGCGATGCTCCTACACATGCAAAAAAATTTTCCCAGTTGACTATCTCTATTATAAATAATTCTTGTAAATTTCATAATGATTACTAAAAAATAATTTTCTTAATGCACATTTATACAAAATTTTGTCCTATATCACCATGTTAAAAATTTAGAAAAAGTGGGATGGCAAGGCAACCTGTGAGACAATTTTTACCAAAAGTTGATAGGCACTAATTTATGTCAAGGTGCAACTACATACCAATTTGTATGAAATTCTGTGCAGTAGTTCCTGAGATACAGTTGCCACAAAATTTTGTCTCACACACAGACTGAGACAGACAGACAGACAGACATTTTCTAAAAATGGTCAAATCATGTTCTGCACTGTCAAAACGTGTAAATCCATCAAAAACCCGAAGTTGAAAATTTTTACGAATCCAATACTTTCTTCTATTGAATATAGAAGAAAGTAATAATCAAGGTAGAAACTTAATTTTTATTTTTCTTAAGCCACTATCAGATTCATGATACAGAATGCTTCATAGAACACTCTGCAAAATTTGGCAGATGTGTCGCTACCACAAAGTATCGCTTTCTATTGTGCATGAGCAATCGGGCTACTAGCCAGCTATGTGCAGCAATAAAGTATTTCCCATCTGCTGCCAAAAATGTTGGAACTGATGATTGATTCAAATTCCCACTGTTACATGGCTTTTTACTTTCTTCTATATTCAATAGAAGAAAGTATTGGATTCGTAAAAATTTTCAACCTCGTGTTTTTGATGGATTTACACGTTTTGAGAGCTGTAGAACATGATTTGACCATTTTTAGAAAATGTCTGTCTGTCAGTCTATGTGTGTGTGTGACAAAATTTTGTGGCAACTGTATCTCAGGAACTACTGCACAGAATTTCATACAAATTGGTATGTAGTTGCACCTTGACATAAATTAGTGCCTATCAACTTTTGGTAAAAATTGTCTTACAGGTTGCGTTGCCATCCCGCTTTTTCTAAAGTTTTAACATGGTGGTTTAGGACAAAATTTTGTATAAATGTGCATAAAGAGAATTATTTTTTAGTAATCATTATGAAATTTACAAGAATTTTATTTGTAATAGAGATAGTCAACTGGGAAAAAATTTTTGTATGTGTAGGAGCCTCGCCACCCTCCTGGGGGGGGGGGGGGAAGTCTCCCCTCAAGGGGAGTAAATTTTCATGATGGGTATCTTTCAAAAGATCTCGCCAATACCTTTAAAACGAATGGTTGAACTATCGATCATCAATAATTTAAAATACAGTTAAAAATTTTTGTCATTTTTAACAAAAAAAAAAAAAATTTTTTTTTTAATGTGATATTGACAATAGAATTGACTTTTTTTGGATAATTAGTGTTATACTACTTCTCTAATATGGAAATCGTCTGCATTATCATGGAAGATAATTTTTTTAAATAATAATTTTAATAAATTATTTTTACTGAGTGAATTTTATAGAAAAATATAGAAGAAAGTCATGTGGTGGCCACAACATACTAGTTTAGTACAACAGTTGCATATGAAGCATAGTTGTAATAAAAACTTTAGAGACATAGTCCACCATCCATAGTTATACATTTTCTCCCAACATTTCTTGACCTTTTAAAGACCATCATTATAGAATAAGGATTACTTCAATCTGCAACACTCTGAAACTGAACAATTAATTCAGTTATTGTGTATACAATATTGTAAATTACAGTATAAACTGTAATTTACAATAATATGTATACGCAGGGTTTAATTTCTGACCAAAAAAAAAAAAAAAAAAAGTATGGGAATGCTGATCTTCAGAACTTACATTCGTATGTGTGTCTCATTGTCAAGTCTGTCAAAGAATTTTTAGAAATTTTACTCCAGTTTTCTAAGTTGTCTTATCTTACAATCTTAAAAAAAATCAGCAGGGCATTTTCTAGTTTTTCATTTTATATTTCCAGTAAAACTGATTGTTTTTTTCTTAAAAAGCAAATTGCTGTTTACTTTTTTGATTAAATTGTGGTTTCAACTTGTTACTCAGTAAAAGAAAAAAAGCACAAACTGTATTCATTTATGGTTAATTCGAATAGTGTCTAGCTGTTGTGTGAAAAGTGACAGTGATAAGACACATGTCTCTTGCTGGTAATGTTAAATAGCAAGAAAGAAGCTTGTGTCACAAGTTACATTACAAATGTAGATGTCATAAGAAAAGAAAAAATCAGGGACTTTGATTTTTCAGAAATTATGCACCGGTGAGTTCCAGTATGCACTACTAGCAGGCTACGCCCACTTCGCTGGTCACTGTTTTTAAATGAATCACTATAATCAGTGGCGCCGACTATGTGGGGGCTCGAGGGCTCCAGCCCCCCCCCCCCCCCCCCCCCCAGAAATTTTGAATACTGATTCCCTATGAAACAAGAAATTCTTTCCTTTATTTCTCATTTAGTTTTTACCAAAATCATAGCTGTAAAGTAAGGTTGTTGCAATTGAAAATGGACATAAATCGACTAAGAAAAAAAAAAAAAAAGAAAAAACAAGAAAGGCTGAAAGTTTCTGTATGGGGCGCAGGGGGGAGTTCAGAGGAAGATGATTCCCTTTGCTTTGCTATGGAAATCCCAATCACTTATGGTTTGTGCATGAGGAGCAAAAGTTTTCAGAAACATCGATGCAAAGTAATATAACTATTTTCACAAAAGTTCCTGCCATATTGTTATTAAATTTTTTATTTTATTAATTTTATATTTGCATTTTATTTATTTGGTTGCTTCTTTTTTTCCTTGGCATTTTTAAATAAAAATGAACTTTTTTGGATGTAAGTCATGAATTTATAAACAATAAAAGGTATACAATATTGCCCCCCCCCCCTTTTTTTTTTTGTTATGAAACTTTTTATTTTAGGAAAATAAAACTTGATAATCTGGTGTGTCACTCACACGACTACCCTGAAATTTAATACTATAAATGCAGATTGGAGATTAAGGGGTAAGATTGCAAGGACTGTTATGCAAACCTATGTTAAAACAATTTTTCGGAACAGCTTTATTTGACAAGCAATTCTGTGTGAGGGGGGCAGGCCCCTCACACAGGGGTTAAGGGAGGCTACCACCCCTCAACCCCCTGTTTCATTACTTTATCTACATTTTTGTAGAATTCAAATCTGTTTTTATATTCAAAAGTTCATTTAAAATTATTCAGGCAACTTTCACACCAACATTTCTAAAAACATGATTTTTGGATTCAAGGGACCTCAAAAGGTGTAAGTATAACAAAAACTCAGTTTAGAAAATTTGACCCAAAAACAATACTATATCTTATGGGTAAGAAAAAGGTAATAAATAGATTTAGTTCGAAAAATATGAACGTAGTGATATTAACTTCATTTGTCCTATTGCCTTAAATAATTAAAGGTCATTGCTGAAATTTTTGGAGTGTAAGGCTGATTTTTTATACCAACTATGTGAAAAATACCAGAGTCGGGTATCGAACCCGGGCTTTCCGCTTTATGTGCGGATGCTCAAACCATTGAGCTACCCTGGCTGATTACCAACTAGGCATTTCTCACATAACATTCGTTGGCAAAGTCACCAAGTCTGTACACATAGCTATATCGAGTGACATTAATAGTCATGGCACAACTCCAATGGACCATGAAATTTTAATTTAATTTAGAAATTTATTCATCAACCCTGAAAGTTCATTTCAGAAAATTTTGGAGTGGAAGGTTGATTTTTTATACCAACTATGTGAAAAATACCAGAGCCGGTTATCGAACCCGGGCCTTCCGCTTTTAATTAAATATATTTAGAACTTTTTTTTTTTAACAGCTGTTAAAAAAAATAAAATTAATGAAAAATTTTATAGCTTATTGCAGTTGTGCCATGTTCAAATTTGTCACTTGACATAGCTGCTCTAATGCAGACTCGGTGACCTTGCCAACGTAAATTATGTGAGAAGTGCCGAGCAGGTTATCAGCCAGGGTAGCTCAGTGGTTAGAGCATCTGCACGTTAAGTGGAATGGCCCAGGTTCGATTCCCGGCTCTGGTATTTTTCACATAGTTGGTAAAAAATCAGCCTTCTTCTCCATTCTATTAAAATTTAATTAAAGATAGTTTATGAAATTTTAACATTTTAAGTAAAAATGAAAAGTAAGAAAAAATATTGTTTTTAAAACTTAAAGAGAAGATATAGCATTATTTCGAGATTCTGCCTTTCCCCTCCAATTTTAACTTAACCATAATCACAATATTGGTTTCAAATTGAAGTGGCCGATGGCCGTATTATCCCAGTGACCTCCCTGCTACTCTTAATTTTGTTTTATAAATTCAATTCACATAATTTTATAAAATAAATGGCAAAGAATATGATGGCATTTTCAGAACCAGTTTTGGGGCCCTTTGCTACTCAGGGCCGCTGTGTTAATCAGGCCGTTGTTTGTGTGTGTATATGTTCTTTTCCTTGGGTAAGTGTGTGTACATTATTATACCATATTTGATGACCTTGTATTAGAAATGTGATGCCCCCCCCCAATCAAAAAATAATCCTGGCTACGGCCTTGGTTCGCGCCCCCCCCCCCCCCCAGAAAATTTTTCAAAGTCGGTGCTGCTGACTATAATTAATGCATTCTCAAATTGCATTAATGAATTCATGTGGAAAAAAGGAGAAAAAATAATTCTGATTGGGAAAAATGTCACACCGGATCCCCACTGCCTTCGGCAGCACAGGGCCATTGTGCAACTGACATTGTGCACACATTTATGTTCGACACTCTCAATGAATCACTATATTATCATAAGGGAAAAACATAAAATACAAAAAAATTCTCTCATCAATGGAATAATCGGTCTGGGCCTGACTGCTTGCGGCATCTTGTTCCTTCGCCCACTGTTCCCGTCCCTTCTAATTCTTTTACACTTTCAAAAATATCAGCAATCGTTTTCTTGGGCTTTTAAACCTAATAATACTAATTTTCAACGTTCTATATGAATTTCTTTATTTTTGCCCCTGCGTCTGTTCCTCGTAATAATTCTACACTTTCAAAAATATCCACAATCGATTTTATCAGGCCTTAAAACCTAATAATACTAATTTTCAATGCACTAACTCTTATTTCTATATTTTTAACCCCCTCCCCCTTTTTCTTCCATCCTAATAATTTTTCCATTTTGAAAATATCAGCATTCGATTTGTAGGACCCAAAAACCTATATGTCCGAAATTTGAATGGTCTAACTCTATTTCTATTGTCTTGCCCCTTCACCCCCCCCCCACCTCCCCACCTCCCCTCCTTCCTGGCTCTCCTAAAAATTTTACCAATTTGAAAATATCCGCAATCGATTTGTAGGTATCAAAAACTTCTTTGTACCAATTTTGAATGATCTAACTCTATTTTTATTTTTTTGCCCTTCTGCCCCCCCCCCCTTTCAGCCCTGCCTAATAACTTTACACTTTCAAAAATATCCCGATTCAACTAGCAGGCCTCTAGAACCTTTCTGTACCAATTTTAAGTCTAACTGCATTTCTGTTTTTTTTTTTTTTTTTTTTTCTTATCTTATCCCACCTGGGAAGAATTTCTAAAATTCCAGAAATTGGTTTTTAGATATTTGTGTGAGCTGTATTTTAGAGCAAAAATCTCACATATATCTTTTTTTTTTTTTTTTTTTTTTTTTGTGATATAAAGGATTATTTGAAATCATGTTTTGCTGAATTACAAAAATTCCAGAAATTGGTTTACATATTTGTATTAGCTATATTTTAGAGCAAAAATTTCATGTATATAAAGGATTATGAGAAACCACGTTTTGCACATGTGAAATAACGTTTTGCCCACCCCTCTCCCTTGGGGACCGAATTTCTAAAATTCTAGAAATTGTTTTTTAGATATTTGTGTTAGTTATATTTAAAGTAAAAATTTTATGAATATTTGCTTTTTTGTTTGAAAGATGAAGGATTTTGTGAAATCACATTTTGCTCTCTCCCCCCCATCCTTTGAAAGGCGAATTTTCTAAAATCGCTTCTTAGTGGATGTCAATGTAATGGAAGGAACATTGTCACAAAATTTCATACTTCTAGGTCCAGGGATTTAAGCTGGGCGATGACGAATCACTCACTTACGCACTCAGGACAAACGATTTTATATAAATAGATTAATGAATTCCCATGCATTCTAAATATGTAAAAATTCATTAAAATTAAAGGAGAATGGGAACTGCATTCTCATGCAAATTAAGCCCTGTGTACATAAAGATCAATTAATAAGCAGAATAAATTTTATCCAGACATCTCTGTTGTTTCTTTTTAATAATTAAAACTTTATCATGACCTCCTTCTATTTTGAGAATACTAATAAACATTCTGACTTAGTGATTGAATCATAGCATACTTAAACATTGATGTCATTATTTATAAAATATGTGAGCCAATGTTGAATAGTATAAACTGGTATAAGAGTTAAACAAGCAAGGAAATTATATGTTCCTTTCCGAATATCAAACGCAAAATGGGCAAAGGCCAACTAAATATATATATATATATATATATATATTAATGAATTATACACTAACGAAATATGTACAATTCATGTACCAATCATTAAGCCGTGCTCTTTAGAGATGTATTATTTAATGTTGTTTGCTAGAGATATACCCAAAGCCAAGATATGAAAAATATTAGTTCATATAATAAAATATTTTGTTACATTTTACAAATTGTATTTTTAAATTTAAATCAGGAATATTATAATATATATATAAAGCTAGATAAACAATTTCATTCCATTAAAGTCAATAGCCTTGATATATTTTAACTCTATAAGCGTTAAGCCTGTCTTTTTCTGGCATGCATAATCAAAATAAAAGGCTGGTGCAGCTAAATTTTGCAATATATTTTACTTTTTTCAAGAAAATAAGATTAATAAACATGTGTAGTATACAGTATTAAATTCTCATATTTATACTGTGCATAGTATTAATTTTATGAATCATTAAACAGAGATACCGAAAGACGGCTAACGCTGATAGGGTTAAAAAGTTATTTAAATCGCTACAGTCCTGAATACCCGAGCTTCAATTTATTCAGGTTAAATTTAGGCATATAATGCAATTACTCTTTTTCATCATAAGGTTTTTTAAAGTTTTATTTTATTTTAGAATGCATGGAGCCGATTTAGGCAATCCTCTGTGTCTGATATGTGGGATGATGCAGATGAACATTTTCCAGCTCTGGGTAATAACTCTGTTTATTTTATTTTGATGATTATTCCTTTTCAGTTCAAAGTATTTTAATATTTATATCTTTAAAAAGAACCCTTTGCAAAATTTTTCATTTGAAAAATAAGACCCTTCACAAACCTTTTTC
Organism: Salticus scenicus; assembly: GCA_963930645.1. Classification (NCBI taxonomy): domain Eukaryota; kingdom Metazoa; phylum Arthropoda; class Arachnida; order Araneae; family Salticidae; genus Salticus; species Salticus scenicus. The sequence goes on from OZ005652.1 coordinate 86,632,960, forward strand.
TTTTAAAAACAGACTTTTGATAAATCTTTCAGTTTAGAAATTAATCTTCCGTGGAGCGAACAGGCCACCAGAATAATCAGGTGCACTTTGGTGTATTTCTCCGAAAAGCTTATATTCAGTTTCTAATTTGTAAAAGTTTCTGTGCATATGTGAATTTAGTTTTATAAAAGTTAACCTTCACTGTCTTAAACAAAAAGTTACACAAAAAGAGGAGCTTAGCCAAAAATTTCGAGAGCTTTATTTTAACACTAAATTTAGAATTTAGATTCACAAAATTACATAAAGATTTTTCACAATTTCACTAAACAGGATCCTGTCTGAAAAGTCTGGACAAACCCCCTGATTACCCCTATCTGACCTGATATGCTATTGAGAGATTTCAGCCCATATCCTAATAATTTGTTCTTTTATTAATATCAATGCCAGAAGAGTTATGAAAAAGGCATTTTCTAATATATTTTTTCAAAGAAATTATGTATGAAGAATAGAAGCAGTGAGTAAGAAATAGGTTTATGACTAATCCAAATGTTTTCCCTATAAAAAGGAAACTGTTGATGATAAGCTGTGTTCAGGTCAACTGAAGATAAGCAAAACTCTGAACTAATCATAAATGTATGTTTTACACACTGTTTCCCCAATTTGTAAAAAAAAAAAAAAAGTTATTAATTGCTCTATTGTATTGTGACATGAATTGTCACTTGTCTTCCAAGCGAATACTCAAAACAAGCAACTGTGCTTTAAAGTTGTGATTTTACTGATAACCAATAAGATGTCTTTGTTTGCGCATGCATGTCTGTGCCCTCTTAACAACTGTACACAGTAAAAAATATGTCTTATTTGCTGCCAGAAATTTTCTGTAATTTGTGAAAATATGCATAATTTATGAAAACATTACGTTGTCAGAATGTATTTTCTCAAATTACAGAGAATTTCTGGTAGCAAAAAGGACATATTTTTTACAGTGTATGTTTTCTTTTTGTTTTCACACCATTCACCAAACTTTTTAGAACATATTGTGTATTAAAATCTGTATAATAGACATACCTGCAACATCCTAATAAATATTTCATAGTATTGTTAGCCCCACTTTTTTTTTTTTTTTATACCAGTAATTTTTTAGAGTATTTTTCTTCTTATATAATCCTAGTTGCATTTGGAGAATATTACTCTCCAAATTTACTGGTGTAAAAATAAAAGGGTAGCACTTAACAACAATATGGAATGTTAATTAGGATGTTGGCAGGTATGTAATAAATGACAGTTAAATTTTCTATATTTTTTTACACTTGTAATTGTACATCATTCTTTAAACTTAGTGCATTGTTTCATTTAAAACTTTTTCAAAGGTGCCTCTGCTGCTGCTGGTCCCAAAGTTAATGTTTGGGAGGAAAGGAAGTCAAAACAAGAAGCAATCAAAGCACTGCAGCCTCAAAGTGAATATGATGAGGAAATAATGTTGCAGCATGCTCTTACCTTAAGCTTATTAGAGGCTGAAGAAGAACAAAAGAAAAGGTAAGTTTAAAGCTCCTCTTTAGTTTTTACAATTCTCCCATTGCTAGCAGCCAAACTCTGTGTTATTTTATGGAAAATTTTATCAAGAATTACTCATTACCAAAATCATATTTTTAACACTGACTGCTAAAGTTTATATTCCTATATATTCTGATTCAAGAGATTTATATTACCATATGAAACTGCAGAAAAGGTAGGCTATCAATAATATGCAGCCACAAATGTAAATATTGCTGTGACACACTGGTGAATCTTCCACCACCATCACTACAAAAAAAAAAAAAACTATCATGAATTACTGGTGGACTATGTAGCAGTTAAATTCCATTTTCACATTCAAAACATTTGTAATAGGTAAATTGTAATAGCAGAAAACGTGCAGCATGGCAACGAGCACTGCAGATTGTTTTATACCCTGCAGGTTAATTTTATTGTGTGTGCGTATAAATAAGCACAAATACAATATTACATATACTTTTGCTGGAAGATATATATTTTATCTAAGATAAATTTTCAATATTTTTGCATTTTTTTTTTTTCAATTTAATTGAAAAGTATGGTATCCAATATTTCTACACATGTTATTAAAAATGTTTACATTAAACTATGTTGTACTTGAAAAAATTCACAAAATTCTAAATAATTTAAAAAACTGCTTTGCCATACTTCAATTAATAATAAACAAAGAATACATTAGATTCTAGTAGCAGAATTTTCTGCATTAATCTGCAGCAAAACAAAATTTGGCTGCAATCTAAAAATGCTGGACTATGCCTAGTATCACAAGAAGTATTAGCAATTCATAATCTAATGATGTAAAATAAATTATATTTGTACTTTTAAGAATATGAGTTTCTTCCTTTTTGAGTTGTCAACTGTATTTAAAATTCTAATCAATCGGTGAATTTCATTGTTGCTTTGTGGTTTCATTGTTATTCATCTGTTTTGAAATTTTGCTTTTTTAAATCCATATGGTTTCTGTTCTGGTCGTGGCAGGCTGGGTGAGTGTTGCCGGCGTGAAACTAGTTTAACCCCACAGGTAAGTCTTGCCGCCTGCCTCCTTCCTTCCTATCTTGTGTTTCTTAGGTTATTTTTTCATTAATTTTGATAAGTTTATGGTTTTGAGTTGGGATTTGTTGTGTTACTTTATTGATTCGTTTGTTTTGCAGGCTGTTGATTAGTGGATCTGGTTTCTTTACATTCATGTATTTCATCCACTGATAAATTTTTTTTAAATCTTATTGGTCATTGGTGTTTCAGTGATCTTGTATCTGTTGCTTGGCTTCTACTATGCTTAATAGATATATTTATTATATATATATAACTTTGTTATCCATAATAATTATATCTTCCACAACAACGCTATCTATTTGCAACAATTAGGCATCCCACAAGGAGGTTGTAGCTCCAGTATTTTGGCAGATCTCTATCTTTATTATTATGAAAAGCAAATTTGCAATGATGATGTTCGATTTTATCGTTACATCGATGATATTATTGTATTTTATCTCAACAAGAACTCACAAAATGGCTTTTCCCTCAATTATCCACCTAATTTAAAGCTAACTCAAAACACTCTGACTAATCAATCAATTAACTTTTTAGATCTCAAAATAATCATAGATGGTAATAAACTTTACACAGATATCTATGACAAACGGCAAGATTTTTGTTTTAATGTCAACTTATTTACACATTTTAATTCATGTCTGCATCTTTCGGTATTCAGAAACATCATCATTAATCATTTATTTCGAATTAATAATTTATGCTCTGCAAAGTTTAAAAACAAGAATATTAATAAACTGATCACAGCCACTGCTAAAATGGGTTTTCCTAAAAACTTTGTATTTTCTATTTTATATCCTTAACCATGTCTCTGTCAGTAAAAAAAAAAAAAAAAAAAAAAAAAAAACTGTGTACACTCTTGTGTATATCAACAAAAAAATCATAAAATAATAAAAGACAATAAAAAAGGTGGCGGTTGGGTGGGCAGATGTTTGATTACGGAGGTGGGGTGGTGTTGTAAGGCTGGATGGTTGGGTGGGTTTGTGAAATTAAATACAAAAAAAAAAAAAAAAAAAAAAATAGAAGGCTTGTTGCATTTGCTTTGTATTACTATGCAAACTTTCATTTTCCAATAAAATTTCAGATTTTTCCTTTTTGAGTTGTCAACTATATTTAATGTTCTAATTATACTGTTAAACACAATGTGATCAATCGGTGAATTTCATTGTGGCTTCGTGGTTTCAATGTTGTTCATCTGCTTAGAAATTTTGCATTTTTAAATCCTTGTGGTTCCTGTTCTGGTTGTGGCAGGCTGGGGGAGTGTTGCCGGCGTAAAACTAGTGTAACCCCACAGGCAAGTCACAAGTCTTGCCGCCTGCCTCCTTCTTCCTATCTTGTGTTTCTTGGGTTGTTTTTTCATTAATTTTGATAAGTTTATGGTTTAAAGTTAAGATTTGTTGTTTTACTTTATTGATTCGTTTGTTTTGCAGGCTGTTAATTAATAGATCTGCTTTCTTTACATTAGTGTATTTCATCCACTGATGATTTTTTTTTTTTTTTTTTTTTTTTATCTTATTGGTCATTGGTGTTTCAGTGATCTTGTATCTGTTGCTTGACTTCTACTATGCTTAATAGATCATCTTTATTATATATATATATATATATATTGAGATGTTAAATTTATATGCAGAGCCTTTAACTTTTTGCAGGCCTTAATGCAATAAAGCACTCTAAACAGTGTTGTCAAATTTAGTGACTCTTTATACAACTATCACTAATAATTTTGAAGAGCGAAGGTTATTTGTTATGTATATCAAATATCAAAGTGATTAGGCAACCGGTAGAGTTAAAATTTAGTGGTGGATATTGAAAAAAACATTATATATAAGGTGTGCCCAAATGAAAAGGAGACCTTAGCTGTAGCGTCATTATATCAAATTCCAGTGAGTTAATGTGTTGGCTGATATATGGCATGGTGGTATTGCTACATGCACATATGCAGTTAACGGCTTCGCATCAATATACTCGTTTCTGGAGAGTTTTTTCCGCAGTTCATTGCATGATGGATTTCTCCAGATCAGCACAAAAAGATTGGCTGTGGATGAGTTCATACAGCAGAATCGCTGGGACACCACACGTGAAATTGCTGTTGAACTGTCGATAAACAAAGGAACTGAGCATCACATAATCCACAAAAAGCTTGGTTATGGCAGTGTTTGTGCACAATGGGTGGCCAAACATCTGTCAGAGAATCAGAAGATGGAGAGAATGGATGTTTGCCTGACCCATCTGTTGAGCCATCCACTTCCTTCCTACGCACTGGGATCAGTGTATCAAATGGCAATTATTTATAGTTGTACTATCCCACATGAACTGTAATTATAATATTGTTATTAAAATTTCTTCACATTTAACTTTAGTCTCCTTTTCATTTGGGCACACCTTTTGTGGCGATCTGGAGGAATCCATCATGCAACAAACTGTGGAAATGACTCTCCAGCAATGAGGATACTGATGCGAAGCCGTTAACTGTGCATGTAGCAATACCATCATGCCATATATCGGCCAACACATTAACTCACTTGGATTTGATGTAACGCCGCTACAACTAAGGTCTCCTTTTCATTTGGGCACACTGTATACATTTGATAATACTGACAAGAGGAGTGAAATTAAATAGAACAGGCAAAGGGTTAAAGAATCTGCAGTGATTCCTGCACTGTTTTTGCCACTAGGCATTAAATTATTTTGAAAGGAATAACCTGCGACAAAATCATTTTTACATTTGTGCTTCTCCTTTTCTTTTACTATATTATGTTAACTGCAAATTCGGTTTTAAATTTCAGGATTTTTTTTTTTTTTTTTTTTTTTTTGGTGTTGTGTTTTCTATCTATCATATATTTGTAGTGTTGAACATTTCACTTATTCTTTTACTTACAAGGAACATCACCCAAGAGTCCGGCTCTGATTTCAATGAGAGAGAGGCGTTTCTTTCATATTTGATATGCTATCAAATTTTACTCAAAAATATGCGAAAATTTTTTATTTATACAGCAAGTGAATACTCAAATGAATAACTCAGTTGAAATAATTTTCAGTACTATAAATTTTCATTTGTAACTTAAACATGAAAGCGCAAAATCATTTATTATTTTTAAGTCACACCCAAAGGCGGAGCTTACTGTTGATGTGTGGCTGATGTTGTTTTTAACATTTTAAAAATTCAATAAATATAGAAAACATGGACGATAGCGAAAATTTCTATGATCAAAAATATTTGGTGCATGCCCTCTATCAGAAATTAAAATCGCAGCCGGACACTTGGGTAATGTTCCTTGTTAGCTTTTTTATCCTCAGTTTGTTTTCTATTCCTTTTGTTCATTGATGATTTTAACCAAGCATCCATATTTGTGACTTAAAAAATATGAATCGGAGAAACTATGTTTATTTGATTTTAACAATAGAAAAAGAGATACTCATATCATATGTGTAAAATGAAAAAGCAATTTAAAAATTAAGTAAAGTGTAGTGGTAGATAATCGTGAAATACTAGTGCTAAGAATGCTTCTATGAAGCAAATTCTGAATTTTGACATACTTTTAAATATTTTTGCATTTAAATTCAATCATTAAAAATAATAATTCAATCATCCAAATTGCTATATAAATAATGATTCCTAAAAATTTGTCCTTTCGTAGTTTTTGCCTGCAAATATTACAAAACAAAAAAAATCCAGAGATATTTTATACAGTTATCCAGTTTTAGCTTTTTAGCGAAATTCTGACCAACATGTTTTAGCAAAATATGATACCTTTTATCAAAATGCTAAAAAAACTAATGATAGTTTAAACCCTATTCAACACCTTTTGGGTCACAGATAAGTTTTTGTTTGGAGTAACAGTGCTCTTAAAAATTCTGCTTACAGGAGTTACATTAGTTACTGCTTTTCAAAAATTAATTTTTAAATATATGTTTAAATCTATAAAGTAAGAATTAAAAAAATACATTATGTAATGAGTAAATTATGATAACAAAATTTCTCTATGGAATAACATAAGGATTCAAACTTCTGTAAACCATGCAATGAAATATGTAGCATAATTCCAATGGGGGTTTTAGAAAGACCTAATCCCATGCCATTTCTGTCAACTCTCTTTTTTTAACACTTTCCAACAAGGTTGGAAAGTGTTAATGACTTCGGTTTGTCTGTCTGTCTGCGCTCTAACTCCCATAAATATTTATGGAATTTCTTGAAACTGATATACGCTATTCAAGTTCACTATTGCATGTTCCCTATTGAAAATGGAGTTTATACCTCTACTGGTTTGTCTACAGGGACTCTCAAAAATATTTCAAAGCATTGTGTTCTATGAGAGGCATTTCTATAAACTATATTTTCATACCCTTACTGCATAAAAATCTTAATGAAATTGAAATATGTTATTCAAGTTCACTATTGGATGTTTCCTGTATAAAATGGAGTAAATACTGCCACTGATTTGTGTACAAGGACACACAAAATTATTCTAAAGCATTGCGTTTTAAGAGAGATATTTCTATAAACTAAATTTTAATAACTTTACTTTGCACGAAGATTTATGAAATTGAAATATGTTATTTATAAGCACAAAAGAAAGTGCTTTGCATAGAATATAGCATGATTAGCATTAGATTTACAGGGTGACACAAAAATATTCAGTTATATAAAGAGCTATTAATAAATATTTGCTAAAATTGTACTTTCGTTTACATTAAGCATTTTTAACAGTTTCTAACATTTTTAATGCTTCCCAACAAGGTTGAAAAGTGTTAATGATTTCGGTTTGTCTGTCTGTCCGTGCTCTAACTCCCGTAATTATTTGTGGAATTTCTTGAAACTGATATACGTTATTCTTCAAGTTCACTATCAGATGTTCCCTTTTGAAAATGGAGTTTATACCTTTACTGGTTTGTATACAGGGACACTCAAAAGTATTTCAAAGCATTGTGTACTATGAGAGGTATTTCTATAAATCATATATTTTCATACTTTTACTGTACACATATCTTAATGAAATTGAAATATGTTATTCAAGTTCACTATTGGATGTTTCCTGTATAAAATGGATTAAATACCATCACTGTTTTATATACAAGGACACTCAAAAGTATTCTAAAGCATTAAGTTCTATGAGAGATATTTCTATAAATCAAATTTTAATAACTTAACTTTCCACAAAGCTTAATGAAATTGAAATATGTTATTCATATGAACAAAAGTATGCTATACATAGAATATAGCATGCGATGATTAGCATTAGATTTACAGGGTGACACAAAAATATTCTGTTATATTAAAAGCTATAATAAAAAAGTTGCTAGAATTCTACTTTCGTTTACATTAACCGTTTTTAACACTTTCTAATATTTTTTTAAGTGTGAATATGATATCAATTTGTGTATCTGTCCGTCTGTCTGTCTGCCTGCGCTCTAACTCCTGTAAATATTTATGGAATTTCTTGAAACTGATATATGTTATTCAAGCTCACTATCGGATGTTTGGTATTGAAATCGGAGTTTATACCTCTACTGGATTATGTACAGAGATACTTGAAAGTATTTCAAAGAATTGTGTTCTTTAAGAGGTATTTCTATAAACCATATTTTCATACCTTCACTGTACACAAATCTTAATGAAATTGAAATATGTTATTCAAGTTCACTATTGGATGTTTCCTATATAAAATAGATTACATACCACAACTAGTTTATGTACAGGGACACTCAAAAGTACTCCAAAGCATTGGGTTCTTTGTGAGATATTTCTATAAATCAAATTTTAATAACTTTACTTTTCATGAAGTTTTAGGAAATTGAAATATGTTATTTATTTGCACAAAAGAATGCTTTGCATAGAATATAGCATGGTTATCATTGGATTTACAGGGTGACACAAAAATATTCAGATATATTAAGATCTATTAATAAAAAATTGCTAGAATTGTACTTTCGTTTACATTAAGCGTTTTTGACACTTTTTATCATTTTTTTTAGTGTGAATATAATTTCAATTTGTGTATCTGTCTGACTATTCTTCTGTCTGTCTCTATGTCTGGTTTTTTCGCTCCAATTCCCATAAATATTTATGGAATTTCTTTAAACCAATATATTTTATTCAAGTTCACTATCGGATGTTCCCTATTGAAAATGGAGTGAATACCTCTTCTGGTTTGTACACAGGGACACCAAAAAGTATTCGAAAGCATTGTGTTCTATGAGAGGAGTTTCTATAAACCATGTTTTAATACCTTTAATGTATAGAAACTTTAATGAAATGTTAATATGTTATTCAGTTCCCTATCGGATGTTTCCTATGTAAAATAGAGTACATTTCTAACTGGTTACAGGGGCACTTGAAAGTATTCCAAAGCATTGTGTTGTATGAGAGTTATTTTTATAAACCAAATTTTAATAATTTTATTTTCCATAAAGCTTAATGCAATTGAAATATATTATTCGTATGCACAAAAGAGTGCCTTCTATGTAATATAGTATGGTTAGCATTAGATTTACAGTGCCACACAAAAATAATCAGTTACATTAAGAGCTATTAATAAAAATTTGCTGGAATTGCACTTTTATGTACATGATCGTTTTAACACTTTTTTATAATTTTAGTGGGAATATGATTTCAATTTGTGAATCTGTCTGTCCGATTGTCTACCTTTCTATCCATTTGTCTCCGGCTCCTATCATCTGTGAATATTTTGAGAATATTTAAAAAATTATACACTCAAGTTCCCTATTTAAAATGTCATTAATAGGTCCTGTACAACTAGTTTGTTTACAGGGACAACAACAACAATAATAACATATATATATATATATATATATATACACACATATATGGCCAATGTATTACGTTTTAGGACAGAATTTTTTTAAAGTTATATTTCAAAAACTATCTACTATAAAAATCATAAAAACATTGACATGTATTATTAATATTCTAAAATATTGTTTTGTATAGAATATGATATGATTAACTATTTACAGGGCTACAATAAAATATTCAGAGAGATTGTTAAAAGCTGTAATCAGGGGTGCAGAAAATGTTCAAACCTTGGAAATTTCCCCCAAACACAGTATAAATTTCCCTCAATAATGCAAAAATCTACTTTGCTATACAAAGTCATTTGTTCTATGTAATAAATCTTTAAGAGAATAAGTATACAGTGTAACATAAAAATATCGCTGTTAGTGTATAAGTACTTCAAAGTAGCAAATTGTTATTTTTGATTTACATTTTTATTTTCTCTTAAAAAAATATTCAAAATTTCCCCAGTCAGTTTAAATTTCCCCCGAACCTCGTTCGGGCGTTCGGACATATTCTGCACCCCTGGCTGTAATTATAATTTAACGGCTGCATTTTCTTTTGCGTTAAGCCTTTTTAACACTTTCCAAAATGCCTAAGAGTAATTTTAAAATCAATTACTCTATCTGTATGTTTTTCAGTCCTTCAGTCTGTTGTGTGATAACGTAGGCAAAGAATATTAAAAGTTAATCGATACAACAATTGCGTACAGTTGGAAAGTGTTACTAATCAATGCATACTGCATCATTTTCCATTTTTCCGTGTCCTTATACAGTAGCCGCCGCTTTATAAAATCACATTTGTTTTCATCAAAATGATTTTATTAAGCGGCTGATTTTTATATCCAGCGAACATGCCCGAACGGCGAACTCAATAAAAGAGTATTCATTACCTAAACATGGAAAGAAATTCTGCTTTGCTCTTCCATCTATCAACTAGACATCCGTAGAAATGGAGTTTTTGCTACTTATTATTCATGTAAAATTTTCGACTTTTAAGGACAAAATTACATAAAAGATGGAAATTTTCTTTGAGCTGGCATTTTTGTGCCTATCTAGAAGTGGTGCGTTGACTTCTGCTCTCCTTATTCATTTTCATTTGCGATTCACTCTTCGGTTTCATAAAATTTAGCACTAATATCTTTATTATGTTTACATGAAGCAAATTGAGAAATTTCAAGATTTGATGTCGCCTTTCTTTGACTATACATTTGAAAAAAAACATACTTTGCCAAATCTTTACGCTTTACCTTCAAAATAAAAACTACCCGCTTGCATATCTTGCAGCTAACTTGCTTCAAAATAAGAACTAGAAACTCTATTTGAATATTTTAAGACAGAAAAAAAAATACTCATTGGACATTCATATGAAGAATTCATTCCCTGAATTCATAACTGCAACACATGTTGGGGCATGTTTTTCTTTTATTTATTTTTATTTTTTCTGTCTATATTTTTATTTATTTTTCCTTTGAGGTATAAAATTTTTGACAAAGAGTAATAATGTGATGGCTTGCTATATTTTGTTTCCTTTTTTCTTTTTAGAAATCTGGTAAGAAAATATAATTTGTTGTTTAGCTTACATACATGGTCATTTTTACTGTTGAACAGTAACATTTTCTTTTGTGTTTATTAACTGGCGATGCTGATTTTATTAAGCAACAGTTTGTATTGATTTGATTGTGGACCCAGTAATTTGATCAGATTAAGCGGCTGATTTCATTAACCAGTGATTCTATAAAGCGGCGGCTACTGTACTATACTTATATCCTGTTTTCTGAGCATTTTAAATTTATGCACATAATTTATCAAAAACTTCTACAAGTCTTTAATTTTTAAGCAAGGTTTTTGTTTTTGGAAAAAAAAAAAATTCTCTTGCCTTTTAATAGATAGCACCATTTTCTTAAATTAACAATTATTACATTTTTACATATTAATTAAATTTCACTCATGCTGTTGTGATAAAAATGCCTTGTATTTAAAATTTAACCGTTTAAGAAAGGTTAAAGCCCAAACACCCTGCTATTCACAGCCTTTAAAGTGATTGTATAATAGTTAATGGGTTGATAGTACACTGTAGCTATTCGTTAAATAACAGGGCATTTGCTGTGAAACACCCAAAAGAAAATATTTAATTAATAAGTTAAAATTTAAAAACTCTGAAAACCATCTGAAATAAAAATATAGATTAAAATAAAAAAATATATATTGTCCAATAAATAATTGCAAGATTTAATTAGCTGATTTCTTTATTTAAAAAAAATATAATTTTTTTTTTATAATCAGATCAGATAATTTTTAATTTATCTCAGTCACATTTCTAAAAATGATTTTTGGAATTCTAAACAAAATTCAATTTGAGAATATCTATTAAAATGCACAGAGTTTAATTATATTCTTAAGAGTTATTAAGGTAATACCTATATTGAGCACAAAGGATCAAGCTTAATTATGTTATCTCACTATAATGTTTATTAATACAGTAATGTACTTTAAGAAATTTCTAATTAAACAAGCTTGTTTCCCCCACCCCATGCACAACAAATTTTAGGTATATTGCTTCTATGGGTAGATTACCAATTTTGTTCTGAAAAATTCACAATGAATTAACCATATGGATATTGTAAGGCTGAGAAATGTTACATGCATCTTAAAAAAACATAAGTTCTTTTGCACTCAGAATTCCTTGTATTTCTCTGTGTTTGGAAATATAAAAATGTAAATTTTAAAAGTATACTTTTGCTTTTAACAAATTCTTAAAAAAAAAAAAAAAAAAAAAAAAAAAAAAAGAAGAAGAATGTAATGAAAAAGCTGTAAGTGCATTAACTGTTTGATAGAGTTAGTACAATCAACTCCCTCTAATCTACAGATCTTGAGACCAAATGATTTATAGTTTATAGAATTTTACAGATTATAGATCATTATAATATTTATTTTTGTCTATCTTTTGCAAATACAAATAATGTTTTTATTAATGCTTAAAATAAATAATAAACCGAAAATGTATTGGAAATTTACAAAAAGTGTACATGGTAGCAGAGTTTCCCCTAGCTTTTAAAAAAAAGGGAAGGTGTGCTGCTGCGAGAAGGACAATTTTAACTTCTTAAGGGCACATTTAACATTTAAAATGCAGACACTTAATTTTAAAATTCAGTTTTAGGTATGGATACAAGAAAAAGTTTTAAATTTTACACTTTGCACTTTAATTTTGCTTGTTACAAATGTATTGAATGAATATTCATCATTATATGCAATACTTTTATTTATATATTTATAGCATATCTTCAGTTTGAAGGTTATTTTCAAGAAAAGTCAGTAGTAAGGGGGCAACTTTTTTTAAGATAAGTTACAAAAAGGGTGTTTTTTTTTTTTGTGGGGGGGGGGGGGGGGGCAAGAAAGATGTTATTTTTTCAACTATAAGGCAGGCAGGATGGGGGATCTGGACATAATATCGCGGGATAAAATATCACATAAAAAAAATATGATCTACAGTACACTCTCAAAAATCTGCACAGCTTAAAACAAAGTGTTTTGCGGATTTCTGAATTTTGCAGATTTTAGAGTCATTTCTTTTACTTACATTTTCAAACCTCATTTGAGTAGAAAATCTTTAAGACACAATTTATATGTTATGCATACTATGCTGAAATAAAGTGTGCGTATTTAAAAGTACAAATATTTCATGAAATTTTAATTTAAAGAACAATTTTTATACATTTTATTAGAGTTGCAAATTATCTAGATTTTTGAAAAGTTTGATCAATAGTAGTTCAAGTAAGAATATTCATTTCATACATATTTATTTTCCTATAACCTGCAAAAAAGTCGGTGATTCTTAGTCAATCACATAAGTTTGTGCTATGAGAAAATGGGAATATTTATCTTCATGAGAGAAAATCTAAAATGAAAACTGTCTTTCTCCTTCTTCCTCTAAATGAATATCATTTATTTTTTGATAATTATATATAATTACACTTATCATTTCCTCCTCTCTAATATGCTGAGGGATTGGTGATTCATCAGCACCAGTTAATAATTGATTTATCTCCTAATACAGCTGAATTTTGCAATCCACTAAGCTACAAATCAATTGTGACAATGATTGTTTACATTGTAAATGATATGCGGATTTAAGAGAATTGCGGATTTTAGGGTTGCGGATTTTTAGAGTTTACTGTATTTGAAAATTTGTATTTCTGTTACGTGTGATCTACAGGACCTTATAAATTAAAATTAATTAATTAAAATAAATAAATACATTATAGAATGGGATTTTATTATTTTATCTATATTTAATTTTAAGTTATTTTATTATTTGTTTTTCACCATTCAGAATACATTTTAAAAATATTGTACATCACTGCTGACATCAAAGCTGAACACTGTTCACAAACTTTAATTAAAATTTTTTAAATAGATAAGCAAGATTGAATTCTTTACGACTAATTAAAAAAAAAATGTTAATAAACATAGTCTTTAAACTCTTTTAAGCAAAATTTATAAAAATTTTTATGGTGAGTTTGTGTGTATACCAGTGCTCTGACTAAGGCATGTGTTTTCATGAAATTTTATACAACATTATTAATAATTACACACTCCTTTTTGCTTTCCATTCATTTATGTAGGCGATATTTTGTCCACGTGAGATTTTGTCCCCAACCCGCAGGATGGAATACTTCCTGAAACTGTCTAAGGGGAACTTTACATGGAAGTGCATTGGTATTTAAACTTCAAGTTTTATTTAATTAAAAAAATTTCTTGTATTTTTTAACTTTATATTACACATAGTGGCCTAAGCATCGTAAAACAATTATTAATATAAAGTAACATATACTTATTTATACATAATTTATTTTAAATGATTGTTGTAATACTTCACACTTTTGTTTAGAAATTTTATTTTGTAAATTATGCAAAAATGTTAATTTGTTGTTCTGATTAATATCATCAAACTGTAAAGTAACAAATAAACTTTTCAATTCTTTGCTTTAATAGAAATACCAGCATCCATATTACATTACTAAATTAAAAGTTACAAAGTATAAAAAAAGTAAAATGTGATCCAGGGGAAAACAAAAATAAATAAATAAATTTATTTAAAAATGCCGATTATACATAAAAAATGTTTTTTTTTTTTTTTTTTTTTTTTAAGTTTTATATCAAAATGCCTTATTTTCCTCATTTCCCATAGCATTAGATGTTGAATTTAAACAAAAGGGAATGGCATTCGAAAATGAGGTGCAGTACAAGTCCACCTCCTGAGGATGACCTAGTACTGGGTTGAAAAGCTTCTAGGAAAATGAAGAAAAATATTTTTAATATAAAACTTATTATAAATGTTCGTTTATAAACTTTATTTTATTTTATTTTTATTTTTTAAGTTACTGTTACTAATTTTGTCACACTCAATTTCATTGTTTACATCTTAAAATGGACTATAAATCTGTGGATTAGAAGGGGTTAACTGTATTTTAATTTTCATATACTAGTGAAAATTAAAATATATTACTTTTTCTGCACTTTTTCATGTTTCCTTTTAAAACTTATTTATACATAATTTTTATTTTTATTTCAGAAAATTAGAGGAAGAATATCAGAAGCAATTGGAAACATTAGGAAATTTCGAGACAATTGATGATTTTACAGAAGACAAAACTGTAAAATTTCAAAATTTTCCTGTGAAAAAACATCAGTCAGAAACTCATTCTGAAAATTTCGGATCAAAAAGCAGTCAAAATACGAAAGCTTACAATTGCGAAAGTTTTGAATTCCAACATGATCTGCCTGTGAAGGAACAAGAATTTGATAATAGTTCTGCATCAAATAACACTAAAAAAGAATCAACTTACAATTCTGGAGGAGCAAGACCTAAAATCAGTAGAGCCATCGAAGCATTTGGTGGTTGGGGTTTAAAAACCAACAAAAAAAGAAACAATTCGGGAAAGATATCTGAATTCGTAAATGATGTTGTGAATGAGAAATCAAGTTATAAAAATAAAGTTAAATACACCAAAGAAAGCTTTAATTCAGATGATGAAAGTTGGCACAGTGCTGATTCATATAACATGATAAAATCTACAAAAATAGAAAAATCAGACAACAAAGAGAGAATTTTATATAATGAAAAAGGAGTATTCCTTGATGAAGATGGTGGTCAAGATGATAAATTAGACGATTCTAAGAATGGAACTGTAAGTATGCCAAGTGTATCACCAAGTACAGTGCTTGATACATGGCTCAGGTCTGAAGATAAAGATGATTGGAATGATGAAATTTTAAATGTAAAGGAAACTATTACACTTAATGATAGAGAGTCTGCTGATTTCATTTCATCGCCTCCTAAACAAAAAATTGAAGAGGATAAAAGCAAAATTCTGTCTGCTTCTGCTGAGTTTCACATTCCAGCTGTTACTGGAGACTGTGAGCCTAAAAGTGCAAAGGATTCTCAGATTCTGATCCAGGAGACTTCTGAACCCATAAAAAATATCTGGTCGAATAAAATTAATTATGAAGATCATCAGCTATCAGAAAATAACAATTCATGTAAGTATGGTGCATGTGACCTGAGTGAAAATAGTTTTACTCCTTTTCATGAGCCTACAGAGGTACCAACCTTAACTTCTTGTAAGATATGGCCAGATAAATCTTCGGATGATTCATCATACATGAAGACTGTTAATGATAATCTGGCTAGTCAAGTGGAATCCATTAAACTTAGCAGTGATGTTAACAATGATATGTCTTTATCTTATGATTCTGATGTGCCACCTATTCCTCCCCCTCAGCCACCTCCTTCTCTTTCAACTGAAAATGAATTCATTGCACCCGAAAATGTAATCTCAAATGGTGATCATGAAGGGAAATCTTCTCTTATTCCAGAACATCATGCCATTCCTGAACCTCAAGTTCCACAATTTCCAGCATTTGCAAATAATCCTATTTTTAATCCCATGTTTCCATCATTTAATCCAATGATGGGTTTTAATATGGATCCTCTTGTGATGCGACAAATGCTTATATTAAGCAATCCATTTCTTGCTAATAGGTTATTAGCTTTGGAACAATATTACAGGTCAATGGGTGTACCTGTCGATTTATTTTCTATGCCGAATCCAATGCTAAATATGGGTGGAACGTTAAACCAACCTCTTTTACAAAATCCTGCTGCAAGCACTGTTACCAGTAACATAGAACAATTACAGTCTGAAATTCAGCAGTTGCAAACTCAGATAGATGCAAGTGCTTCATCGTTGAGTGAAAATGCTGGTGAAACTGTATTTTCACCCAATGAGCAGAAATCTCATGAATCTTCTGCAATTTTAGATTTTAAAAGATCTTCTGTTTCTGAAGAAAATAATGATAATCCATGGTTTAATGATTATTTATCAAATGATAATGCATCTATTATTCCACCTCCTAAACCACCATCTAATGAAGTTAATGGTAGTAATTTTATATCTGATTCACAAAAATCTAATTCGGATCAAATGGCCTATAGTTATGATAAATTTTCTCATTTTCATGCATCTGATAACTTAGTTGTTCCTTCGTCTAATATTGGAAGGGATAAATCAATCAGAAAACCTGCAGCTTCCATTGCTAAAAAAGAAGTTGTAGGATGGGATAATCCGAAAGATGACTTTGCCAATGCTCAAAATCATAAAAGTCATATTTGGGATGATGGCTGGGGAGATCCTATACCACCACCAAAATCTCTTCGGAATTCATCTCACGAGGAGGATAAAAAGAAAACTGTTTTCCGCCAACCTGCTAGGCAGCCACAAATTGGTCGCTATCAGAAAAACTTCACCTACAGTTAACTTTTTTTTAAGCAAATTTAGATTTTGTATTTTCTTATAAATTTTTAAATTTTCATCTGAGGTTTTATTTTTAAAATTTAACTTGGTTGGTATTTTATAGATCTGGAAGAAAATAGTGTCAGTATCAATTTATTTATTTTGATATGGATTAATGCATGTCATTATTAGTTTATTTCTGAAGTGACATTGCAATTAAAAAAAAAAAAGAAAAAAAAAACTAACATAAATTTGTCATAACAAAAAAAAAAAAAAAATAAGTCAGTAAATGTTAAAATTCTAATCTCAAAGTTAATTAATTGAAAAGGAGAATAACTGATTTTTTTTTTTTTTTTTTTTTTTTTTTTTTTAATGAAAGCCTTTTTAACAAAATTTTATACATACATATAAAATAATCTGTTCTTTTCTATTTCTTTTCTATTTAACCGAGATATTCTGAAAATAAATTTTAATAGTTATGTGAAATAATTAACACTGTTAAATAAAAATTAAAGAGCAGTAGATAGCACTAAAGTTTATTTTTGTAAATGACTCAGAAAATAAGATAATCATTTTCTGTATGATCATGTTCATGTTTTTAACATAAAACATGTTATTGTGAGTAAATTATTAAGCTCAGTTGTTACGCTGTTGTCTTAATTCTACTGACACTGCATATAACTGATATGTAAAAGTGCATATCTCTGTTGAAAACTTACTCTCTAAAAATATTGACAAAATTTTTAGAAAAGTATAAAAGTAAAAGATTCTTAACTATATATTTTGTAACACGTGTGTATTTCTACCCTTTTGCTGGAAGTACTCTTTTGATAAAGAAAAAAAAAATCTATTAGGTAGTTTATTTTAAGTACAGGCAGTTAAGAAAACTGTGTAATATACAGCTGTTATTTTTTTGTTTTTATGATTGTAGATTTCAGATAATAAAACAAAGAGCTATGTAAGATATTGGTGCTCATTGTTTAATACTTAAACATATAAGATGTTTTAAAACTTGTTGTGTATATGTTATTTAGTTTTAAGTTTTTTTTGTCATTTATGATTTATGAACTAGTCTTTGAATGTCTGATTACGTAATTGTGTTGCAATTTAATTCAGGAAATATTTTTGCTCAAAAATCCAGAACCTATTCTTGAAAATGTTAAGCTTTTAGGCTTTATCAAAAAAAAAAAAAAAAAAAAAAAAAATAGTTAAGGGCCCTCTTTACTTACTGCCGCCGGAAGCCGAAGCTAATGTTATTCTATGGGAAATTTTTCATTACAGATAACTTATTAATTAATACATATTTTTAAATTCTGTTTTCACATTCTGAAAATTCCCATCTGTTAAATTGACGGACCTTTTTTAAAAAATTATTTTTTTATTTTATTTTGAAGCTGCAAAATACGAATTTTCAATATGTAATTTTTTTTCAGTTTTCAATTTCAAAATAAAATATTAAAAAAAAAAAAAAAAAAAATGCATTTTTAAAAAAGGTCCGTCAATTTAATAGTTGGGAATTTTCTGAATGTGAAGACAGAAATTAAAAATATGTATTAGTTATTAAGTTATTTGTAAAGAAAGTTTCCCCATAGAATGACATTAGCTCGGGCTTCCAGCGACGATAAGTGAAGAGAGCCATTAAGGCAAATTTATTAATAATAATAATAAAAGCCTGCTAAGGCTTTGCATCCCACGTTTCATCATCTGTATATTTATTTTCATTTATTTATTATGTTTTTAAAGGATGTATTTGAGGAAATTTATGTCCGAGTCTGAAATTGTATGAAATTTCAGAATGTTGTTTTTTCCTAACTATAATTGACACTTTTGAAATCCATGCAGTTTGAGACTTTCCTTTTTCTTCTTACTGTTAATTATTAAAATTATTTATCCTACTATTTCAGTTACAATTATTATTATTTTTTTTTATTTTGACTATGAACTATGTTGTGTAGAAATATTATCAACTGAAACTAAAGTGTAGCTAAATGACTGCAAGTAATTTTTGTTACATTACAAAATAAAAACGTGACATACATATATAGTTTATAATTGTTTAACATTGATACAATAGCAGTTTAATTTTTTTTTTTTTTCTTATTTTATAAATAATCATTTCTTTGTCTCTGTGATAAAATATATTGTCACAGAGTTAATATATAATTTATAAAACTTTTTGCCATTTTATTTAGTGATTTTATACTTATAAAAGTACTAAGTAAATTAAGATTGATTCAGTTTTTTTTTACAGGGTGATTCAAAAGAATGGCATGAACTTAAGAGGTGATAGTATGTACCAGTATAGACAATTTCATCAAAGAATACATGGTCTAAAATGAAATACAAACATGCTACAAATCACAACATAGCAAAATTGAGGATATGAAGGAAAAACACCACAATATCATATACATTACAGAAACAATTTTGATGAATAAACATAAATTTTTCAACATTAATAAAGTATATAAACATTTACAATGAGTGCTCAAAAGAGTGCCCCCCTCCCCCCCAAATAATGATGTAGGGAAAACAAAACAGCCATTAAAGAGAGTGATTGGTGAATTCCGGTAATATTCCAGGCATATCACAAACCTCCTCAGTAGCAACTGAAAGTCTGGTAATTAGATCTTTAAATGCAAAAGACTTACACCAGATTCTTCAATGATTTTCCAGAATTACTAAAGTGTGCCATTATCCCGTATGTTACAACAATTACACTCTGGAATTTTACTCTGTATTGTTACTCTGCTCACGGGGCTATCATTTCCGTTGTTTATTCACTGTAATGCAGATTTGCGTACAGTGTATTCTTCTTTCCCAGATTTTATTGGCATGTACTGTTTTTTTTCTCCCGATAAATTGAAATAGGCATTCTGTTTTAACATTTGTGTTGCAATCATTTGGAAATGCGCTAGCTCATTTGCATTTCATTTTAAACCATGCATCCATTGATGAAAAATATTTATGCTCACCTGTTAAAGTTTGCCTCATTTTTTATGAAACGCCTTGTATGTATTATTCTAAATACATTACAATTCTCAAATCGCAGAAAGTTGATATTAATTAATAAGATCAATGCTGTATTCAACTGTTTTAGTATTTAAAAAAAAAAAAAGTCTTGGTATTTAGTTTTCTATTGGTATTTAACAAATATATTGGTAAAATGAAAGTAGGCAAATCCCCCCCCCCCCCTTAATTACTTTTTTTCTATGAATTTTATATCCTGCTTCCTGTATTTTTTTTATAAGCTTGTGGTTTTCATTTTTGTTTAGAAATAAGAAATTGGCATTGTGAATGACTTCAAATATTTTAGTGAATGGACTAATTTTTCATGATTTAAATGTTAGCCTCAAACCAATATTTATACAAAAAGTTTTTTTTTTTTTTGTGTGTGTGTGTGTGTTTCAGTAATTAAAATAAGTTTATTTTGTGAGTTTGAAAATCTTTTACAGATCTGCAATTTTGTTTCATATTGAAATGTTTATTTTCCTGTTTATGCATATATATGTATCAAGTATTTGAATATCTTTTTTGTATTATTCTGATACAGGCTTCATACTCCTTTGAGGAAAACTCTGCAATACTCAGAGAATTTAAAACTTTGATTCCAAATATCACTGAAATCTCCTGGAAAAGAAAAATTTTAGAAAAAAAAAAATATATAAAATATGGAGAAAAAAATGTCTTTCTCTCATTTACATTTTTCTTGTTTAACGGATTGATATTTAATGATAAAGTATTGCAAAAACATACATTCTAAAATTTCTAACAGGGGTCAACATAGCATAATGTTATATGATCTTTATTCTGTAGTGTTTTTTCAAAAAGTGTATTTGTAAAGTATTAATAATTAAATTAATGCATCACCGTATCTTTGAAAGAGCAGTGGATAACAATTTAATATTTGTCTAAACCCAGTCTGTGTTATTAAGGGCAACAAATATCATATATATCTGAAAATGATTTGAAAAATTCAAGGAATTTTATTTTAATAGCTGAGTATGAACCCTGTGATAGAAATTAATACCTTTTGATAGCTAGTCTTATATATTTATTGTGGTATTCATTAAATAGGTTATGGAAATAATTTTTTTTCCCTTGATACTTTGTTTAATAAAAAATATTATATTTGTGTAGCTCCAGGCCTTTCCTTCTTAGAGAAGTTTTTAGTTTCCATTTCTGTGTTTGAAAAAAAAAAAAAAAAAATTGGTATATTTCAAATACACTTAAAATATTACACTCAACTGGCTGTTATAGAAATATGTTCATTGTTGTGTGTATATATATATATGTACACAACAATATACAGGGTAGTTCCAAAGTCAGGGAACAAACAAGAGTTTTTACATGCTAATGTTTACATGTAAATAAATACTGTTTTTATTGATGTATTTTATCACAGTGATTGCAATAGTATGAACACTGTGTATGATTTTGCAAAATAATGAAGCATACAAGCTTTTAAAATTTACACAGTAACCCCAAACATCCAATTCTTAAAGGGTTAAAATGACATTTGGGGACATGGGTTCCAACACAATTCTGAATCCTTCTGTTTGTGATGTTCTCTACCTTTCCTCCAAGTTTGTACCATGATCTTGGAATCATCCTGTATACAGGGTTCCCATGGGTCAGGAAAAACTTGGAAAAGTCAGGGAATTTGAAATTACTCAAAAAAAGTCAGGGAAATATCAGGGAAAATTGTAAATATTGCTCAAAAACCTGGAAAATGCTTTTTAAGCATTTAATTTATATTGCAAGTCACGTTACTGTGTTGTCTTTTATGTCACAAGCTATGTTCTGTTTTATACCGTGAGCAATTTTTTATTTCACGAACCAAATTTTGTGACTGGAATTTTCTAAAAATAGACCTGGAAAAGTCAGGGAATTTTATTTTTCAAATTGAGTGGGAACCCTGTGTATATGTATATATAACTCAGGATTCCCACGGGTCACAGAAAACCTGAAAAACCTGGAATAGTCAGGGAATTTGAAATTAATGAAAAAGGGAAATGTCAGGGAAAATTGCAAATATTGCCCCAAAACCTGGAAAATGCTTTTTGAGCATTCAATTTATGTCGCGAGTCTCGTTCCTATGTTGTCTTTTATGTTGCAAGCTATGTTTATGTTTTATGTTGATTCGCAAGCTATGTTATGAGCTATTTTTTGTCACAAATCAAATTTTGTGACTGGAATTTTCTAAAAAATAGACTTGGAAAAGTCAGGAAATTTTATTTTTGAAATTGAGTGGGAACCCTGAAACTTCAATGAGAAATAGCTGCCAAATTGATACATAAATTGTCTCATCTTAATAAATATTAATGTATTAATGAATATTAAACATGAAATAAAAGAAAATTGTGATGAAAATTTTATCAAGAATAAAAGTATTTATATTACACACTTAGAAACATTTTTCACATTTTGCTAACTATTTCCTAATTAGCACAACTTTGAGATGTGCATATTGATGAATAAATGAAGATTTGATTACTTTATCAAAAGTAAAAATACTTCTTGTTGATGTTCCATTCTATGACAAAGTAAAAAAAAATAAAAATAAGTTTAGCTTGCAACTTTTAGATCTAATGAAAGGAAAGAAACCCTGTTTACTGTTATTAATATTGATATTTTAATGAAATTAAACTCAGCTTCAGTGTTGCCAATTTAGCGGAATTTTTGCTAAATTTAGTGGATTTTTGACACAATCAGTGGGAAAAAATAAAGGTTTAGCGGATTGGATTTTACATTGCACTGCTGCTACACTATGGGCAATTGAAATTTTTAGCGGATTTTCATGTGTACTTTTTGCAGGGAAAAAAAGTTTTTGTTGGCAACACTGCCCAGTTTACTCCAAATGATAGCCAGATTATGTAAGATTTTATGATAATTTTAGAACTTTATGACTTCAAAATGATTTCGGTATTTACATTTAAACAGTAGTAAATCTGTGTTGTTCATGACATATTTTTCCTGATGTACATTTCATGTTATTAAAATAACATGTTCTAATGAGCAAATGATAATTATTTTGTATGTTTCTAGTAAATTAATGACGCCTGATTAGATTTGTTATTTTTTAAAAAAATTCGTTTACCAACTCTACCTCAGTTAATAGCTGATTGAAAATTCACAGTGCTGACTTTCATGAAAAACTGTTTGACCTATAGCTTAAAGAAATGTCTCTTATTTGAAGCTGACTTGAAGTAGAAATTAAACTTTGACTAATTATTAGTACTGATTTTTAAATTTTTTATTCAAAATCAATTAGGTACATATAAAATTTTTATTTATGTTTCATGAAAAAAATCTAACATGACAAAATTACATGGCTTATGGAGGACTTAAACAAGTTTTACGTACAGTTGATGATCTTGGGAATAATTGTAACAACCTAAGACATACAATTAAAACTCTTATTCGTATACATGGACGTCGGCAGAATGTTGCAAGGGGGGCACTTGCCCCCCCCCCTCCTGGAAAATTCTACTAAGCATTTTTTCTTTAAATTTAAAACTATGCTATCAGAATTTTATTTAAAAAAAAAAAAAAAATTCAGGTTGTGCCCCCCCTTCCCCCCTGAAATTTTTTCTGGCGACGCCACTGTTCGTATATTTTGATCCATGATGAGAATGCTGTACATCTTATCTACGTAAAATCATAACAAAAAGTTGCCCCTTAATGTTTTATTTATTTCTGCTGCAATAATGTTACTGTTATTATTATTTTTTTTTTCATTGTTATTACTTTTTTTTTATGTGATTGATATCAATAATCAGTTTATTAATTTTCCTCTTCCCCACATTTAATATATTGCATATATTTGAATTATATTAAAATTCAATTCAATTATATTAAATTCCCTTATTAAAATTATTTTAGATATTGTTGTGCCTCAAATGGAACCTTGATGTTCATAAAAATAATTACTTGAATCATCACATAAACATGAGAGTTCTTTTGTTCCATTCTAAAAGTTACAAGAAATTTTGAAAAAGAAATTTCTGAAGTTCTATTATTTGAAATACTTTGTAAACATTTCAGGAGTTGGTCTCTTTTTTTTTTTGAGGAAGGAGGGAGAATGTAAAATCTTTCATTTCAGCAGTTATTTTATATAATGTTTAATATCAAGTTCATATTTTATTGAATTAAGTACAGGCCTTCATTAAAAATAACATTGAAAACATGGAAAATTTTTATAAAAAGATACTTAATTTTTTTTAATAAAAGGGCTGTTTTTATGAATTTGAACTTTATGTAAAGGTCTATTTTATTAGCCGCAATTCTTTTTTCCTGGATTGACCTCTTAATTTTGTTTTTTGATTTACATTCCCTGCCTCCTATCTACATTTAATTACAATGGTATGAAAATTTATTAGATCCCCCCTCCCCTCATCCTGCACACATCTCTTATTCTAAGAAAAATGTCTCCATGTCTCTGTTGCTAGCGTTAATTTGGGTTATGATATAGTATACTTTTAAGATTAAGAGGAAAAATATTTTTAATTTTCAAAATCTTATGCTCTTATAATACTTTTATTTAAAAGAAATAAAATCAAAATATAGAGCAAATTAAAAGATTTGATAAGTAAGGTAAAGACACCAGTGCTCGTCACCCTTAAAATCTGCACCAGTGTTCGTCACCCTTACAAAAGACATGTTAAAATATCCGTTAATTAACATCTATGGATTTGAATCCACTTGAGCTAGATTCTCCGGTTCTAGGGAATCTACTGCCGGTGGTTTCAAATCCATAGATATTAATTAACGGTTATTTTAACATGTCTTTTGTG
The DNA here is from genome assembly GCA_963930645.1 of Salticus scenicus. Classification (NCBI taxonomy): domain Eukaryota; kingdom Metazoa; phylum Arthropoda; class Arachnida; order Araneae; family Salticidae; genus Salticus; species Salticus scenicus. Next base: position 86,657,924 of record OZ005652.1, read on the forward strand.
AGGGTGACGAACACTGGTGCAGATTTTAAGGGTGACGAGCACAGTGTCTTTATCTTATTATTATTATTATTTTCATCATTGAAATTATTAAAATAGCTTTTGATCTACATTAAATAAATCATATGAGTGAAAAATTTTGATAATTTTATTCACAATATTAGGTAACAAAGTGCTATGGAAATATAGCTCAGTGTCCTATGATAATTTCAAGGCATTTAGCCAGTAAAGAGCTATCATATCATAATTGAAGTTAGCTATTGAATCTTAGCAAACCAAAATTCAAATTGTAAGGCATGTACAATTGCCAAAAATATAAACACTATAAGAATTTATGTGTAACATAGTAATTAAGATATTTATTATAAAGAAAACAATACAATATGTATTACAAGTAGAATGCAGTTGTGTAATAAATTAATGCTAATTTTAGTTATAAATAAAGAGTTAAATTTAATGGTATGTTATCGCAATGATATTGTTTAATTTGAAAAAAGTTTTTAAGTAATTGTAAGAAAAAGTTAAAATTAAATTATGTACAACTTTTAAGATATGCATTTGATGAAATTTATTCAGTGGTGGTTAAAAAATAAAATTAAAATGAAATCCAGATAGTGGTGTACATGTTTATTGAATATCGGACATTAAACAAATAAACATTGGTGATTGAATTACCAATATATTCTAATTTTTATTAATACGATGTTATATAGTGCTTACATATGTGTGCCTGTTTGTATGTATAATATATGTGTAAACAAGATATGAATAGTTTTTTATTTTTAATTGTACTTTCTATCAGGGGTGCAGAAAATGTTCAAACCTCGGAAATTTCCCCCAAACATAGTATAAATTTCCCTCAATAATGCAAAAATCTACTTTGCTATACAAAGTCATTTGTTCTATAAAATAAATAAATCTTTAAGAGAATAAGTATACAGTGTAACATAAAAATATCGCTGTTAGTGTATAAGCAATTCAAAGTAGCAAATTGTTATTTTTGATTTACATTTTTATTTTCTCTTAAAAAAATATTCAAAATTTCCCCAGTCAGTTTAAATTTCCCCCGAACCTTGTTCGGGCGTTCGGACATATTCTGCACCCCTGCTTTCTATTACTACAAATGTTATATCCATTATATTGTCGGGATTTGATTTAAAACTATTTTTAATGTTATGCTAATTTTGAGTTTATTATCGTGTTTTGATCTATAAAAATATATTTATACCTTCTTTGCCTTTTTTTTTTTTTTTTTTTAAATAGAATTATTTTTGCCAGATAATTATTTTATCTTTTTTTCTTTCTTTATTATGTATTCCAAAGATTTTTAGTTTTACATTCCAAATTTCTTATGTATTTACAGGAAAGGAAAAAAAATGTGAGCTTACTTTTTATTGTATAGCTTTAGTTCATATAAAAAGAACTATTTTAATATTGATGTAAAATATACAATAAATGTATATTAAAATAACTGAAGATTTTCTTCTCTGAAGTTTTAGCATATTTTCATACAATGCTATTGAATATAAATTGTTGAAAATTAGATTTGAAAGATGTTTCAGTTTAGTTTTGTTCCTCTAAGATATTTTTTATAGAATAATTTGTAAGTAAAACTTTGTGAAGTTTTTTTTTATTACTATTATTAGCTCCTTTAGTAGATGAATGTTTTTTTTTTTTTTTTTTTTTTTAGTTATAGATTGAAGTTGTTACATGTAAAGAAAACATAAATAAGACAGTTTTAATTAATTACAAATAAAAACAACCTTTTATAACCCCATGTTTCTTGGCCGGAACGTTTTCACTGGGGTCCCCCAGCATTATCGACGACACATTTGTTGTTGGGAAGATGTGGTACTGCGATGTTTTGCTTGGCTGCTGCTGCTTTTAAGCATATGGCACCACTGTCCATCTAGCCCTGCCGCAACATTGCCATTGCAAGAATTTGGGAAAACTAATTAAGCCAAGCAAAACATCACAGTATCCGATCTTCCAACACCAAATGTGCTGTCGATAATGCTGGGGACCCAAGTGAAAACGTTCCGGCTAAGAACAATGGAGTTATAAAAGGTTGTTTTTATTTTTAATTAATTAAGTTAGTACTTCATGTGGAGCTTTGGTTAAAATAGTTTTGTTTAAAAACTTTTATGTAAATATTTTTGATTAAGTGTATAATATTTTCTCAAATGAAGCTATATTGATACACTTGCATACTTCTATTACGTAGCAATTGGACATATTGTTTTATTGCATCTTAATGTATTGTTAGCTATGATAATTTTTTTGTTTTCTTGGACTTGTTAACATTAACCCTCTCGCTGCGCATCCCGCGATTTCCACGGGCAATGTAGAAGTAGCAAAATTTGCGCAACCCGCGATTATCGCGGGCATGGGCGTCGGCACATAGGGGCAAGGGGGGGCACTTGCCCCCTCCTGGAAAATTCTAATTAGTAAAAAATGAAAAAAAAAAATTAAAGCTTTAAAACTATGTCATTAGAATTCAAATGACCAAATAAAATTTATTTCACAGAGCCAGTTAGATTCAAACCGACCCAACCTGCATTTATAAGTTTTCCCTCTTTAATTTTCCCTTCAAACAGATTTTAAATCGACTTGACAGAAAATCTTTCGGATTAGTGTTCGTTTGGAATAAGCTATATAATTTTTTATAAGTAAAATGTTTCAGCTTAAATTATATGCATAAAAATTTATTGTACTAAATGCTTACACAAAAGTTTACTTAATAACCTCAATCAACCAACCAACCATTTGAATCGAACTGAATTTTTTAAAATATACTGAAATTTTGCATTGTTAAGTTTGCCCCCTCCTGAAAAATTTTCTAGCGATGCCACTGATCGCGGGGATGCGTTTTTGCCGTCTATTTAAGTGTGCAACCCGCTCTTTCCCCGTTCATGGTTTCATTTCGGCTTTTCTGTAATGTTTAATTGTTTATTTAGATGTCGACTAACAGACGGCGTTAGTTGTCCATGTTTCTGCGAAATATAAAAAGAATTTTTTTTAGCATTTTGCGCGCGCTTTTCAGAGCTCAAAGGATGTCTGGCAGGAAGCATTTCGCGAGTGATATGACCTATGTTCCTGACGATATTTCCGACACTGACAGTAGTTCTGACTCTGATTCCGAGTATATTGATGATATTTATAGCGGAACTGATGAAAATTTCGAGGATTGCGAGGTCGGACTTTACCTCGAGCCTTGTTTCGAAATTTATCATACAAAACTTCATTTCTAATAAATGTTTTGTAAGTATTTTGCATATTTTCATTAGTATATACTTTTTACCTTTGTATTTTATAAAATAAATCATAATTTAACCAAAATTGATTTTCAAAATTTTGCTTTTATATCATTATTCTTCAATTTCAATATTCTGACAACTTTTTTCTATGATCTAATTCTATATTGAAAAAAAACTCTTTTACAAAAAATTTTTGTATATTTTAAGTCTAAAATATATGTAGATTTGAAATATGTAATAAAAAAAATACGCAATTTTTGAACCTATTTTGATAAAAAAAAAATACGCAGCGAGAGGGTTAAGAAGTCTGAGTCGGCAGATTTTTAATAAAGCTATAGTTGCTGAATACATGCTGACTCGGATATATTTCTGATATCAAACATTTCTCTTTTCGTATATTTAAATAGCCTTAAATTACTTTTTGGCTGATCATTATCAAAAGAATAAAATCATAATAGTACTCCAATACAGAGCTGCTTTAAGAACTATTTTACGTTTTTGCAATGTATGCCACAATATCTTTTGTAGCAGATTAGGAAATTTTTAAATGCATAATCTAATGACAGAAGTCTTATATTATTAAAAAAAAAAAACATATATTCTTCAACCACATTTCATGGAAGCATCTGCACAAGTGCTAGCTCAACGAGTCCAATGCTAAAATAGGGGTGACAGTCATGTGACTCAGAGAAAATGAGTAATAACAGAGCGCGGAATTGCTGGATGTTTTCCAAATTTCAAACTGTCTGTCAAGCTGATATCCCTCCAATATTTTGGACGCATCCTCACTGCTAGTTTTAGGACATGTGGATGCACTGTAAAGCATTTTATTTTAACAGCTACCTATAAAGTGTTTAATACAAAGTTAATAGTGTGTCATTAAACCCAGTCTAGGCAGTCATTGGAAATGACACTAAAACATGAAATTTTTTTATAAAATGAATATATTGTCTAATTTGTGAAGGGGTAGCTTAAGAGCCTCAATTATTTCCTGAATGATGTAGTAAGATAACTTACAAGCATTAATATTTTACAAGAAAAGGTGATTAAAAAAAAAACATTCTTTTGTTAAAGGAGCAGTTTTGTTATTAGTGATAACTAGTTTGTGTTCCCTCACATCCTCCCTTTTTTAATATGAGACAGTAAATAAGTCATATTAGCTTAAAAAGTGTGACTTTAAAAGATATTTTGTGATATTTTGCATTTTTTTTTTTAACTTACTGCTTTCGATTCACTGCCAGGAGAAGAGAAATTTTCTTTTGATTTGATTGAAGCAAATATTTCTTTATGTAAATGTATAATGTGTATTTTTTAAAGTGTACAGTAAAATTAAGTGTAAAAATATTATACCATTGTGTTATTTGTATTTCATGTGTTTTTTTAGAAACATGAATCACTATGATGTATTCAGTTTCTTTTAATTGTTTTCCTATAGGAGGGGTGAGGATAGCCAAATTAAAGACATATGTAATTATGTAATATATATATATTGTAAAATGGTGCTTTCTGTAAACTTTGTTTTTGACAACTAAAGTGATATTAGCTTTATAGATATAAGAGGTCGGTTTTAAATGATAGTTGTTTTGTAATTAATATTTCTATTTGTGAAAATAAAAGTGTAAACTGTTTGTTTTTGAATGTTGCTGATATCTATACATGTTGGTATTAGGAGAGAAATTGTATCTCCTGGACAATCTGTTATTTTTCAAATTTTAAAGACAAACTTCAATTTAGTGTTCTGGAGAATTTCGTTTTATTATTTGTCTTTCATACATTGAAGATATGTTATTCATTAGATACAACTATGTTTTTTTCTGCATAAAAAGAAGGAAAAAAAAATGTATCATTGAATGCACAAATATATATATATTTGTTTTATTCTTTTAACACTAATGTGATACTGATTGTGAACTTCTCGTATATATGTTATTCCAGTTTTTGTATGGCAATAAAGATTTTCCTCAAAAACGTCTCTGAAAAAAATCATTGAACTGAATATTTACTATTCACAAAATAAAAAAAAAAGGGGAATATTAAATATATTTTTAAACCATTACATATTAAATATCTATTTTTCAATGTATGTGTTAATTTTTAAATAATAAATTGGGGGGGGGGGGGGAATCTCTGGAAATTTAAGTGTTTTAGAAGTCACTGTAATTTCAACGCTAAAACCTGTAAGCAAAATTTATTTCCTAATTAAATCCATCCAAAACATGAACACATGAAAGAAAGAAAAAAAAAATTGTATTCTCTCTCCCATAATTATTTACTGCTGCCTTATACTGGTGAAAATTATTTAATTTTATGTAAATCAGTTTGATCTAGGGGAAAAAAAAAAAAAAAAAAAAATTCTTGAATTTAATAGAGGACAAAATTTTAATTTATTCATTTGTGTGCAATGTAGAATCAAGCATGTATTGTAAAATACCATTCAAGCTCCCTCTCAATCTTCAAGGGAAATCAGGATATACCTGGGGAGAGAACAGATAAACAGTAAAAAATTACAAAAATATAGAAATTGATGTTTTAAATTTTAGAAGTTAGAGGGGAAAAATCTGTGTGTTTTAAAAGTTGCAGTAATTATAGGAAATTTTTAAAATTAGTAACTTTTTTTTAGAGGACTAATATAAAATAATTTAAATGTGATTCCATCTTTAAAGGATTAATCCCCCCCCCCCTTTTGTGTGTGTGTGTGTGTCATTAAGTTTAAATTATCCTTCATGCATACATTTTCTAGATTTATCCCCCCCCCCCTCAAAAAAAAAAAAAGTAGTGAAAATTTTGTAAGCAAACAGTGGAAACTGCAAGAGCATGCAACGATTGTTTCAGACCAAATAAGCACAAATCTTTCAGCAAGGGGAGGGGGGGAAATCTTGGTCTGATGAAGGGTTGCACTTAATTATTTAATCAAACAATTGTTGCCATTTACTTACAAAATTTTCATACTAAAATATCATGTTTAAAACATTAAATTTTATGCAAAATCTCATAAACATACTATGTGATAAAATCAGTTCATGTAAAATGTCTAAATATTTAAAATCATATAAAATTAACATTTCCTAAATATTTCTCTACCCTAAAATTTTCTACTCCATCTTCATTACATTTTTCAGTTGGCATTGTGAATGTGTTTTGCATCTTTTGGAAATAAATACCTTATCCCCTTTTTATGCTTCTGTCACTGTATTCAAGTATAATTATATCAAGTGTAATTTAAAGTAATAATTTTAGTTTCACCATAAAAACCTAAAATTAGCAGTCCTGATAATTACCCAATAAAAAATTTAATTTAAAACACGAGCAGTGTATCTCCTCTCAGAGAAAAATTTTGATCTTACAGCATCTTAATATTATGTCTACAGTGTGTATAAAAATCAGGAACAGCAAAGATAAGTGAATGATTGTTATGAAAAATTTATAACATAAAGCCACTAAATAGCAAGATAATATGCAAAATTAATAAACTGCATAATCACATAAAAAAAAATATAAAAAAATCTGATTTGGACACCACATGACTTTTGTATACACCCATTGTAATATTTAATACAAAAACACTGACATTTCCATGTGTGTTAAGTGGTTTATAAGTAACCAGTCCCTTAAGATTTCCGAAAAACAGCAGATAAAACACTCAAACCCACAAAAGGTCAGGATAATGGGATTATACATGCACCACAGCTAGTCCAAGAATAGTATTCCACTGCTTATAAAATCTCTCATTTAGATTCTGTAATAAAAATTTCACAATTTCAATGGAGTGGCCTACTTTTGTCTTTAACTAAAATTAGGTGCAAAAAATGATACATTATACCAAAATATTCAACTCTGTTAAGAATTGAGAAGGGGCTTACTCATTCTGGTAACTCTAAACAATTATTTTCTGCCAACTTTGGTCGTCAATCTCACAGAATCATCAAATTCATCATCAAGATTTTGAATTTGATGACTTGACAATCAAATTTGACGAGGAATGTGGCTTAGGGTTCAGTTGTGAAAGTTTGGAAGCTCTCATTTTAATAGGAAGCAAGTTCTGAAATTTTCCGGAATGGTCCATTGGTTTCTTGCACAAAACTAACTTCCTCGAAAGCTCTATAAATCACTAACAAAACTATATAAATAGAAGAGTCATTATTGATAATTGTCAACTAGAATCTGCCTATTCACGTATTCTCTACACTGTATTACAGTTAAAGTGAAAACAGATGGCAGTTTTTTTCACCTTTACAAACATGGGTAGTGACATCAAATTAGGCATTTTGGCACCCAAATTTGACAAAAAAAAAAAAATTGTAGTTTAGGGTTGCGAAAATTTGGAAACTAATTTTAATAGGACAGCAGTCTAGAAATTTTCTGATATAATACATTAATTTCTAATGCAAAACATTCTCAGAAATTCCATAAATTCCTAGCAAGACCAATGAACTTAGATTCTGTTCAAACTTTCAGCTAAATGGTCGTCTCTGAGAGAATGGGCTTTAAGAACGAATAATACCTAATCTCACCAACAGCCACAGCCCATGTTATTATGGGAAAATTTGTTTCCACTATTACTCATTACCCATTTTTTTTTTATATGTTTTTTCCCATTAAGAAAGTCCACAACCGATAAATTAGTATTCATTTTCCAAAAATTTATTTTTTACATCCTCATATTATATTTTCTAGCTGAAATATGCACTTGATTAATTTTTTACTTTTTTAACTCAAAATAATTTTTTGGAAAATAAGTATTAATTTAAAGGTTACAAATTTGGACAAAAGATGTATAAACGGTGCTTTACTGTACTTTAAAATATCTTTCGAATGAAACAACTATGTATAATATTACAGAATATCTTTGATATATTTTAGAATCAAAATGTCTAAGCTATAAAGGACAAATAGTGATTTCTGTTGACGTCTAAAATTTAAGGAATTTCAAAACTGCTTTTTTTACAGCCCAGTTCAGAAAAGAAAAATAGGAGAAATAATAATAAAAAAAAAAGCACTTTGTTAAAAGTAATTTTTGTCTCTTTACAAATACAGATGAAAGAAAAATGAATTTAAATATATATAATCTGTCTATTTTTTACTTTCTCTTACCCATAAGGTAGAGAAAGTATATATATATATATATTTTATTTTTGAGTCAATTTTTAAAAATAGATTTTTTGTTATATTTATACGTTTTGAGGTGCCCTGAATCCAAAAATCATGTTTTTAGTGGTTGGTCTCTGTGTGTGTGTGTTATCAGCATACCTTGAAAACAAATTATAGCAGAATGTTCAAACTTGGTATTCTAAATGTGTATCACACAGGGATGTTACACTAAACTTTTCTTTGATATCAAGTAAATGGTTCGTGTACAGGGACACCCAAGAGAATTCAAATACATTACGTCTATGGGGGAAATTGCAGGTAAGTAAAGTTTAACATCTATAGACTGCACTAACCAAATGAAACGAATATATATTTTTTTATATGCATGAAAACATGTTTCATGTGGAATATGGTATAGAAATCATTCACTGTTCGTTTACAGGGTTACTCAAAAGAACTAGATTATATTGCAGCAATACTTGAAAATTGATGAAAGTGTACTTTAGGTTGTGCCATGTGTTATTAATATAGGATTATATTTATGTGCACCATATGATGCGTACATAACTTTCAGAAGATACACAGGGCTGCCAATATTTAAGTCATAACATTCTTTTTTATTTGCTAGTGGAAGTGCGTTACTATAATATTTTACCATGTCCAGGAAAGCTGTTCAGAAATTGAAATTAACTCCTCATAGCTATATGGTGAATAATGTATTTTTTAAAACTAAATATTTATTGATTGTTTTTTTGTATATTCACACGTTTTGAGGCTTCCTGAGTTCCGAAGTCAAGTTTTATATTTTGATCTTAGTCTGTGTCCGTAAGAGTAAATTAAAAACAAATAATTTCAGGCAATCCAAATGATGCATTTTGAAGTTAATAGGTTTGTTACTAGAAAAGTTTGTTTCAGATTGCTAAGTTTCAAGGAATGATGTGTGAGAAAGTTATCTGAATAATTTTAAATGAACTTTTGAACTTAACCTTTTACATGCCTCATACAGATCCGGGTGTAATTCAAATTAGTTTTTTACATATTTTCTCTTCGAATGCTTTAGTTTAAAGAACTATCATTAAAATGTGTAAAAAGATTTTTTTTATATTATTTAAGATTATATTTAATATTATTAATTTTATTTTAATAATGTAAGCTATTTTAAACATGCCAGCTCATTTTTAGAAACATTTGCTTATTTTTCTAAATTATGTGAATTTTTAAACTGGGGGGGTAAAAGGGAAAATGGTAAAATAGGTTGTTTTTATAATTTTCTGTACATTTCCTCTTTTATGATTGAACTGTAATTTCTAATTCAAAAAATCAAGTCACCTTTCTATTTATCTGATAATTTTTTCAAGTCAGTATTCATGATATTTAATTTTTTTTAAATGAATTTTTAATTCCATGTTCCATTTATGGAACATTGGCGTGTAAAAGGTTAATAATAGATTTGAATACCATATAAATGTAGATATAATAATGAAGCGGGAGGTGAGGGGGAGCGGCAGCCTCCCCTCACATAGAATTATTTGTCAAATAAAGCTGTTCCAAAACCTAATTTGAATTGTTTTAACATAATAAGTTTACATAACAGTATTCGTTATCTTAACCCTTAATCTCTAATCTGTACTTATAGCATTAAATTTCCAGATAACAGAAAGTTGTGTGCGTGACACATCAGATGAGTCCTGCGCGAACCCGACAGATGAATTTTAAATCAACCCGAACCCGACAAAAAAAATGTCATCAACCCGAAAACCGACCCGAACCCGCAACAGAGAATTTTTTGCGACCCGAAACCCGAAAAATAAATCAACATCACTTATTCATCTAAAAATCATGCAAAACAAGGTAAAATGATATAACATGATATAAAATAAAGTAAATTTTCATTGTCACACAGTTGGTAAATTATAAAAAAAACTAGTATGTTGTGGCCACCACAAGACATTCTTCTATATTTTTCTGTCAAATTCACTAAGTGCGAATAATTTATTAAAACTATTATTAAAAAGTTTAATGCGATGAATGCAAATAATTTTCATCTTAGTGAAATCTAACACAAAATATCCAAAGAGAGACAGTTTTATCGTCTATAAATAACTTCTTAAACAACGCGTTTTTATAATGGTTATCTCACATATCATGGTTCGTACAGTTATATGGCATAGAAGTTGAGATATAGCCGTCCTGTTATTGATGATTTTTTGCAATATAAGAATGCCACCTATTGGCCGATAAGCATTCAAACTGAGTCAGCATAAATTAATGTCTCATAATCTCGCCTTCTCACATATTAAGTTTTGTTTGATGATACACAATAGAACATGAGATATAGCTTTCCTTGTAATTGTGGAAATCGCTGTGTAGCAGTGCCACCTGTTGAGCGGTTTACACCAAAAGTTGACAGGCGCTAATATATATTAAATGGCACGTACATACAAATTTATATGAAATTCTGTGCAGTAGTTCTTGAGATATAGCCTTTCCTTAAATTACAGAAATCGCTGTGTAGCAGTGCCACCTGTTGACTGATAGGCATTCAAATTGAATCAGCATAATATCTCATATTGGTCTTCTCACATATCAAGTTTTGTTGGATTATACGCAACAGAACCTGAGATATAGCCTCCCTTGAAATCGCTGTATAGCAGTGCCACCAGTCGAGCGGTTGACACCAAATGTTGATAGAACCTAATACTTTCTTTTACTGAATATAGAAGAAAGTAAAAAAAAAAAAACTTGTAAACTGTGAAATCTTTTCAATTTCCAGAATGTAAATGCAAGGTTATACTGTATTTGTATTTCTTTAATTTATATATTAACAACAGTCGAGGAAGATTTATAATACATCTCTGATTTTCATACAATTTCTACAAAAGATACATATTAGTTTCATTGAAGAAAAGAAAACAAATCCAGATACAAATAAGGATCTATTTTTCTGGTGGATATTCGCGGATACGAATAAAGAGGTCCAGTACATGTGTGCCCACCAGCGGCCGAGCGGTTCTATGCTCAAAGCTGGTAGATGGGAGGTGTCGGGTTCGATCCCAGGTCACACTCATCGACCTAGCCGTTCAAAGTTTTCCATGGTTTCCTCCGAAACACTCGTAAATACGGGCTAGGACCCCTTAGAAAGACTCAAACAGAGGATATTCTCCCTATAGGCCTAGGACACATCTGGAGTCAAACAGCCTTAAATCCTCTAACCAAACAACCAACCGATACATGTCTAGTAAGTGCATAATGTTTAAATTAGTTACATATTTGTAAACATGCCTATAAATTTATGTTTATAGTTGTAAAAAATATTTTGAAAGGTGTTCTCAAGTGGACCCGACTTGTTGAAAACCAAACCCGACCCGCACGAAAAAAAGATTAGTCAACCTGACCCGCAAGAGAAAATATTCTGTCAACCCGACCCGCGGGTTGGTCGGGTTCAGGTAAAATCGGGTTACCCGACCCGATGCAGGATTCTACCTTAGATTTTTTAACTGTAGACAGATGAGCAGTTATAATGGGCAATTATTAATTTCTGCTTAAATCGATTTAAAATTGAAAAAAATTCAGAAAACTTTTTTTTTTTTTTTTTTTTTTAGTACCTTGTTACGTGATTGAAAAGCAATTATTCCCGGCCAGGAGAATTGTCAGCCAGTATGTATGGTAGTGAAGAATGACAAATGAAATAATGAAATGTTGTCACCTAAATTTCATACTTAAGTTAATTTTAAAAAATCTAATTGTCATGTCGAAATGCTGTCTGCACTCCTGAATTCAGAAAAATCACCCCCTTTCATTTGGTACTGAAATTTTAAAGATTGGACCGATATTTCTGTTTGTGCATTTAATGCTGTTTTAGCTCGAAATTGACTCGTTAATTATTTGACATTTTAATTAATATCTCTGCAACTAATTAAAATGTTTAAATTTTGTTTTCACTATCCCCTCGGGAAGGCCTCTTAGCATCCGTATGCCAATTTTTGTACTTCTACATTCAATAGGGGCTGAATATGTAGGAGAACAGACAGACCAATCTTTCGTTTTATTATTATAGATGATGCAGAAACGACTTTCTTGAAGGAAAAAAAAAAAAAAAAAGAGCATGCCTCATATTCAAAGGCTCAGTTGGACTCAAGAATTTGTTTTGAATGAATCTAAGTTCAACCTATATGGATAAGACGCTAAGTGGTAAGTTTGGAGATGTAACAGTGAAGCTTATCATCCGGACTGATCGCCTAATGTAAAATTCTCAGCTAGTCAAATGGTTATGGGAACCAGCAAAAGGGATGGACACCTGAAATTTATTCCTGGAACTGTGAATGCATCTGTTAATACTAAGATCTCAGAGGAGTGTTTAAAGCAGGGTTCTTATTAGTGTGAGTGAATATCGCAATTTTTTTTATTTTCTCACTTAAAAATTTTAATATTGCGTGAAATTCGTGCAATTTTTATTTTTTATTTTTCAGGAACTGATTAAAAAAAAACACTAAAAACTTTTATTAATTGTTCATTTTTAGATGATTTAAAAATGATGATTAAAACTATTATTTAAAAAAAAAAAAAAAGACAAACCAGGCCATAATCTGATAAAGTATATGACTTCTTGGCCTTCCAATCCCCCCCCCCCCCCAAATCCATTCAACAAAATATAGTTTAAAAAATGTCTGCTATTCTGAAAAATTCAAATGCACCTAATATTTCATAAACACATTTTCTGAAGTCTGTCCTAGAAGAAAAACCTGCTCAGATGAGTAAGAATTAGGCTCTGGTTATCTCTGCTCTGCACCCACTATAGAAACCATACAAAATTTGAAAACCATGAAAAACAAAATCATTAATTCCAGATATGAATTCTGTGTGCCTATGTAAAAGACTGATTATTATCATTCAAAGTTCATTTGGGGCTCACTTAATTTGAGAAATCTCATATAGTTTTTAAATGTCTCACTTTGTTTCTGAAGAAGGGTGAGAAATTCTCACCCAATATTTTTCCTACAACAAAAACCCTGGTTTAGAGCCAGTTATTCAAGATAATTTGAAATGGGCTGGAAATTACAGTTTAGAACAGGACTGTGCACCCTGTTATATAGCAAAATTGGTAAGTATAATCCAACTTATTCATGAATAATTTTGTGTCCCACTTTACAAGTTTTCATCTCCACAACATTACAGATATTGGAAAAGTAATTTTCTCCAAATTTCTTCCCTTTATGTGCAGGCCTAACTAAAAAAATCTAGCATCAAAGTTTTGGACTGGCCTGGTAATAGTTCTGACCTGAATCCCATTGAAAGTTGTTATATATAATAAGCAGGAAATCTGTTACTAAAATAAAACTGCGGGAAAGCATTATTAGGACCTGGTTTGATGAAATTAGCCAGGATTACATTCAGAAGTTCATATCTTTTATGACTACCACTACAAAGATATCACTGCAGATCATGGAGGATCTTCTAAATATTGAAGTGATCTTCATGCATGTATACACATCTAAGTATATGTAATAGGACTGCAGTTATGTAGAATTTACTTAACTACAAAATTTGTATCTATTGCTTTGCTCCATAAATATTGCACTTTTCACCTTCTTTTAATTTTTCCAAATAAGAGTAAATAATTTATTAATCCTAATAAAATTTGTTTGACATTAATCATACAACTGTATTTTATCACCACAGTACTATCATTGCATAAAACATATGCATGAAAAACAATATTTACATACTTTTTCACAGGTGATGCAGTTTTTTGTCTGCCACTGTAAGTTTATGCAGTGTGACTTCAATACAAACACGCTAAAATTAAATACACAAAACACACTAAAAACTCAATAAAAATTACACATTTTATTGTTAATCTTTTTATTTAGAATTTGCCACATATTGAATGACATTTCTGTGCACTACAATCGAAATTATACAGAAACAAAAGTAATTTTAATACTGTAATTGGAAATATTTCGCAATTTGCAAGCCATGATTTCAGCCCATTAAGTAGATTTTTTTTTTCACCCCCAAAAATTTCAGCTAAAGCAAGAGGCAAAATAGAAACAAAAATAAAAAACATTTGATTAGGCAATAATATACTGATATGTGCAAGCATTGAATACAATTTTACATGAAAATCATAATTTTACTAAATTGTTTCACATTTGCTTTGTACATTTAAACGACACAGCAAAGCTCGCCAGTGCAGTAAAAAATTTTTACTGTTTTATCAAATACCTGAACAATCCAGTTTTAATATTACATTTGTCAAACACATTCGACTTATTCATTTAGTTTTGGAAATAATCAGCATGGTTTTAATAGTATCTGATAAAGGAATAAAATATTATAAATCCTTTACATTTAAGATCTATAACAGGACACTAAACATTGGATGAGCCTCTAGTTTAGTGACATCAACAATATTATCCATTATATAGATGAAGCACAGGCGTATCCAGAAATATCCTATAAGGTGCAAAGTTGTGTTAAGTATATTTTCTCACATAACAGCCTACTCGGCGTTATTAATTAACTAATTTTAAAAATAACTGAATGTGGCTTTTCCTTTATTCACGATCTTCATTAAAACCATTTTTGATACTTCATTTTGGAAACTTTTTTTTTTTATTTACTTATTTTTTAAATGTGTTTTATATTTTTACGATGAAAACCAATATTTAAACCCAAATATAAAATTACCTTCTCTTAGCATATGCAATATTTTTTTTTTTGTGTGTGTTAACTTAATGGGACTTGTTATCTCCCTTGCCCCCCTCTCAAACATAATATTTGATGAGCATTTTTCAAATTTATCTTTACACTCTTTAAATTTACACATTATAAATCGAAAATATATTGTGTACAATAACATCACTGAAAATCAGTTACTCTCAAATATTTAAAATATGTACAACAAACTAAATATATTTCTCAATTATTATTATTACCATCATTATTAATATTATTGAAATTAAAAAAAAAAAAAATTACATAGTTGTCAAGATAAAGCATCCAAATACAGACAGTACAGTTGCAATTCTAGTTTAAATTCAACTCCAGACAATAAATATACCTTAGAAAACACACTCAATTTACACTGAACTATGATCACAAACAATCTCGATTACGAAAAAGAAAAATATGCACTCCCTCTGGATACGCCGTTAAAAAGAATTGAAAAAAAAGCACAAAAATTTATACAAAACAGCAATACAAGAAGCAGTTGAAAACAAGTAGTTTTAAAAATGGTTGAGACTATTTCCTGTAACAATTCTTTTACCAAAATATCTTATTAGATATCTTGTAAAAATAAAAGTAAATTTAAAAATTGACTATTTTGTTTAGTAGACTATTATGACACATTTCAAAATTCGTAATACAGTTATCTACTCTTTACTGCACATGGAAGATTGTTATTACAGTCCGTATAAAACTGACACAATAATACAATGTCTACATTGAACATGCACAGGACAACACAGTTAGGTCGGTAGATTATAAAATGCCACAAAGTGGGATAAAGTTTAAGGGGATTATATTTGTGGCCAGCTATTTAATAAAACGAAAAACAAACATTGATAATATATGTATAATATATGCATTCTCTTTATAACTTTTCTCCGACATTCAGAGAAAAGTAATGAATTATGAATTTACAAGATCACTTTCAAAAAAAGAAAGATTTTTTTCCTTTATTTCTAAATTTTCAAAAAGCTTTTAGCAAGAAAGTAATTTATCAGCTTTGTTACTAAATATCAAGGTTTTTTTCCCCCTTTGCATTTAGTGTCTTCTTTTAATATCCCATACAAGTTCTCGATTTATCATTGCTATATTCAAATTAACAGATAAGCTAAACAAGTGGCAATATGATAATATGAATGTTCTATATGTACATAATGTTAGCCTTCTTTTTAATGTAGCAGTTGCTGTGGGCAAACTAACAGATAGTAATCACAGCACAAACATGGCACAAAAGTCAAAGAAATAACAATAGGAATGTAAAGACTTGGCTTCAGAGACATTACTCTATGACACTACAGAATTATATATAGCATTACATAAGTTTATTTATATATGTATATATATATATATACGTTTAATAATAGCGCCACACAACATCTTTTCTACACTAATCCTTAGATTAGTTTAAAATTTAAAATAAGAAAAGTTAATTTAGAAATCAACTCATAGTATATATTAATTCTGCATAAAAATATACAATACATTTACATTATACTAACTGAAAAGTATGGCAGTCTAAGTATAAAACAAATACATATAACATGAAAACAAAATATAAACTTGACTTGTTTCGTATAAAATAAAAACAAATTCTTGATAAGTATATTAGGATATGTATTAATCTATAAAAAGATGTTATGGCATTAAAACATAAATGATTTATTATACAACATAAACAGCATTTCATAAGTAGAAGAGATCATAAAAAATATCCAAAATGTAGTTTACCTGTAATTATTATTATTATTATTATTATTATTATTTTTTCAAATGCAATTCGTAAACGTACATTTTTGCTCATTAATATTTGTAGCTTTCATAGAGTTATTTTGATCAAAAAATAAAAAAACAAATGCTACCGAAAATGTACAATGTAGAAAAAGAAAGGGAAAAAAAATGTGTAATTTGAGCTTAAAAAAAAAAAATGCAGGTTAGTAATTTTCAAAATTAGCAAATCATCATTATTTCTTTTTTTTATTATTCAAATTCTCTTTATAGTCGCTCTATAGCCATAGCTATCACTCAAACTACAAAGGAATTTTACTTTTTTTTCCATGAATTTTTTTTTTCTTTTTTTGGTTGGTTTTTTAAATTTTTTTTTTTCAGTTATTACTAAAACTGGCGACTAAAATGCTAGTAAGTGTTGGTTAATAACACAACGTGAGTAGAAAGCAAATAGTTGTTAATGTTCAGTTGCTCTGTGTTTCAAAATACTTGTAGGTGGGATTTTCATATCCATTAATTTGCATGTTTGCCACATGCCTCTCTTCTGGGGTAGCAGCTTGATCCACTTCAACAAATCCCTGCCCATGTGGGGAGCGATGAGAGTGTCGCCTCAAAAGGACAATACCTACAATCATAGCTGTCAGGAGTGCAACTCCAGCAAA
The DNA here is from genome assembly GCA_963930645.1 of Salticus scenicus. Classification (NCBI taxonomy): domain Eukaryota; kingdom Metazoa; phylum Arthropoda; class Arachnida; order Araneae; family Salticidae; genus Salticus; species Salticus scenicus. The sequence goes on from OZ005652.1 coordinate 86,675,385, forward strand.
GGCAAGAGTGATATAAACACTGCCATTCCATCTTAGCCTTTCCATGCTTTCTTTCCTCACTGAGAACGTCTGGAATTGAAAAAGAAATAAGACATTAAGTTTAATAAAAAAGCACCACAAAACTGGCATTGTAAAAAATATTACTTACAAACTTTGAATAAACACCATAAAATGCAATAAACTCGCAACAATTGTTTCGGGTCGAAAAAACACACGACCCTTCATCAGGCAAATAAAGTAAGCACGAGTGCTTACTTTATTTGCCTGATGAAGGGTCGTGTGTTTTTTCGACCCGAAACAATAGTTGCGAGTTTATTGCATTTTATGGTGTTTATTCAAAGTTTGTAAGTAATAGTAAGACATTAAGTATTTTAAAAACATTGTTTTATTTCAAAATATACAAAAACTTCAATTTAGCAGATGTGGATAATATACATATATGCAAAACTTCAACATAACTGGACAATAGGAAGCAAATTAAAATTTGAAGAGCAATTTTCAATTTGAGTTGGAGGACCAGAGCCCCCAGCCCGTTACTACTTGACATGTATTGTTATCAGAATTACAAAGTATGCAAAATTTTAGCTCAATCAGATAAGCGATCAACTGACAACAGACAAGACAGTGGTCAGTGAGCAGCATGTTTTTCTGAAGATGTCTATGATTGGTATGTTGAAATATATAAACAACTATGTTGCTAAAAAAAGATTAAATGAGAGGTAATTTTAAGAAAGTTGATTAAATATGACCCTTTACTTTTAAATAAATGTAATCTTAATTTAATTAACAACTTTTTTTTTGCAATGATTGTTAATATGTGAGCATTCATTTTTGTTAAAGAAATTTTTTTTTCAGAACTCGGGAGTCGACTCATACGCAAGTACTTAAACAGTATATTAATTGCAACTAAAATAAAATGCATGATTACCTAGTAGATTTATTAAGCCACAATGAAGTATCAAATTATACATATTGTGTGACTATATTCACAATCAAATACTTTAAAATAACAGTAAAATGCATTACACTTCAGAACATTTTAATGCAGTTTTAATGGGTTTAAATCTTAGCATGTATAAAATGTTCTGTTTCTATTGTCAGGAATAAAGCAATATTTTATAGTATATTGTTTATATTAACATTTATACTGGACAGATAGAATGCCATCTATTCAGAATATTCTGAGCTCGATTAAAGCTTGTGTAAAATACAAAGAAGATAAGAATAAAAAATCTGGAGCGGTTTCACTCAACTTTCCAAATATTCAACAATTTATCAGGTGTTGAAACAAATAAAAAAAAATCAGTGAATAATTGAGTAAATAATCAAAAATAAAAAGTAGTATAAGGTGTTTGACTATTTGTCCCCAAGTATGAACATTTGTACAATTAATAGTGATGTATTTGAATCCTTCTGTTCACTCTTGTGAATGAGTATAAATAGTATAGCATCCGACCCGTTAAGTTTGGCCGAGTCCAGGCAGGCAGGGGCTGTCTAATGGTTTCTGAGTATAAATAGTAAGCATGCATTTTCCAGTAACTATCATTTTCTAACAAAATTTTAAAACAGTTAATTTTTCAGTATAGTCTCTTTTAAATAATTTAAAGAACCTTATATAATTTAACTCCAATAAAATGCGATACATCTAAATTATTTCATGTTTCCCTGTAAAAGAACGATAAGTAATATGTCCACAATTTCCCATATTGATTATACATTAACAAAACAATGTAACACATACTTTTTTTTTCAGTATTAAACAATTTAACTCTTTTAAAACAAGTTTCAAATAATATGAGAGCAAAGACCACAATGTATTAAATAAACCATTTAGATGTTATTGTGTTCATTCACTCACTCACTCTCACAGAAATACATACATACATCATTCATAAAAATAGCAATAATGAATTCAGGAAACCTCAAAACTTATAGATACATCAAAATTTCATTACTTTTTCATAATATACTTTACTTTTATAATAACTGTTTATATTATTAAAAATGAATAAATATAGAAATTTTATCAAAAAATATAGTCCATTAGACTAATAGAATATATATATTACTTCTGCCAATTAAATTTCTATTTACTTGCCCTTTATTTATTTATTTAATTTTTTCCAAACAGTTATTAGGTAATCATTGAGCTACTATTATACTAATTTAATACAATATTTAGTCGATGATATTCGTGATGACTAATGTTTTGCTATTATTAAATAACAAATATTTGACTTAAAAAAATATTTTTTAATCTGATTAAAATAGGAATATGTTAAAATAGGAACATGTACTTACAACTTCATTGTGATGGAAAGCCTGATTTTGAATATGAGCCATTTTTGGTTCAGGCATTTCCTCATGTTCAAGAGAATTATGTTCAACACTAGACAAATCTGCAATTTTTGCAGTATCTGGTTTAATCGTGCTTTGTGGTAATACACTTTCATCTTCCATTGACTCTGGATCAAATTCTCGCTCTAGTTTGCCTCCATGATTAGCTTCAACTCGCTTCTTTTCTTCACGCAATTCTTTTAATTCTTGTCTCCTTTCTAGCATTAATTTCTTTTGTCTTTCACGTTCTGAAATTCAAAATAGAGAAAATACTCTAATTACTTACATAGCATGTATAAGTAATAAAATAAATTATCTTAAATACCTAGAATCAATAAACTGTGATAATACAGTAGAGAGTCAAAAATCCGCACAGCTCGGGACCAGAGGTTGTGCGGATTTTAGGATTTGGCAGATTTTGGAGCCCATACAAAAAAATTTTCACTTTGAATAATAAAAGCAGAATATTAATCAAACTAAACACATACTAGTGAACAATAACACAATTTCACTAAAAAAAATATATATATAATGAAAACAATAAATAAAAATGAAAAAATTATCATCAAATTAAAAAAAAATGTGTTCACATGCAGTTTGTTTTAAAGTACACACATACATCACTGAGACTTTTTTTTTTTTTTTGTCTGTTGTAAATAGTCATAAATTCTTCGAAAAATAAATTTGTATTGCAAAATAAGAATTAAACTGAATACTCCCTTACAATTATGCCCTCATCAGATAGCATTTTTAAAAATTAGTTTCTTTTTCTCATTGATATCATCATAATAATAATCATAATTTTCTTTTGATTAATTTAATATACTGTTGATAATTTCCTTGGTTCTTGCAGTTTTTCATATTTTTATTATTATTGTAATCATAAAATGCAAGCACAAAATCTGCATTCAAGATCTTTTACAAAAATTCTGATTTGCAGTTTTGTAACTTAAATTTCATTGTATCTAAAAAGCTGTGTGGATTTCAGGTCGGCGGATTTCTGGCTCTCTACTGTATATTGAATGTAAAATATTAACTTTAACCCCTTCCTTCTCGTTCCCATGAAAATGACGGGTTGAGATTTCGCTCTCTATTTCTCATGCCCATGATATTTCTGGGCATGAGTGTTCAAAAGTAATGCACTAAAAAGATTTAAAAACAGACCATTTTTGATATCTGGAAATTTTTTTATTTCTCATTTTACTCTGTAAATGGAAGTTGTGAACAATTTAAAATGTAATTGGAGATAATTTGTTTATTTTAAACTGCCAGCACTATTTAATTTTAAATATTTGTAATACTTATTTTGTAATCTTAGCTTAGTTAGGCTTTTGAATGCACATGTTTTTGTGCTCTGCAGTAAAATATATTTTTTAATGTTATGTAGAGGAGAGGAGGGTATTATGGAATAGACAGGAAATATGGAATACCAAGGTTTTGGCTCTGATTAATGCTGCTATCTCTTCAAAATACCATGAATTACTCAAGAAGGATTACCATGAAGCAATACAATAAGAAGCAATTGCTTGTTGTTGTCGTACCATTCTCTATAGAACAAAGTATGTTTTGTGATTTTCAAGAGTTTTTGCAGGTACGTTTTCAAACATTCAAACTTACTAGTACACATGAGATTTGAACATTGATGTTAAGCATAATGTATGCTCAAAGAATTGTATTTTGTTATACGTTGGTCGTTTTTTAGCTGCAAATATTTTGTCCATCACTTTAAAAGTTTATTTTCAAAGATGGCGTGTCGGGTATTATGGAATACTAGATATTTCATGGTATCATCTGAAACTGACTTCATGTATTCAACTAAAGAATCAGAAAAAAAGATGCCGAATGTATCTCCTGTCACAGAAAATTCTCCGAAGATGATTTTATGAAGTCTAATTAGTTTTTCTATAGTTTAAACAGTTTAAACCACCTATTCCATATTACCCGACTATTTCATATTAACCTCCATTTGTAACTTTTTTTAAAGTAAAACTTTTTATAACAACAAAATATTTTTTTTTTTCTTTTTTTTTTAAAGTGACTATTCATTAAAAATAATTACACTATGTACTCATCATGATTTTGGGGATTTTTATTAAAAACAAGTAAAGTTATTTTAAGAAATGTAAATGATATTCCATAATACCCTCCTCTCATCTACATTATGGAGTATGAATTACAAAGTGATTCTGATTCTAATTTTAGCATAAATGCATCTGAGAATGATTCGGAAATAAGTATAGCGAATCTGAGAACAGTGATAAGAACAAAACTTTGAATAAACACCATAAAATGCAATAAACTCGTTTATTCAAAGTTTTGAACTTATCACTTTAAAACGCCAGTTCTGTGGTGCTTTCTTATAACATAACTAAGAACAGTGTATTATACATATAATGTTGTATGATGTGTACATATATTCTTTTTTATAAAATTCTTTTTTAATACTTAAAATGCATATCTTTTAATTTTTTCTACTTACTGGAAAACCAACATTTAGTCATAAACCTAGATTGTTGGTTTTTCTGTAAAATTAAATTTTCTTGATTTCAAACTAAAAAAAATTTCAAAAATTAATATTACTTATACTGTTCACACACTTTATTTTATATAATACAATTTTCTTAAATAAAGAAATAGACACTTTTTTTGTACCGTTTTCTTGAAAATTAAAAAGATTGTTAAGGGGTTAAGAAATGTCCTTTAACCCGTTAGTAGTCGCTAGTTGGTCGATTTGCCGCCCATCCTTCAGTTTTTCCAGATTTTTTTATTCAATAGCCACCAAAAATTTTTAGAAGCGGCATTTGATACAAATAAAACGTGAATAAAATCGATTTAACATCGATCACATCACTTCATAAAATTATTGGTGGTAGTTAAATAAAAAGTTCGCAATCTGTAATAGGTGGCGCTGTCGATAGCGACTACTAACGGGTTAATTTTCCAAAATAAAATATCTCCAATTCACAAAAGAAAAAATAAATAAAATAAAACAGCAAAACAATGAATTTCATAATGAAACAAATGTTTCCTATATTTATATACAAAATAACTTTAATAATTTGTATCACAAAACAATTGAGCTACATTCTTATTGAGAGGTGTAGGAATTAATCCCAATTGACAACACAGAGATACTAGGGTTGGGTGGAGTATCACCCAAGTGAGGGTGGGGTCTATCTAAGGGGCCCTAGCCTGAATTTATGAGAGTTTCGGAGAAAAACATGGAAAGCTCCAAACAGCTAGGTTAACGAACACGGCACTTCCTTCTACCAACTTCAAGAGCAGAAAACAGAACCTCTCAACTACTGATTTCTCACTGGAAGTCTCAAGATGTATATGTTTTAAATTTCAAAGATATAAGTAATCCAAAATTTTGGGGAATGAAAAATAAAAAAAATTAACTTTTAATGTGCTGACCAATTTATGATTTTCCCAACATGGAATAAAACATCTGCATAAGAAATATAGTAGTATATTTAGAAAATTATAATACCAGTAAGTTAACATTTCATATTAAAAGTACAAAAATTATATAATAGAATGTTTAGTAAAATATTTACCTTGTAATTCACTAGAATGTACTGTATAATTTAACAACTTAATAATTATTAATTTTTAATCTTTCAAAAAGATTTATAAGTGTACACACACACACACACACACGTATCTTAGAATAATAAAGCTGAGAATTTTACTATAATTGACTGCTCCTAGACAAATTTAATATATTTTGTTAGTTTGCTGCCAAATTTATATTTTTGTTAGGAAAAAAAAATTAATTAATAATAATAATAATAAATAATCAATAAAAAATTAAAAAGTAGATTTTAGGTACCCTTTTGTTTTTCAGTGACTTCTTCTTTGTATTTTTCCACAATAGCTTCGTCAACATCTCTGGTAATAGTAGCTTTGGGTCCCAACCCATGCAGATGATGCCATACAGCAACTGTTTAAAGAAAAATAATCATTTAAAACATTACAAATATATTTATGAAAAGTTTTTTTAATAAATTGCAAGTATAAAAATCTAAATATTAATACTTGGTAATTATTAATAAATCACAAGAAAAATATTTAAAAATAATTATAAAAACTTTTTAAAAACCATATTTTAAAATTTTCTGTTGAATCATAGCTATAGAACTAATTACATTAGCACTTTATCAATGTGTATTGTTACGAAATTGTAAATAATTGTATTTCTTTTTGTATAAATTCTTTCAAAGAGGCTTAGTAAGTTGATAAAATGTCAATTTTCTGCATTTCCAGCTCTTTTTCATGTTAAAATAGCTTAATTTTCCCTTTAAAACGCATTAAAAAGCTCCAATAGGCAGGTAATGGATTTGGCACCAAATTTGGCGACTTTTTGCCCTTGGCGACTTTTTGGCGAGAAAATCCTTATTATTGATATTCCAAAGATGGACGTTCTAATGTGATTGGTTAAAGAGTTATGGGAAATTTGAATTTAAAAAAAAAGTTGGTTTTAAAAATAAAATATTAATCCTTTCAGAACAACATATATTTGAATCATGAATTACATTAGCACTTTATCAATGTGTAAAAAATCTTTAAAGTGATAATGACGTCAATTTTTGCCAGATGCATAATTTAACTTTTTACAATTTTTTAACGCTCACGTTTAATTAAATGTATTTATTTTTATGTCGAAAGAAAATGAACTCGTAATTTATTTTTTGCTACAATTAAACTATAGCTAATATTTTAATGACTATTTTTATTGCTGTTAGGAGCTTATTATTTTCATATTTTAATTAATTAAAAGATACTATTTGAAAATCTGACTTTGAAGTATTGTGTTGTCACGGGGTTCTGAGCTACTGTGAAAGTTTCAAATAGCTAGCTAGTAGGGAAGTTAGTTAAAAATAGATTGCAAGATTTGTACCGGACAAACACACAAACAAACAAGAATAGAAGTTAATAAAAACATGGTAAAAAATAGAATTCATTCATCAAGCATTAAAATATAAGATTCTGAATTTAAATTAAGCTATATAAATATTTTATCATTGTTAACACTTTATTTTGTCGAGTTCTTCTAGAGCTCACTCCAGTCAAGAAACCTGACCTTGCTTAATTATGTAACACCACACCATGCTTCTACAACTTCAGGTGGAGGTAAGCGGTGGTCTTGATCACCATAATAACTCGTCATGATGACGAAAATGATGATGAACACTTAATTTAAATTTTTCTTTAAAGAATGACTGACAAATGAAAGTGTTAATTTGTCATTTGATAATCTGAAATATGTTTATTATATTTATTAAGACTATAAAAGAAACTTGTCAAATCCATTATTATTATTATTATTATTATTAAAATTTTTTAACAATTTCATACTTTAAATCAGTAGTAAGGAATGTGGATGATTAGAAAATTTTAATGTAAAGAAGTAACTTTAGTTTATACAATTTATAAAACAGAACTATAGTAAGTTAAAGCATGTAAGAATAAAGCATGTTTTTTTCAATCCTTTTTAAAAGTCAATTAAATTTAAAAAATGAAAGTGCTTTGGCATCATACAAAACTTCTACTGCCCATCATAAAAGTTTGAACGCCCACTAGTAGGCAGTAGGGACCGAGATGATCGCCACTGCTTTAAAACCACACTAAGCTTGGTTTAAGCAACTAATATTTTTTAAATTGATTACAGAAAAGATAACTTAAAAATAAGTAAATAAATAAGAAAAGTTGATTAAAATCAAATTAAATGAAAATGTTTCTAAAAAACTAAAGAAAAATAAAATTACCCATCCTTGTCCTAATTTTTTCTGCAACATTTGGTACTCTGTCTAGCATGGCAAAGCTCTGATTGGCAATTTTATTTAGCCCATCTAAATGCTGAAGTGTGACTTCTTTGTCCTTCAATGCTTGTTTCAAATTAGAATTCAAAAGGTGGCGATAATGATTTAATGTGTGGCGTCTATCTTTTTCCAATGCACGAAGAAGTTTTTCAAGGCATTTTTCAATTTTCTTTGTCTACAGAAAACAAACAATAAATAACAAATTTTCAAATTATATCTTCAATAAAACAGAAAGTAATTTATATATATATATATTAGATATGTATATAATATTTGTATTGTTACTTTAATTATATTTTCGTTAAAGTAAAATTTATTTTTAATACATATTTGCAATTGCTGTGCGTTTGCTAGCAAAGTTTTCATTCAACAAACACCTGCAGTAAAGAAACATTTTTAAGTACTTAAATATTATTCAGTCAATTAAATGCCATGATGTACAGCCAGTAATAAAATGTAAATTACCTAAAATTATCCAAGCAGTTTTTAAAAATATAAAAGTAAATCTTACATTGAATAAAATTATGTAATTTCTAGAGGCTTTATCATTATAATCCTGTAGCAATTGGTATCATTTTATTGGGTTGTTTGGAAAGTCATTTCGTTTTTCTCAGCAGAGGACTTAATTGTATTTTTTTCACACCTTCTTCACATTTAAGTTGCATTGCCATTACATATTGTGACAGCTGATATAGCAAGGCTTGCTTGTGAAAAAGGTCGTTTTATTCTGCTCAATAATTTTTGATTGGTGCCCTATCAAATAAAGAAAATCAGAAGCGACATTTTCGGCATATTTTATTTTTGCTATCAAAAATGCGAAAATACTATTCAAACAAGGAAAAAAAGTATACGATGTGTGCACAGAAAATTTATTTAAAGAACGCTATTGTCAAAACTGGTTTACCAAATTTTGTTCTGGCAATTTTGAGTTGAAGATGCATAACGTTCTAGAAAACCAGTTTGTGCTAATGAAGACAAAATAAAGTATTGATTTATGAAAAACTGCCAAATAACAACTCGTGAGATCGCTAAGAAACCGATCAAAGTGGAGAATATATAATTCATTAAAATATTTATACAATATAAGAAAATCGACTTTCATTTTCGAAGGAAAAAACTAAATTACTTTCCGAACAACCTAATATTTAACAGATAAATATTTGAATTTGTTTTCTTACTTTTGGTGAAGCCTGATCTAACGCTGCTGTATAACAGTCCATGGCAGCCTTTTTACGCATATTGATGATGGACATTATTCTTTGCTGATGCATTGCTGACATCTGTCTTTTAGCAGCAGAACCCTCTTCTTCTAGAGCTTCTACTGTCTTCTGGAATCGCTAAAATGTACATAGCAAAATTTTAATAGAACTTGATAATCTGACAATTATTTTAAATAATATTTTTAAACTTTCCATATTTGACATACATGTCTGTTAGATTTGAGATATCTCAATCTCATGCATGTAAAGTGTGAAATAAGTTTAATTCTATAGAACATGTAATCAACAAAATGCAATTTAAAATTATTACCCGCAGTTTATACAAAAGAAATAATAGTTATATATGATTTTATTTATTAATTTACATGGAAATATACAAAAATAATATTTATTACATATAAAGCTTTTTAAGAGGACACAGTATCTATCCTCACTAACAACCCAACCATGTGTTACTCAATGAGGAAATCTGTTCACAGAATTACTCATTATCTCATTATTTAAATAATATTTTTTTAACATTTCATTTTCACATTCACAAAACTCACCACAACCATCTATATAATATTTCTCTAATGTGGACCAGTTTCAATTATTTTTTGTCGAAACAATACGATACGCGAGGATAAAAAAATAATATTTATACATGAACAATATTTAAGCTAGCGGACTTAGCTCAATGAACTAACAAGAAAAAATGACGCCATTTGTCTGATGAGATTATTTTACGAAAAAATATATTTTTAACAGTTGTTTCTTCAGAATCTTTGCAAGCGTCATTTTAAACCTAGCAATATTTTAAAGGTATATACAGAATATGAACTTTTGTGTCATAAATTGACTAAAAAACACAATCATAAAAAATATAATCAAAACAGGAATTATTTTATTTTATTTACTTAAAAAAAAAAAAAAAAAAAAAAAAAAAACCAAAATTAGTAAAAAGTCATCGCCAACATGACGACAAAATTTTAAAAGGCGTCGTGGTAGTCCTATATTAAAATTGTACAGCCTGTGGAAGTATAAAAGTCATGAACCATAAATTTTATATGAAAAACCTTTCTTTGAATGATTTTGGTTTCACTATTGTACAACATTAATTTTGTTATTAATAATTTGGCTTCTGGTAAATTAAAATTTTAATTAGGTCGTGAAATGGGTATAACATTTATGAGTTTCAAATTTTAAAGGTAAATAAGAAAAGAAATAAAATGTGAATATTTCAAACGGGTCTGCTAGTTAAAATATTTTACCTTGCTGCTAAAAAATGTGAAATTGAACTATTAAGTGTATGTTTCACATTTTTGGGCAACAAAATAAAATGTAAAAAATAATAATAATAATAATAATAATAATCAATTTTTGGATAAACAAGAACAAATATAACAATTGCAAATTTTCTGAATGTGAAAATGAAACTTCAAAAAACACATTAGATAATGAGTGGTTCTATAAACAAACTTACCTCATAGAATAAATTTGGTGTAAGATGTTGATCAGGACAGATATTGTATCCTTTTAAAAATGCATCTTACAAGGTACATCATAGTCTGATTGAATGCAAAGTGAAATTTTAACATTTTTAAAATCAGGCATGTTGTGTAATGTTGATACTGTATAAATGTATTGGTAAATTACATGTTATAAATGTAAATAAACAAAAAAGAAATAGATAAAAGGTGACGAATTTTTATAATAATTTTAGGTGACAAAGTAAATTGTCTTTTAAATTAGAAAATGTACCTGCATAAAATAAAACAACATTATCACTGAAATAATTGCATTACTTGATTATTATTTTTAAATTATAATAACATAATTGTTATAGTACAACAATGCTAATATTTAGAAAGCTAAATGCAATAACTTACTGCACTCATTTTCTTTCTAAAGTCCTCGGCTGCTTTAGGATCTTTTACTTTCATTTCTTGGTACCTTTCTTCTAATTCACTCCATTCTTTCATCACCTAAATAAATATTTAAAAGTAGGTTTAGTATTATTTGAAGTTTACTTAAATAATAGAAAATTCATTCTACGGAAATGAAAAATTTATCAAATTATAAAAGATTATATTTAATTTAATTATGTTGATACAATCAAAATCAAATAAAACATGCATGTGTCATTTGAAAGTAAGGAATTTTTTCTTTTGTTCAGCTTAACATCAAATAAAGTCTTAAACATAGAGAATCATTTAAGTAAAGTAAATAATAAGCACATGCTGATTATATAAAGGTTAGTATATACTTTTGCTATTATTTTTATTATTCACGATTCAACTCATAAAAAAAATTGGAGGTTCAAATTCAAATAAATGTCTGGAATTGAAAATAGGTATACTAAATTTTATTCTTTTTGAAATTTAATTGTCAAATTTAACATTTTGTTAATAAGTTAGATATAATAATGCTTTTAATTATACTATTAAAGCTCCTATTAAATATAAAATATAAAAATTAAAATGTGGGAATGTAATAAGACATTGTAAGTATTTTATGCAGTATACATTCATATATTTTAGAAGCTTTCCAACAATTTGAAACACTTGTTTTATTATTTTAGTGTATTTGAGTATGAGATTGGATGCAAGGGCAGATACCGTTTTGCAAGTTTGATTAATCAGCTTTCAATTATGCCAGAAGGAGGAGGTAATTAAAATATACAGCTAACTGAAAAATTACTTTGTTTATTACTAGCTGTTGAATAGGAATTATTTTAATTTTACTACAGTATTGTTAACATAAAATTTCAACTTTGCAAAGTAATTTATTAAATAATCTATTTAAAAAAAACTTTTAAAACCCAAATTCTTAATGTATCATATCACATAAATCTTTTCGAAGTTAGAATAAAATTTAATTTGAAAAAAAAAAAAAAAAAAAGTAACTTTTTTGTTTATTAACATTATTTATATTTCATCAACTGAACATTGATGAAATTTGAAATGCAAGTTGGTCTTGTGGGGTACAGGCTGTATATGGGGTACAGGCTGTATATTATATTTTTGTATTCGTGAGAGAAAAAAAAAAAAAAAAAAAAAAAAAAAATTGAAAACTGTAATTTTTAATCCCACTTCAAAAACATGTGACTTAATGTGAAGCACATTTTTTTTTTTAATTTCTCCTAACGGATTCCATACAATTTTCTGCTGTTGCCACCTAAAATTCATACTTTAGCTAATTTTAAAAAATCTAATTGTCCGATCGATAAGCTGTTTAATCCATCGGATTCACAAAAAATTTCGCTTTCATTTGGTACCTTATTTGTAACGACACGACTGATTTTTCTAATTTACTTTCCTCGTTTAAAAAAAAAAAAAAAAACGTACAATTATTTTGATTCTGTATAAAAAAAAAAAAAAAAAAAAAAAAAAAATGGCAACAATTAAATTATGTTGAGATCGATTCACAAACATACCGTAGTGAATGACAGTAAGTACATAAGAATTTGGGGGAAATGTGAAAGATTTTTTAACTTTTTTTATGCTTTTTTATTTAACCCCTTGAACTGAAATGACGAGTCTAGCTCGTCATGAATTTCCCGACACTAATTATGTTCTTATATTTATATATAACAATAAACATTCATATAAATGTGTGAAACGAATATTATTTTTAATAATAACAAATTATTTGAGCAACAAAACCGTAAGTTTCTATATCAATCCCTCCTCTTAAAACTAAGAAAATTAAATTGTCTGCATGAGCAGTGTTGACTGAAAATAAATTGCAGTTCAAGGGGTTAATACAATATTTTAAAGCATTATAGATAAATCTATATACATGCAGTTAAAAAATTAATAGTTTTTTTTTTTTTTTAGAACTTATTTAAAAAATTATTGTATTATTCAATTTATTATCAGTAAAATCCAATAACAATAATAAAATCCGGATGTATACAGATAATTATAGGCACAATACTAAAGTGTTTTTTGAAAATCTACTATGACAGTAGATTTTTCAACTAAAATTCTTTTCGTTAATTAGTGTGTTTTAGTTCCTCATCATACTTACAGGTATGGGGAACTTAGGTAATCGTGAAAATTTTCGACCTCGGTTTTTTGACTTTTTTACACGTTTTCAGGTGAGGAATCCGAAAATGACAAAATTTGTATGGTGTCCGTGTCTGTTAGTTCGTTAGTCTGTTTCTGTGTACACGATATCTCAAGAACAAATGGTCGCAGAGAATCCAGGTTAGTTTTAAAATATTACTTTCGACACTGGCAAGAACCCGATTCATTTGCAACATTCGAATTAAAAAACTTCGTAAGTTATTAGAAATTTACGATTTTCTTAACATGGGAGAATAGGGCAAAATTTCACTTAAACAAGCATTAATCAGAAAAACTTTACTGTAAAAATGTCAGACCAGTTTTAAAATATCAGTTTTTATGCCAGAATGAACACCAGTAACTATAAACATGCTAATTTGAAAATTTCTCAAGTTATTGGAAATTTACGAATTTCTTAACATGGCAGAATAGAGCAAAATTTTTCATAAACGTCAATTTTGAGGGATATTTTCATCGTGAAGATGTCAGACCACTTTTTAAGTATTATTTAGGATACTGACATGAATATTACTGACTATGAATTTTCCAGTATAAAGATTTCGTAAGTTATTGGAAATTTACCAATTTCTTAACATGGCAGAATAGGGCAAAATTTCACATAAACGTCAATCTTGAGAGATATTTTCATCGTAAAGATGTCAAACCATTTTTGAAATATTATTTAGAATACCGGCAGGAATATAGACTATGATTTTTCCAATTTAAAAATTCGTAAGTTATTTGGAATTTACGATTTACTTAACATGACAGAATAGAGCAAAATTGAACATAAACGTCCATTTTGAGGATCATAAATACATCAGACATCTTCAAAATAACATTTATGATACTTGTTTGAACATGATTGACTACAAATATTCTAATAGGAAAATTTCGTAATTTAAGATTTTATAAACACAGCGAAACTGAAAAATTTTCATATAAATAGGAATTTTAAGGATTATTATATTGAAAATAGTAGCATGAAAACTAAACAACGGAATTTACCTTGATAAAATAAATTAATATATTAGAATAAGATATATATATCGAAGTGAACGGTGGACAGCCTATTAGGCGGGGATTTCATTCTGTCACTGTGTCAAGCTTTGGTCAAATTCATTTCTCTTAACATGATTATAATATGTCTCGCACTAGAAATTTATGAGAACATAAATATGATGGGGAACTGAGCAGAGTCCACCTATACGAATTAGTTTTCTTTCTTTATTAATAGAATGTCCTCTAGTATAAGTAATTTAATTTGGAATGAAAATAATCTATCAGTGCATATTTGTTTTATTGTAGAACGGGAATGTACCAGCTCGCAGTGTCAAATCAATTGGTTGCATTTATGCACAATTTCAGAAGTGTTTAATAATTCAATTTATCATGCATACTCATATCTGTAACTATGTTTATTAAAATATATTTCATGATACATATGTGCTTTCCTATTCCCTTTCCATTCAAATATTTAGTGTGGAAGCTTTACTAGGAATAGTGCCACTTGATATGGTAATTCATGGTATTAGTCTATTGATATAAATTTTTCGACATCAACTTTTGTCTTTTGCTCTTTACTTAAAAAACTCAAAGTTACTCAAAAAAAAAAAAAAAAAAAAAAAAAAAAAAAAGGAGCTTAAACATTTTAGTATATTTTAAAAGTGTGAATAAAAAAAAAAAAAAAAGAGGATCAATTGTTAAGTTTTTCTGTTAGTAAATTTTCTAAATATTTTGTAACCCCCCCCCCCAAAAAAAAAAAAAAAAAAAATCATAATATCCTCTTCTCTCCAACTTCCCAAGTGATACCACTGATTTATAGTCACCCACAAAACAGTATTAAAATAGTAATAATAAAACTTGACCCACTTTTAAAAAAGTGTTGTGATCACTGACATGAGGGAAATGGACTTTAATCTAAATTATGCAAAGATATGCATGGAAATTAAAAAATCTGTATATTTAAAAAGTATTTTAATGTGTGTAAAAATTAGAAAGTATTCCCCAAGGTAACCTCAAAACGACATTGAGCTTTCCCTCTCTCAGGAGTTTAATCAGGCCCCAAATACGGATTTTTAAGGTTAATGTAGTAATGAACAGTACGTGTCAATGGATATCATCCTCCTATTCCTTGTCCCCTAAATTCACATTCATGTATTCACATACATGTTGTTAAATTTATTAAATATAATTTACATTTACTTATTTTTCTGTTGGAATAAAATAATTATATATCAATTTTGCTAACCAATGTATTATTAGAAAAATTTATCAAAGAGGAAAAAATATATATATACCTTGGTGACACGTTCTCTGTGGCTTTCTTCAAGAGATTTTTGAGCTTCTTTAAATAATTCATGTTCATGTTTCTTATCAAAATGACTGTAGTAATAATCAACTGGTCTTTCAGTAGTTGTGGTGGTAGTTGTTGTAGTGGTGGTGGTTGTAGTTGAGCTTGATGTTGAAGATCGAGAGCTGTCGTCCTCATCATCTTCATCATAATCGTCTCCATCATAATAATCATCATCATAGTCCTCATCTTCATTTGAACTATCGTCATCAATTCCATTGTCTCCTTTGCGACTGTCGTCATTAACAACACCGATGTCTTTGTCTATTAACAGAAAGTAATTTAGTGAAAAAGTTATTGAAGATTAATACAAAAATATTAAAAATTATTCTGAATTTCAGCATATGGTAAAATGTCCCAGATGCTACAATGTTAAACGTTGCATCTTTCATAACTACTTTTACAGTATCAAATGCTTTAAAAAAGAAAAATTTTTTTATATATAATTAATTTTTTAACATGTTTTTTACTAATTTTTTCACACTCACTTTTTATACATTCTTTACTAACGTTTTTAGATAGTTATTTCTTGTATAGATACATACACATATATACACGGATTTTACATTTGTATCTAAAACAAACTACAAAGTATTTTAAATTATTTAAGATAATACTGTAATTTTTAATATAGTATTGAGAGTCTTACCATATTTTTTAGGAGATTTAATTCATATTTGAACTTCTCTCAAAAATAATTAAATTATTAATACATGAACTTGTATTAATAATTATTTTATTTTATTAATTATTAACTTTTATTAGAAAAATATTTCTCTCTCTCCCCTCTGCTTCACATACACACACACTTCCAGTAAGCATGTACAAATTTAGAAGTGATTTTTAAGTGTTTTTTAGTAAAACCTTTAAAGCAACATTTTTTGTTTAAGAGTATAAATTTCTATATTTTTATTTATTAAATTTTCATATACTCTTTTTAATTATTATTTTATTTTTAATAACAAAATTAACTATCATACATTGTAACTTTTTATAAAAAGGAAATAAGCCATTACATACCTGCCAGCATTCTAATTAATATTCCATAAAATTGAAAGAACCTGACTTTTTTTTTTTTTTTTTTTTTCTCTCCCCCACACTACTCTTTTTTAGAACATTTTTTTCTTAGTCAATCGCAATTACATTTGGAGAAATTACTGTAAAAATAAAGTGGTGTTGAAAAAGGATCGGGTACTAACGATCTTATGGAATATTAATTAGAATGTTGTGTGGCACTGTAAAAATGTGATATGTAACAATAAAAAGCTTATTTTAACAATTTAACATTGATTGGTTTCACAGCAAAACTAAATATTTGACATCATTTAACATTTTTTATGCAGCAGTTTAATTTTTTTTTTCTCTTGTTTTAATGGATTTTTGAACTTTAGTTCCTTTTCTGTTCAATAGATAGTAGCACTATTCCAAAATTTAACAAATGATGTTTCAGAGGAAGCAGAATGCAGAAGTCACTTGAAATTTCTTAGTAGGCACGAGTGAGCCTTGTTGCTTTGATAATGCACATAGTATTCCCCCCCTCCCCCCACTTAATGAAGGGATAAGCAATTATTTTGACTTAAAGCAACTTTGTGATTTTTTATAGTTTATAATGTTTACTTACAAAGTTTTTTTTATTTATTAAATTAATTATTATTTGAACTTAATAAGGTTAACTTACAAATCTTTCTAAGCAAAATAAAAAAAAAGAAAAAATCTTTTTTTTTTTCTTTTTTTCTTTTAACATATTTATGATCAGCTATGTGTCTAATAGCCATTTTTGCAATTACTTCAGCAATTTTCAGAGTAGTGAACGTTAAAGAGTTAAATAAATGTGATACATAAATAGAAAAAGATATCATTTTAAAGCATACACCATCAAGTCCTTCCGGCTTATTCGGAAGGGTAGGTTGATTTCTTTTTCCTTATCAAGTAGCCGTCATTTTGTTTTAAAACGGCGGCTACAAATTATTAGTGCACTTGGTAGAAATATTGATGTAGGCTATGCACATATGGAGTTTTAAGCAAATCGGTTCATAAATACCTTTTTATGTGAATTTAAAATTTTCAAGTGGCCGGCGCTTGGAAACAAAATGGTGAGTTAAGTTGACAAATATATGAAATGCATTTGCGAGATAAGTCTACTGTACACATATACTTCGAATTAATTCAAAATCTCAAAAGTCATCGTGTTAAAAAATTAAGTGGCTGCCACTTCGATCAAAATGGCAGAGAAAGTTGCTCATTTAAGATATCGTTGCAAATTTGAAAATAATTTTTTTTACAGAAATTCTTTCAAAGAGGCTTAGTAAGTTGATAAAATGTTTGTTTTCTGCATTTCTAGTTTGTTTTAGCATCAAAATAGCCTAATTTTTCCTCAAAAGCGCATTAAAAAGATTCAGTAATACAGGTAATGGATTTGTCGCCAAATTTGGCGACTTTTCCCGTATGGCGACTTCTGGCGAGAAAATACTTATTATCGATATACCAAAGATGGACGCAATAACGTGATTGGTTCACGAGTTACGTGAATTTTCTAGATTTTTGTTGTTTGAATGATAAATCCATTTTTCAACTTTGATTTGAATTGATTAAGTATTTCTAAAGTTACCGTGATAACAAATTTTCAAGTGGCCGCCAGTTGAAAACAATACAGTGGAACAAGATGCCCAGCAAACACATCCAAGATACTTGAAGAATAGGTTCACTGTCCAACTGTGGTTTAAATCAGTGCCGTGTTTCAAAAGTTATTATTATGGCTAATTTTCAAGTGGCAGTCTAAGTGGCTGCGACTTGGAAATAAAATGGCAAAACAAGTTGCCCAGCGAAATCATCCATTATATTTGTATCATAAGTTCGTTGTCCAGTTCTAGTTTAAATTAAATCAGTATTTCAAAAATTATCGTCATAAGAAATTTTCAGGTGGCACCACTTGGAAAAAAAAAAGCGGAGTGAGATGCCTAGTGAACTTATCTGAGATATTTGAATAATAAATCCACTACCCAAATTTGATGCGAAGTGATTCTGTATTACTAAAGTTACCATAATGACAAATTTTCAAGTGGCCACCACTTGCAAATAAAATTGCGGATCAAGACACCAAGTGAACTTATCCTAGATATTTGAACCATAAGTTCACTATCCAACTTTTATTTGAATCTGTTTTGTATTTTAAAAGTTATCGTGGTGGCATGTTTTCAACTGGCAGTGTGATTTCAAGTGGCTGGAACTTAGAAACAAGGTGACAAGTTGCCCAATGAAAACATTCAAGATAATTATATGATAATACCATTGTCCAAATTTGGTTCGATTTGGAATATTATTTCGGAAGTTATCGTGATTTTAAATTTTCAAGTGGGAGCCTGATTTCAAGTGGCCCCGCTTAACTTAAGATATCTGCCACTTTATTAAAAATGGCGGATATAGTTTAATAATAAACTTCAATGAGATCCTTATGTGGTCTGTATTTACATCAAAATTCAAACAATTTCGGAATACTCTTTTTACAATTTAAATTTGAAAAGTGGTCTCCACTTGAAAACAAAATGGCGGAGCAACTTGGTTAACAAACTCATCTAAGATATTTATAAGATAAATTAAGACACTGTTCAAATTTGGTTCCATTTGGAGTATTATTTCGGAAGTTATCATGGTTTTAAATTTTCAAGTGGTAGCCTGATATCAAGTGATCCCGCTTAACTTAAGATATCCGCCACTTTATTAAAAATGGCGGATAAAGTTCATTAATAAAGTTATTTGAGATATTTATATAATCTATGTATACATAAAAAAAAAAAAAAAATCGGAATACGCTTTTTGCAATTTGAATTTGAAATTTTCAAGTGGTCTCCACTTGGAATGGCGGAGCAACTTGGTTAACAAATTAATCTAAGTTATTTATAAGATAAGTAAAGACACTGTCCAAATTTGGTTCGATTTGGAGTATTATTTCAGAAGTTATTGTGATTTTAAATTTTCAAGTGGTAGCGTGATTTCAAGTGGCCCCGCTTAACTTAAGATATCTACCACTTTATTAAAAATGACGGATAAATTTCATTAATAAACTTCATTGAGACCCTTATGTGGTCTGTATTTACATCAAATTTCAAACAAATTCGGAATATGCTTTTTACAATTTGAATTTGAAATTTTCAAGTGGTCTCCACTTGAAAATAAAATGGCGGAGCAACTTAGTTAATGAACTCATCTAAGATATTTATTCGATAAGTTAAGACACTGTCTAAATTTGGTTCGATTTGGAGTATTATTTCGGAAGTTATAGTAATTTTAAATTTTCAAGTGGTAGCCTGATTTCAAGTGGTCCCGCTTAACTTAAATATCTGCCACTTTATTAAAAATGGCGGATAAACTCCATTAATAAATTTCATTGAGACCCTTATGTTGCCTGTATTTACAACAATATTCAAGCAAATCTTGCTTTAAATATGCTTTTTACATTGTCAGTTTGAAATTTTCAAGTGGCTGCCACTTGAAAACAAAAAGTCGGAGCAACTTGGTTAACGAACTCATCCAAGATACTTATAAGATCAGTTCACTGTCCAAATTTGGTTCGATTTCGAGTATTATTTCGGGAGTTATCGTGATGACAAAATTTTCATTATATATATATATATATATATATATATATATATATATATATATATATATATATATATAGATAAACGAAGTGATTGCAATAAGTCGATTTCTAAAGAAATCAACCTAAAAAGAACTTGCCATTTTTAGGACAGCAGACGAATTCTACTCCTGAAAAGAGATCAACACCACATGGCAACAACATGGCAAAGCTTCTGAGCTGCATGGTCCTGTCAAGGCAGCTATGAGCTGCAGTGTTGTTCCAGTCATCAAAGCTTTGACAGATGCTTTGGTTGTGAATGTGGTCAAAGAGGCAATGTTCAGGCACAAGTAGAGCGTCACTCTGGAATTGTCCCTCTAAAGATGGAAACGAAAGAAAAGCATATGAGATAAGGAGGCAAGCTTTTATAACTCTCAATGCTAAGCGCAATAATACATAACAGGATAAAAAAAAAGTTCATAAAATTTCCTCTTTATGGTAACACAGAACCAGCAAAATTCTTTACAAACTAATAACTTAAAATAAGTAAATAATAATTGATCTTAGTTGTTCGTGAACATGAAGACAGTTAATTATTTAATTATGTGATGTAAAAAAACTTTTTTCTTCTTTTTAAGTAGTAAAACCAGAAAAATAAATAAATAAACATTTAGTTTAAGGCTTTTTAAAGCATGCTTCTTTCTAAGCAGCAATTAAGTTATTCTGTCACAGGACTGTAACGTGTTCTTTTAATGCAATTTTTCTGATTTCTTTGTGCATGGGGTTACGAGAATATCCCCTTCTCCTTCGGAATTTTAAATATATTCACTTGAATTTATATTCTTTTACTTTGAATTCAATATACTCAAAAGAAGGGTGATATTGCAAAAATTTGTTGAACTATTATTATTATTGTTGTTTCACGAATTATTTTTAAAGTCAGTTTTTGATTTGGGGAAAAAAATGAAAGAATAAATTTAGCTTATTTTATTTCCCGATTAAAAAAAAAAAGGTAAGTGTAGTGTGTAAAAAAAAAGAGAGTTAATAAGGAGGGAAAAACAGCAACTAGGTGCAGAGCTGCCAACATTTTTTACTTTTAAATCAGAATTGACACCAGTATTTTTAAATTGAATATGTTATATATATATTTTCGACGATTAATATTACGAAAAACAGCTATAAAAATTTTCCGGTTTGAAGTCTCCCTTGAAAAACGGGAGACTTGGCACCTATGTGTTAAACGACACAGTAGGTTGCAGTTGTCAGGGGGATAGCCAAAGTAGAAGAATTGGAATTATTCAATCTACGGGAAAAAGAATTTAGAGTGAGAATTCTGTGTTAAGTAACACCTGAAGGATCTCGCCTTCTACGCTTGGAGACCGGGACGAACCCGTCCTCCCTGCAGAGCATGGCAAGTGGGCGTTTTTTGGCCCTCCCGATCCTAGGATCGTACCTTCTAATGGCATTTAACACAGGATTCTGAACTTTAGGGATAGACCTGTGAAACTTCAATGCAAGTTTCCTAATTTCCGAATAGATTGGCCTAATTTTCAGGTCTTTGTGAATGACAACATTGCGAACGTAGCGATGAGCTTGAACAAACCTACGCAATTGCTTGTTTTGGAATACTTGAATTTTTTCTAGCACAGTCTTTGAGGCAGACCCGTACACCACGGACCCGTAAGTCAAGATGGGACGGATCATGGACTTGTACAGTAACAATTTATTTTTAACAGACAGGCGGCTATTCCAAGCCAAAAGAGGAAGGAGGGGGGGCGGTGGCAATTTTCGCTTTAATCAGAGTCTCTGAGATGTGCTTATGCCACAATAATTTTGAATCTAGGTGAATTCCTAGGTATTTATAAGAAGTTTCCCAGGGAATAGGATCATTATTGAGAGTAAAGTTAACGTCGGGGGAATAGGATTTATTGGTGAAGAAAATGGCGGCACTTTTAGAGCTATTAACTTTAATTTTCCATTTCCTAAGCCAAATAGCATACGAATGAAGGTAGTCCTGGAGTTTGTCAAACACTGTGTGTGGTTGTCTATGTTTGTACGTGATAGCAGTATCATCAGCAAATAAAGCTAAGTTGATGTCGGGCTTGCGCGGAATGTCGTTAATGTAAATGTTAAAAAGGCGGGGCCCGGCGAGAGAACCCTGAGAAACAGAACTGAGAACAGGCTTCGGGCTAGAGAGGGAATTTCCCACTTGTACCACGAAGGACCTGTTAGAGAGGTAATCAGAAAAGATTTTAATTAGCTGGTCAGGAACACCTAACTCAGCCATCTTAAAGAGAAGGCCGGCATGCCAGACCTTATCAAAGGCCTTCTGCACGTCGAGAAATATAATTCCCGCCACGCCGCTGGTTTGGTATCCATCGTGAATGAATTCAGTCACTCTCCACAACTGCTGTTGCGTTGAATGACGAGTCCTGAACCCGAATTGCTCGGGTATAATCTTGTCATGAGAGTCAAGGAATTCATTCAGTCGGCGGACGAGAACATACTCATAAACCTTCGAGAAACTGGAGAGCAACGAGATAGGTCGATAGCTAGAAGGAGAGTGGATATCTTGGCCCCCACCCTTCGGTAAGGGGACAACGATAGCTCTCTTCCAACAATCGGGAAAAATATTAAGCTTTAACATACAATTAATGAGTAACGTGATATAAAAAATAAAATGGAGAGGTAGATTAATTAGCATATTGTTTGAGATAAGGTCCTCACCGGGTGCCTTGTGTTGTTTCAAGCCCGAAATGTAATCCTGAACCTCAGAGGGTAAAGCAGGTTGAAGAGTGTTTTGTGTATTAGATTGTAATAAATTTTGAACCCTGTGGTCGACTATGTTCTCGACAATTGGGTTAACAACGTCCGAATGAGGTGAAAACTGACTTCTAAGACTTTCGGCAATAGCCTCAGCCTTTTCAGTGTTACTATAAGCCATGCCGTTAGGGCTAACAATGGCAGGAATGTGTGTTCGTGTCCTACGAATGCGGGAGGTGGCCCTCCAAATTGTGTTGTCCTCAGTCGAGAGAGACTCGACAAAATTATTGAAACGTGTTTTACTAAACTCCTTAATTGCAGCTCTAGTACTACGAATAAGCCTGTTTAACTTATTCCTGAAATAAGGGGTCCTATGAACCTGCCATTGCCTGCGAGCATGATTTCGATCCTTGACCATTTCCCTGATGTTATCCGGCAGTCTGTAGTAGTCAAACGATCTTTTGCGAGGTTCAGAGCTCTGCGTGTAGGCCTCTCGGAGTGAGTCCCCGAGCATTGCTACCGTTTGCTCAACTTCCTGAGGAAAATATGATACTGAAAATATTACATTTGTCATAAATACACATAGAATCTCGATTTTGAGCCAATTTTCTGTAAGTAAAAAAAAAAAAAAATTATTTGTAGAGTAAAAACACATAAAATTTTAACACTTTGTCATCTAATTTGCATATAATTGAAGTTTATTTGTATATTTATTTTGTTAACACTCACTCTTATGTTTTAATTTCTTGTATATTTAGAAAAAAGCTAGGGATAGTCCGTTTTTTTTTTTTTTTTTTTTTTAAATTATCTGATCGTTTTTATTATTTATTATATCTCTACCAGTCAACTACTGATCAGCAATTTAAAAATTATGTGAATCTAATATTACACCTGAATTCGACATTAAAACGATTTTCTAAACTTAAAAAGTAATCTGGTATGCCACTCACACGACTTTTTCATATCCTGCATGTCAATACTATGAAGACAGATTGCAGATTAGTGTGTAAGATCAATAACACTGCTCTGCATGAAAATCGGCCCCAACACCATTTTTGCAAACTCTTATGTAAAATGACCTCCTGAATCGGAATATGATGCTCATTTTGCCCTATCGCCCACCGTATTTTTAGGGATTCCTCCCTATTTTTTTTATCATTTTTTAGTAACTTTATGGCTATAAATTTTATTTGTAGGAAGAGAAAAGATTATTTTTAATTTTTAAATATCTTCTGAGGGTCTATAGAGTCGGAAAATTGTAAAATATGAACATTTGCAGCAAGGGGAACATTTAGGAGGAGATTTGCCCCTGAAATTATACGTTGTATTTATTATATTTTATTAATCAATTATTATTGTTTATTATACATTATACAGTAAAACCTCTCTAAGTTGGACACCTACGGTTCCAAGAAAAAGTGTCCAACTTAGAGAGGTGTCCAACTTATAGGGGTTAGACATAATGTTAATGGATATATTCCGTTCCGAGAAAAAGCGTCCAACTTAGAGGGGTGTCCAACTTGAGAGGTTTAACTGTATATATTTTGTTTTTAAGTGTTAAAATAATTCTTTTTCATTCTCCAAATCAAATTTATGGCCATAAAATTACCAAACAGTAATAAAAATTGGGGGAGGAGGTGGCGTCCCGACAAAACGGTGGGTGATTGGGCAAAATGGGAGTCATATTCGGATTCAGGAGGTCATTTTACATAAGAATCAGCAAAAATGGTATCAGGGCTCGTTTTTTTTTTTTTTTTTTTTTTGCAGCGGCAGTGTAATGTAAGTCAATTAAGTTCAATCTAATTTAAAATAGGTCAACCCCCCGTTCAATTATTATGCCTAAATTAATTTATATATTGATAAAGAAATCAAGACTGTTATTAATTTGCCTTAAAACTTGCCAATCTTGATTAAAATTTTCATATGGCAACCCGATACGACTTTCAAAGTATACCAAATTTGAATTTCTAGGAATTGTGTTTTTAAGTTATGCAAATAATATATATACATACTGATAAACTGCTAAAAATTTGAGTTTAATATTCAATGTACCTCAAAACGTGATTAAAAAAAAAAAAAAAAAAAAAAAAAAACTGGAGTTGAAAATTGAACTTAAAAGGAACGAGAAATTAATTTTCCTTCCTGAGTAATGTTTGTTGACACAGTAAA
Source organism: Salticus scenicus (assembly GCA_963930645.1). Taxonomy (NCBI): domain Eukaryota; kingdom Metazoa; phylum Arthropoda; class Arachnida; order Araneae; family Salticidae; genus Salticus; species Salticus scenicus. Next base: position 86,700,677 of record OZ005652.1, read on the forward strand.
ATGTAGCAAAGCACTTCCATCAATCACATTCAATAGAGTAAAACGTTTAGTTTAATTTTGGGTAGCCCTCTATACTGTGTATAAACTATATACGCATCACACTGTGTACTTGAATTTAGTCGTATATGAAAAACACATAACACAAAATGAAATACGCTTTCAGCTTCAGCAATTTTGAGGTATTGCCCCAATATATCCAAATACTTTGGGTAGCCCTGTATACGAATGACGAATGATTTCGATATCACGATCTACATAAAACATCCTTTTATGCCTATAAAAAATATATATGTTCATTTCATCTTGCTTAGTGCAGCCTATATAAGTTATGTGGTACTTGACAGAAATTTCGCCGATAGACGTAATATATTTGGATTCTCTTGGATGGCCCTGTACACGAACCATTTGCTTGATCTCAACGAAAAGTTTCGTGTACCATCTCTATATGATATAAATTTAGAATACCGAGTTTTGACTTCCTGCTACAATCTGTTCTTGAAATATGATGATAACACACACAGACCAACCACCGATAAAAACATGTTTTTCGGATTCAAGGGACCTTAAAACGTGTAAATATAACAAAACTCAGTTTTGAAAATTTGATCCAAGAACAATACTTTCTCTATCATGTATATGGGCATTTTTTTTTTTTTTAAGGAATTTTGACTATTAAAATACTCTAGGTCTCCACTATATGGAACTGCAGTATCACATTTTATAAACCATGAAAACACAACTGAGGTTTCGCCGCATAACAATTTTTTTTTTTTTTTTTTCTGGTATTTTCCACCAATCAGGGCAATGAAATGAGTTAATGCTATCAAAACCAGATCAGTTGAAAAAAAAAAAAAAAAAAAATCAGAACTCACGTAAACATCTGTAGGGTTTCACCCAATGGCTGGCCTTGCATTTCTTTTGACCAGGTTTGCACCAGTTGTCAATCTTAAAATAGCGGCTGGATTCAACTATGTTGGTGATATCTTTTGAGGGGTATACCTGTAAAAGAAAAGAATAAAAAAAATGATTATGTTAAATTAAGAAAAAAAAAAAAAATCTAAATAAAGATAGTAATTAACCTTAATTGAGTGTATCTGCCGAGTGTAGAGGTTAATAAAAAAAAATTAAAAAAAATACGACGAAGTTTTATTATGGCGGAACACTGATAAAAAATAAATGAAATTTTTAGTAATCTAATTTAAGAGTATATTCAATCGTAGATATTTACTTATATTTTATATTTTTGAGTTAGAAACAATGTATTTTGAACAAATTTCCACAAAAAATAATCAGAATTAAAAAATTATCTTCGTAAAATATTTGTTTTGCGAAGAGCTCTGGGAAATTCATTCTAACGAAATCTATTAAAAATTTAATAACTTTCTTCAAAGCTTTATATCTTTCATAATTTCCCCCCTTTAATAATTGCACGAAGTTCATAGTGATTTCATTCGTTAAAATAGGACACTAAACTAATCGTGGACTACCCCCCTCTCCCCGCCTTCTTTTAAACTGCATTAAAAAAAAAAAAAAAAAAAAAAAAAAAAGACTTTTTACATAGGATTTTTTTTTTAAGATTAAAAAAAAATTTAAAATACGTTTCTCCTTAATTCAAATTCCAGACAAATTTCTTGCAAAACTAAATACAAATTGTATATTTCCATTTCACTTCATTGAAGCGAAAAAAGTTCTTTTCATTACTTTGAAATAATAAGTCTGGTAATTCTTTTACCGGCAAATTAATTACAAAGCTCAAGAAATGTTTCAGGTTTCTCAAATAGCTATGCCTAAAATAAGTATGTTCTTAAATCTAGTGTAAAAAACTGTTGGAGAACTACATTAAAATAAGAAAATTTATACAATAGAACCTTAAATCACGAAAGAATATTTTGTACCACTTTATACTTAGAACATCCGTTTTTTCAGTTATGTGCTGGGTAATAAATAATGGCTGGTTTAATATTAAATTAGTTATTGGTGATATTTATTTTTATGTCGTTCCTGTCTAAGGACGACGCTATCATCAGTCAGATTCGCTCTTTCTTTCTTCCCCTGTTATCAAATGGATTGGGCTGTGGGAATTAATGCCGATTGACTGCACTAGAGTCCTAGGCTAGAAGGGGAGTGCCCTCCGTGGGGGGGGGGGTCTTTCTAAGGAGACCTAGCCCGTATTTATGCAAGTTATGGAGAAAACCACGGAAAACACCGAACGACTAGGTCGATGAGCGCGACCGGGGATTGTTCCTGGCACCTCACATCTACCAACTTTGAGCGCAGAATCGCTCGGCCGCTGGTGAGCCTTGTTATCAAATGGGATTTTCGTTGCTTCGTTTTATCAGAACATCTCATTCAAGAGTGCTAAATTTACTTAATGAAATAAAATATGTAAATTTTCTATTTATTAAAAAAAAAAAAAAAAAAAAAAAAAAAAAAAAAAAAATTGCTCACTAAGCTAAAAGGCGACACATTCAAAGAGTAATATCCCATTAGACCAATACCAATATCCCAATACACCAGCAACAAAAATCCCATAGGGTAACGTGGGAAAAAAGAAAAGGCAATCCGACTGTACAGCCGTGGCCCATGTTACTTTATGGAAAAATTTGTTTTCATAATTATTCATTACCTAATTAATATTTTTCAATTCTATTTTCACATTCAGAAAATTCATACACGTTAAATTAGTACTTATTTTCCAAAAATTGATTTTTTGAATTTTTTGTGTTTAATTTTGCGACTAAAAATGGAAAAAAAAAAAAAAAAAAAAAAACACTTAGTGAAAAATCGCATTTTTGAACTCCAAATTAAACTGTAAAGGAAAAAAAAAAAAAAAAAATCAATTTTTCGAAAATGAGTACTAATTTAACGATTATGGTTGGTTGGTTGGTTTATAGCCTTTTACTGGCGCAAGGTCCAGAATGGGACATACTGCGCCAAACAAATGTGTACAACTAAAGTGTAGCTTCTGGGTGGTCACTAAAAAACAAACGTAAAATTAAAACAACAAAAGAAAACAGTGTATAAGATGAAATGATGTAAAAGTAATGAGCAGTGTATACAATAAAACCAGAAGTAAAATATGATTAACAGAGTATAAAAAATAAAAACATGTAAAAAAGATGAACAGTGTAAAAAAATAAAATCACAAAACGTAATCAAATTTCGTGGTAAAAACCTGCTTCAAATAAAAAACTAATGAGTCTAGAAAGAGGATTTTCGCCCAAAAGGTTCGTTAGATTTGGGGAAGATGAAATGAAATAAAATCTATATAAATGACGTAAGCAGGGACAGTCAGTCAAAATATGGCGAATGGTAAGTGTGCTGAAAGGACATTTTGTACATAATGGTTCCTGTTCCCCAAGGAGAAGATGCTTGTGTGTAATCCTAGAGTGCCCAATTCTAAGTCTAGTAAGTATAACATCGAGTTTGCGTGGAGCAAGTGTTGGCCAAAGTGAAATATATGGTTTAATTTCCCATAATTTGTTACTAGTTTGGAAATCCCACGATTATGAATTTTCTGAATGTGAAAGCGGAATAATAAAAAAAAAAAAGGTAATGAGTAATTGTGGAAACAAAATTTCTCATAGAATAACATGGGGCACGGTTGTCCGCAGGATCGGATTAGGCATTGTCCCCTCTTAAGTAAGAAGTCATTCCTACAGTGTAGTATTTGATAATCGAACACAAGGGTTTGTTTAACTTTTTGCTCGCAGTGCGTTTATTAATGACAATTTTAAATATCAGTTATTACTGCCGCAATGTTGAAAACAAGATTCTGCAATGACGGCGATTTTTGATATATCCTTAGTCAAAAATGCAAAGTTTAAATTTCGGCTATAATAATATTTTTGGGAATTGTTAGCGATTATTTCTCTGCCTCAACCTTGTCACTGTTGGAAAAGGCGCTTTACAGACTCTTGACTTAGCTAAAAGGCTCACTGTCAGTGAACGTCAAGGTCATTAAAACCCCATATTAACATGAGAAAATAACTCCCATCATTATTCATTACATATTTCTAAATTCAGTCTTCACATTTAGAAAATTTTACGTTTCGTTTTTTCAAAAATAGATTTTTAAAAGTTTTTTATACTTTATTTTCAAGCTGTAAAATGCGAAATATTATAAGTTATACTTTGCATTTTACAACTCAAAAAAAAAAAAAAAATCTTTAGAACACAAGAATTTATTTAACGGTCGTGAAAATTTCTAAATGTGAAAACGGAATTTAAAAATGTTTATTATGTGATGATAATGATGAATAATTGGGATTATTTTCCCCATAGGTTAATATGGGGTTAAGCCCAGTATTGTGAGATTGGGGATTTTGTCTCCATTTTTGGGAATTTTTGGGGACCGAAGGTTTGTGGGGGAATTTCGAGGGGATTTTTAAAATTTTTTGGAAGAAATCTGGGGAATTTTTCAATTCGTGATAAGTTTAGTGTAGTCAATTGTAGGGATTTATCCCAACTCGAAGGGACTTTTAACAGTTTTCTTCAGCATGTAGGGTTCTTTTGAAGGTAACCTTTCTCAGGAAATCCTCAGGATATCCTGAGGGCGAAAGTAAATCCTAAGTACATCCTCAGCACTAAAGTATTTAATGCTGGTTTAAAATTTTCCTATAACTAGTAGGGTAGGTGCTCCAGTGATTGACACGCTCCAGTAATTGACACCTTAAATAATGAATAAGTAAAATAATAAAAGAAAATGTTTTATATATAAGAATTTTAACATTGTATGCCAATCACAGGAGCACATGGTGCCAATTACTGGTAAAATTTAAAACTAGCCGGGCCAAACACTGAAGAATAGGGTCCAATTACTGGTAAAATAAAAAACTGGCAGTGTCAATTACTGGAACATTGAGTGGGTGTAAAATAAAATTCATTCAAAAAAAAAAAAAAAAAAAAAAAAATTATCAGATGTATATATTCTAATATATATGTGGTTCTTAAAGTCTTACACGCCATATATATTAACTTAGATTTCCAAAAATTGTTTCTGCTGAAACCATAGCCTCCTAAACTAGATGCATTCCGCGTGGTTCGGAAATTTGGCAACAGTTCAAACGGTAGACAGCGCCACGTGGTACAGATTGCGCGACTTTTTTATTCAACAGCCACCAAAATTTTTTTAAAGTGGGATATGACAAAGAAAAGTCATATATCATATATCACTTCTTAAAATTATTGGCGACAGTTGAATAAAAAAAAAAAAAAAAAAGTCGCGCAATCTGTACCAGGTGGCGGGCGCTGTCTACCGTTTGAACTGTTGCCAAGTTTTCGAGCCACGTGGAAGACATCTAGTTTAGGAGGCTATGCTAAAACATTAAAAACGTCAGAAATTGCTCTAAAAGTGTCAATCACTGGAGCAACTTACCCTATGGTTTTTTTTTTTTTTTTTTTTTTAGAAAAAAGAAAAAAAAAAAAAAAAAAAAAAAAAAAGAGCATCATTTGGGGATAAAATTGAGCTTAAATCTGTTAAATATTTAAAAACTAAAAACTAAAAAAAAAAAAAAAAAAAAAAAATACTGTTTTAGTAGAAATTGAGTTGGGGATTTTTTTGGGAAAACCCCCTGATTTGGGGAAATTTGAAAGCCTGTTTGGGGAGATTGACTGTCGACCATCTGACAACATTGGTTAAACCCCATCTATACCTTGATGCTCATTGATAGAGACAGAGAGCCTTAAAAAATAAATTTATGCCGAACAAGGACACAACTAATATGAGAAAATGATTTCAGACTGGCAAATTTATTGATAAATGTAAGAGATAACTGGATAATTTTATCAGCAGTAAGCTTTATTAAAATTATTTTTATACATGTTCGGTAACGTAATTAGTATCCATAAAATTGATGGCCAATTCCCTAGAAAAATAAATATGCACTTATACATATACTATACATGTTTTCGCGGGAATAACATTGTTATAAGATTTAAGTGAAGACATAAGGTGTCTATTTTACTTTGTATATATGTCCCCTTTTATGTGTTTTAAAATAAAAAGTGTTTCTTTCCCGAATATTTCTTGACACTTATAATATTCAGCTCAAATCATTGTAAATGTGTTACAAATGCTTATGGAGATATCGGACTTACTGAATTGTATAAAGAATATTTCTCCCTCAATATCAACCGTACATATACACTATATCGCATACAAGGACTTAGTGCCGGATAAACTGCTATGTAACCAATATATTCGGTTGAATACCGGACGATTAGTAATAAATTCCGAGTGAAATCCTTAAAGAGAAGATTCAGATATAAAAGCCACATTATACTGGAATGATTATTGGGATTATTTAAGTTAAACTAAGTTAATATATGTCACTTTTACTCACAAAGCAATTTTTTTAGTACAAATAAGTAAGCTGACTGTTTAATTTGGAAGTCAATTTTTAACTTTGCAGACCGTAATTCATTGAATAAGACTATATCTATGTCACTAAAAGAAATTAGGAATACTACCTTTATAACTGCAATTATCCCCCCCCCCTTGTGTGTGCAGTGTGGACCCAAATCTTTCAAAATGAGTTGTGTAATTATTTAAGATTGTAAAACTTACGTCAAACTAAAAGATGGAGACAAATAAAAATATCTTTATCTTCATACAAAAATCAAACACATTGATTAAATGTGCCACGTTTTACGAAAGTTTTTAAAATATCGAAAATTAGAATACTAAAATATTAAACACACAAATACTTCATCTAGATTTCTCAGACAGGGAAAAAAGTTCTTAATATTCAAACCTAACCATATTTAACCCAATTATCATTGTTTCTTTTAAAACCATAATTAATGAAAATCAGTTTTTTCAAAAATGCTAAATATTTATATTAATTAACGATGACTTTAACACGAGTTCAAATATTTGCACCCTGGAGATCTTTTTAAAATTCTTCATGCGATAGCCATTTTTATTTTTACTGGGAAAAAAAAAAAAAAAGAAAGAAAACAATTTATTAAGTTTTACTGCATACTTCATAAATTTTCTGAAGGAAAAAAAAATCTATAGAATTAAATCAACAACACACACCACAGCTCAAAATGTATTCAGGGCAGGTTTTAATTAATTAAAGAAAAGAAAAAGTCGAAAAAGTTCAGTTTCGTATTAAAAGAATTATTAGAATTGCATTTAATATTTATTAATCTAAGATAAACAAAAAAAGTTATCACATTTCGCTGCCCACTTTTCGAAGTTTCAATTTAACATATTTTCATTTCTCATGAACTCCCCTCTGTAAACAAACTTTTTAAAAAGAAGGAATTTTTCTGCTAATTAAATAAAAAGAAAAACAACAACTTTAAAAATAGAATCTTTAGGAAGTACGAAAAAAAAAAAAAAAAAAAAAGAATAAATCGTTTAAATTAAAAGCAGAAGAAATAAAACTTTGGATTTGGAAACAGGAGATAAATTTGAGAAAAGAAAATATCGCAGTTAAAGCAGTTCAGTCGTTATCAATATTCCGGAATGAACAATAATGTAAACAGAGTAAGAATATCTGAAACTTCATTGTTATGTACATGCATAATGCAGCAGCATAAACGACAAGGAAAATATAAACTATGCCTCGTTGAAAATATCAAAATTATTACAAAACGTAAACTATTTGTAAAAATTTACAATTTTATTTATTCCTTTTTATCCGAAATATAAAATAAATGGAAATGAACACCTTGAAAAACTAGTACTTTGTGGTTATCACAAAGCTTTTTTTTTTTTTTTTTTTTTTTTTACATTTCCTTACACCAATTCACGCAGCACAAATTATTTATTAAAATTATTTTTCATGATGAAAGCTGACTATTTTCATCTTAGAAAAGTATACCAGTTAATGTCGAAAAAAAAGTCAGTTTTATGGTCGGGAGACGACATGTTAGAAAACGAGTTTTTTTTTTTTTTTTTTTTTTTTTTTTTTACTTTCTTCTATATGTAATATAGAGAAAGTATTGGATTCGTGAAAATTTTCGAACTCCGGTTTTCAATGGATTTACACGTTTTGGGATGTCCTGAACACGAATTGATAGTTTTTAGAAAATGTCTGTCTGTGTGTGTATCACGAATTTTGTGGACGCTGTATCTCACGAAACAAAGTTAAAACAAAGTTATCGATTTTTTTTTTTTTTTACTTTTAACGATTTTTTTTTTTTTTTTAATATTGAGAATAAAATGGACTTTTTTTGGATATTTAGTGTTATACTACTTCTCTAATCTCTAATATGGAAATCGTCTGCATTATCATGGAAGATAATTTTTTTAAAAATAATAATTTTAATAAATTATTTTTACTGATTGAATTTGTACAGGAAAATATAGAAGAAAGTCATGTGGTGGCCACAGCATACTATTTTTTTTTTGGTTAAAAATAAAAACAAAAAACCGATAAATTTGTTTTAAATTAAACACAGATCTGCGGTTCAACCATTCGTTTTAAAAGGTAATCACGAGTTAATTTGATATTGAAAATTTGTCCACCAAAGCATTTGTGCTTTTCTTCAACCTGTGAGAGGTCCTACAATTGCATTAGTGACTAAATCGATACTGGAAAGTATGGGTTTATAAATGTTCTTTGCATGTCTTAGGTTCAAGGCCATTTCACTTTTTTTTTTTTTTAATAGAAAAAAAAATATTGTCAAAAAAAAAAAAAAAAAAAAAAAAAAAAAAAAATTCCAATAATTTGATCATCAAACTTTAAAATAAGAGAATAAGATGTGTAGTAAAAATTTAGTATTGTTGAAAATAAAAAAAATTAATTCAGATTTTAAAATGTAGCCGTCTTTTAAATCACGATTTAGGTAATACTATTAAATAATAAACTATAATTCTTTTAATTTACTATCAAAGAGAAGCAAGATTTATAAAAACACAGTTTCTTCAATAAGGGTTTCACAATCGACATTAGGAAACCCAAAATAAATATGTAGTGAACACTTTTATAATTTTCGCGCGGAATAGCAGAAAACTCATTTTCTTCACATTTTTAAGTACATACATATATTTTTATGCATAATTACAATTTTCTCAGAACACTCTCAATCTATTCTCTTCACTTCATTTCCGTTATATTATACATATATATGCCGGATGGTGGCGTCTAGGGATATGATTGATGAACAAGCCATTATTTTCGAAGACTGACATACATTTATGTAAACAATCACGAACAGACACATATTAAACTTAAATAATATACATTTTGCATTTAGAATAAAAACAATGTTGCGAAGACGGCACGCTTCGAACGAGCAGAAACAGAACTCTAGCAACTTATCTTATTAGTAGTCACGAGTCACGTGACCCCTTTTCTTTCTTTTATCGTTGCCATTCACTCAGAAAAAATATAATAAAGCAAATACATTTACATGAATATTCTAATAGATAAAAACCTTACATATATATATATAAAAGCATCAGAAAAATATCGGCCGATACTTCGCCAAAAATGACGACAGCGCTCTCCATTTGCTGTGAACTTAGGGAAGATTGCTAAATATTACAGAAAATTTAGCAGAAGGGGTATATAGGATGGTTACAAAGCATTATTTCTAATTAACTAAAATAATCTTAACATCTATTTTGCAACAGAATTAATAGAGGACGGGAGTTCATAATTTATTTATTTTACATGAATGTTCCATGCGCTAACAGAGATGCGATAACCTAAAGCTTTTTTTTTTTTTTTAAATATGGAATACAATGTCTATATGTTGAAATATAATTGATTATGCATTACAGAAAAAGATATTTTTAAGAAAATGTGTTTTGGTATACAATAGTACTTGGATTTCCTTATGAACTATTTTTTAAAAAGGCACATTTCTACATGTCTGATTTTTTTTTTCTTTTTTTTTTTTTCAACACAATATTTACTATGAGCACTTTTTTTTTTTGTCTTATTTAAAAACTCTTAAAGGATTTCCTTATGGAAATAATGGTATTTAAAAGAAGTCTCCAGTGGCAGTCCTGTTTGTAAAAATCTACAGTTTGTACAAAAGTACAGACAATAGCTATTTATACGATACTTATAATCGTCCTTTCTCTTTATTGGCCTTTTTTTCACTATACTATTTTTTTTTTTTTAAGTAAAAGTAAAGTAACACCAGCTTATCAGAAACAGAACAAGCGAAAATCTCACACCCAGTTTTAAATATATCATAGAAAAGCTACAAAATACCCGAAATAAGACACGCTTTCTAAAACAGCTGTTTATAAAAACGATTAAGTTTCGCAAACATTAAAGATAACATGAACACAAAATATGTATACAGACAACGTTAAAATGCATTTTTCAAATATGTAGCCTATTAATACATAAGGAAAATATCCGCCAATTCAGAAGGGAAATCGAAGGAAATATTCAATTTTTTTTTTTTTTTGCAAAGCTTATATAAAGTATGCACATGCATAAGATATCAACCAAAAAACAAGTTCAGTTTACAAACGACACATCGCGTGAAATCCAAAACGACACAAGAGAATCGCGAATAAAATGCCTTCAAGTAATTCTCGTTTTATTTGCCTTTTTTCAAATCTAAACAGAAGGATTAAAATATGAAAGAAAGTGACAACGGATGAAGATTCAGATTTCTTTTTTTTTTTTTTTTTTTTTAAGATTACATAAATGTATTATTAGGTGTGTGCGTGTGTGTAAACTCGGCAGGTACATATGTAAATAAAATTTTATTTTAGATGTATTAACGAACAATAAAATATTGTTTAGGGAAAAAAAAAATATACACAAATTATTAGTATTTAAGAATGCTTTCAAAAACCTAAAGTAGAAATAACGAGAAAAATGCATTATTAAAATTTTTTATACATATACAGAAAATATAAATTTTTCTTTCAAAAAGATAGAAAAAAAAGTTTATTTTTATTTATTATTATTACTTTTGTTTAATTTTTGCGCCAACATTAATATTTTGTGTCAGATGATACCTTGTTTATACAAGAAAGCAATTTTTATTTATTCATTCATTCATGTATTTAAAAAGCATAATATAATCGCATTAAACATTCTTCACAAAATAAATTTAAACATCAACCCTCCCCCACCCCCTCCCCCACCCCCTCTACTGAATGCAGTATATATATTTTTTCCTTTTTCATAAACATTTAGGCAGAAAAAGTCATATTTAAATCGCTAATAAATGATAATTCCCCAAAAGTTGATCTGTACAGTTTTTTCTTTCCTTTGTGTATTTTGATGGGATTATATGTAATAATTGTGACTCGCATTTAAAAAACAACTGTTGTAAATATACTACCAATTTACTTATAAAAACCACATATAATTTAAAAGTAAATTTAAGTTTTACGAAAAATATTATTATTATACAAATAATAATATTAAAACTTTTTCAATACAAATTAATGATTTATTAGTAATAATAAATTTAATCGAATATTTCAGTAAATTAAAAAAAGTTGCATAGTACCATTCGCTAATTTAAATGTGTGTTTTCGAATTTTCAGGTAGTATTGGTGTAGGTGGTATAATGGTGGCCGAATTACTTTGCACCGCTCCTAAACTTAGGTGGGGGTGCCCTTCATTAAAGGGGGGGGGTGGCTTCCTAAGGGTCCCTATATGAGTAAAACTACTTAACATGCAAAAAACCTAAACTCCTACATGCATGCAGAATTAATGGTGTATGTTGGGCAGGAGAGGAAGCTTATCAAAGATATATCCGAGTCCATACTTAGATTCAATAATAATAAATAAAATAAAAAATAAATCCCCGACTTTTCCAGATTATTAAAAAATATATATATTAGTAACATATAAAATGTAATCGTACGACGGTATATGATGGCTTCACAACTTAGTATTGGTTTAGCCTAATGTATCCTAAGTACCCTTTTCTAATAAGATATCATAAGTTAATTATTTGTACATTTTTTATTATACGTTTATAAAATTACTAGAGGTAACATGATAGTATGTTAATATTCTTCGTAGTATTTTTTTTGCATTATTTTCGCAGTTCTTTATCATCTGAATCGAGATAAACATAAAAAAATGTGGGAACGAGAAGGGGAGATTCCACTTTTCTGGTTTTTATTAAACAATTATTCCAGAATTTTAATCAAAAAAATAATTTCATTTTGCATAAGATTTCCTGAGAATTGGAACAATTTGAAACAAACCTTAATTGCATGAGTATTCCAGATTTTCCAGGTTTTCTCTGAGAAGTAACTAGTGATATGATATCGTATGGCTATTATTATTAAAAGTATTCAAATACGCATATAAAAAGCGATAGTTGGAGAGTACTTAATACATTATGAAGCAAATTAAACATTCAAAATGTAATTACTATAAAAAATATATATATATAATATAAAATTTAGTGACGATAAAATTTTCAAAAACCCCGAATTCAGGAGTTGCTCCTGAAAAGTTTCTAGCTCGTACTAACGCGAGTTTTTTCTGAGTAGGACTTTTGGACAACAAAAAGGGTTATAACTTTTCGGTAACCGAATCAATTGTTCGAAATAATAATAATGGTACAATATTTTATTAAAAATAATCAAAATAATATGCAGTTTCCTACGGAATAATTTTTTTTATTACTGTCTCCGTTAAAAAAAAAAAAAAAAAAAAAAAAAAAAAATTCACACTTTTCAGTGTTAACGTAAAATAATAAATGAACCGTAATAAAGTGACATTGTCACACTATAAAGATAAATATTATTTAAAAGAAGAAGAAAAAAAAAAGTGAGGCATGTTATTACAGCGCAAATGATTAAAAATTTCACAATCTCAAATTTAAACATTTCCTATTAAAAAGATTATATATAAACAAGTATATGTATAAACAAAACACAATATACAAATAAAAATAAAAGAAACTATTTTCCATATTTACAAACAATTAAAGAAAAATATTTCAATAATTCGTGGAGGTACTTTTTTTTTTTTTTGATGACAACATGTTTTCTCATAGGATAATGCTTTTTAAAGTTTTCGATTAATATTTGTCGCATGCTTCTCTCTCTCTCACGCCAATTACAAAAAAAAAAAAAAAAAAAAGAGTTTAAGTGCTTTTTTTTTTTTTTTTTTTTTTTTTTTTCCCCAAAGCTCTAAGTGCTTATTTTTCCTTAATAGTTAAAAAACTCTCAAAATGAAGAATAGAGAAAAATCACTCTTTTGGGAATTATATATATGTATTGGATAAAAACATTTTATTTTTGAAGAATAAAAAAATTGTTTCGAAAATTGTGCTTTTAAATGTAAAGGGGGAAAAAAATGGATTTTTTTCTTTTTCAAAAACCTTTTTGCATTTTTCAATATTCATACATCTACAATTTCTTTTTAAAACACAATTGGACAATTTTTTTCATATATATTAAAGTTTTTTTGTCTCTCTTCCCCCTCCATGTATATATATCTTATAATTTATAATTAAAATTTACTTAAATAAAGAAGTATATATATAGTTTTTAGGATTTGATAATATACTACCTTCCCCTCCTCCTATTGTCATTAATAGATTAATCTTCAATATATATATATATATATATATACACATTTATATACACATACAGTGGAACCTCGTTAACGTGAATCTCAAGGGGAATAAAAAATTTGTTCATGTTATCAGTAACTAATCTTCATATAACTAAACTGATATTCATTTTGACGGGGATTATGGAAACAGTTCATGTTAAAAGCAATTTACTTAAGCGTGTTCACGTTAACGAGGTTCGACTGTATATATATAATTGGGTCGAAAATACTTGACCCGCACCTAACCGGCAGGAAGACTTCCGACCCGAAACACGACTCGAACCCGACCCCAAAAATATATTATTAAATCTACATTTTATAAGAACCTCAATTAAATTTCTGCTTAACGAAATAAGGTTATATTACTGAAGATATCTTTCAGAGAATTGTGACATAAATATAAAATATCACAAGTGTATAATTATATTAATATTAGTGAATAATTAAAATTATATTAAAATAACAAGCCTAATTATAAACAAAACTTCAGTGTATTTTGTAACAAATTTTTTGTATATTATACTTACTTTTAAAAAATCCACTGTTTTAAGTATTTACAATATGTAAAAAAAAGTAAAATAAAAAAGCAAGTACACTAAGGGACAAAAAAAAAAAAAAAAAAAAAAAAAAAAAAAAAAATCCGCACTGCAGAAAAAATGACATACCTTTTGTGTTTGTAATAACTTAAAAATTAATGATTGAAACAAATGGAACTTATGTTTGTATGTATAATAAGGAAGTCATAATACGATACCTATGTACATTTTTTTATTTAATAATTCGCTCTACGAAGTATTTATTAAAAATCTACATAAAATGTTCTTTTTGAACATAATATAATAAACATTGTATTCTATTATGATTTATTGTATGAAATAAACATGTTATATTTTAATGTATGAAATAAAACTATTTATTTGTTAGATCTAAACAATTACTTAATAAAATCATGTACTCTGCATTGGATAATTCCACCTTTATATGGAATTACTGTTTTAATGCACAATGGCATAGTATTTTACAGTTCTTTAACATGAAACTCAGAAATTTTACTCCGCCAAATATCATACATAATTTTTTCTAGTTCTTGCAAAGTTGTAGGCTGCAAATTTCGAATCCCCACCCTCTTTCATAGACTAAACATTTTCGAGCGGATTGGGATTAGGACTATTTTCAGGTCTAGTAAAGAAGAAATTCTACGATATTCTTTGTGGGATTTAACTGTAAGTAAAAAAAGTTATGATAACTTACAAAATTATAGATGCTCATGGGAATGGATAGGTAATTTTAACAACTTGAATTAAATAAACGTACCACAGGCGCCCTGTAACAAGGTGCATTATCATCTTGAAATGCTGACCCGGGAAAAGTCTGAAATACCTCCAAAATAGTCGGTCAGGCATCAGTTTTTTAATGGCCGAGTTTTATTTCGGGATAATTGATCCCTTGAACATGAAAATTTGCCCGACTCACTGAAAAATTATGCACTTTCGTATCATAATGTACGGAGAATGCGTCACTGTTTTAAAAGTGCGATTTTCATTAAGTGTGTGACATTTTCGTCAGCAGACCTGCTTGTTTCTGTCAGCTCGAAATAAGTTCAACTTGGTTCATCAGAGAGAACCACTTCAGCCCAATACTTAACTGATCATTTTTTAATTTTTTTAACCCTCTGAAGCCTTGCTTTCCTAATTCTTTTCGTTAAGAATGGATTTTTTTCAGATTTTCTGGCACTTAAAGTTGCTTTGTTTAATCGTTGTTGGTCTGTATTTAAAGAAATTATGTTACTAAGCACTTTTTCTGAATCCCTTCTATGTTCTAAATGTAATACAAACTGATTTTTGAAGCACTAACTTTTTAATTTGCAGTCATCTCGATTGGATGAGCCACGTGGCCGCCTAGAGACAAATTTCCAATTTAAACAGCCAAAATATTTTACATCTTGCTAAAAACCAGCTCACCAATATTTCGCTAAATTTAATCATTTTGACATCCCGCGTATTGAAATATTTTTTGGGTTTTCATTCTAAAATTAAAATTTTCTGTGGTATCGTTAACTGCCTTATTCTTGTCATTTTTGAAATACTTTCTAAATTTACAATTTTTCGAACAATTGCATCTTGTTTCTAATGCTTGGCTCAATCCTAAATTGTGCGTGGAATACAACGTAATAAAATCTGTTCAAAAATTTACTTTTAAAACAATAAAATTGGCGATTGCAGAATGAGAAGTGGAAAATATCCAAGTGCGACTTCCTCCCTCCCTCCCTTCCCCCTTAGTGAAGTATATAAGTTGGAAGCGCAAATAATTTTCTCATATAACGTTTTAAACATCAAGTATTAATATTTATGCACTTCTTCTTTATGTATTAAACTTATGTTATGAGCCATGTTGCTTTCAACTGCTATGAAGGAACAGAACGTTATTCAATCTCTGCATTCAAAAGATTATAGTAATTAAAAAGGAACTTATTTATTTATTTATTACTTTTTTTTTCCGGGTAGACCCGCTGGTCGAAAATTAATGCTAACCCGACTCGCAAAGCAGATAACCCGCAGGTACAAGACCCGATGCAGGAGTCTATTCCAACGTTCTAACTTCCTGGCAACTTATTCAAATAGTTTGGATTTTTAATCGACTGTTTTTTCTCTACTCAACATTTACTATTACTATTATTATTAGGTAATCTTTTCCGTTGTCAATTTTGATATACGAATAATCATTTTTACGAAAATAGTTATTTTTAATAATTTCTTAAAATATCAGTGCTTCGTCTTGTAGATTTGCTTAGTACGCTGAGACGAATGTTTAAAGTTTAATACATTAAATATTCATTATATTCACTAAATTCATTGTTATATTTAATACATTAAATATAATAATGAATAATATTATTAAAAATAATAATAATAATATTTTTTTCTGAATTAAAGAATAACATACAATATTTCATTTTCACCAAAGAAGAAATACAATTTTTAAAGGCTTTTAAAAAATAAAAATAACTTCCTTTATGTATCAACAAGTAATGAAGTTTATATTTACTATGTTTTAAGATGCATTTGAATATATTGATATCGTCAATAAATAATACATACTAAAAAAGTTAATTATTATATATATATATATAAAGTCCAACGACAGGCTTTCTATCTATACATCTTTTTAAAGTATGCCAGTAAGAAGGTACTTTGTAGAAAATAGGAGGGAAAGGGGGGGGGAGGGCAAAATAAACAAATGAAAAAGTATATCTTCATGAATAAAGTACTTAAAAAACAAAAAAAGAAACTTAAATATTTATTTTTAATCGCATAAATGTAGTAAAATAAAAGTAAACAGTTTATCTGCTTAATAAAAAGAAAATAAAAATGTAGAAAAAAAATATCTATTGCTTACTGCTGAATATTTTTCATCCTACGCAAAACGGCATTTCCTACTTTCACGTAAACATCTTGGAAAAAAGGCGAAAATAAAATTTTGCCTTTAATTTTCGCCGGCATCGTTTCGAGTAAGTAACTGATGAATTTTCGCAACATGTGTGTGTATATAGCTAAGAGAAACATTTCGGGGGAGAGATTCAAGAGATTTGGTTGACTAGGTTTTAATCTAGCTGTCAAGGGCTTAAAACTCTCCTGGCAACTTTCGAGCAGCGATATTCCAAAACAAGTAATAACAATACATATGCCAAATTTGGATGGATTTTCAATGATATATTACTCGCCCTGCTTTTACAGAAGGCAATTAATACCAGCGAAAGAGTTGCAACGTACATGTTTAATCCTTAATAAAGTTGTAGCAAATATTTTGAAAGGGGATTGAAAGTTTTAATAATGAAAGGTTTTAAAGGGAAATTTTGCATTGATAATTGTTATTAGGTAATTTGGAATATCCTATCTGTTAACTTTTGTTTAAAATATTGCGTATGGCACAATAGGTAAATTTCAATAATTCTTAACAAAATTATGCAAATGTAATCTGGTGCGAATTATTAGTAATCTTATTCACGAATTTATGTTTAATTATGGTTCAATGTAATCTGTTTTGTGTCGAAAATTAGTAATCATGTATGGCATTGACAGAGATGGAACACGGGCGCAGAATTCATACCACTATAAACGTAAGAAAATTTGCTACTTCTTAAACCAACGATATTATAGGCAGACAAATTTCTTAAATAAATACCAGTATGAAATATGCGCCCGTGTTCATCCCTGCATTGAAGGTAATAATAGGAAATGCTATATTATATTAAAAATAAGTACCACTGCGGAACATAGTTTTATTAATTTCATTAACCCGTTAGCGCCCAGTGTCCTCATTTGAGGACAGCTAATAAAATGGCACGTACATTTTTTGAGGCTTCTTGAAGTGATTTCTGCTTTTTAGTGGCAGTTTATAGCGTCACTCTAAATGATCCCTCAAAGTTTTATGTGCCTATTATTAATTATTATTTCATAATTTGGATAATCATTTTATGATTTTTTTTATTCGTCGCACGTATACTAACTTAAATCAAGTTGAATAATAATAAATATATTATAATACTTCACTTTCGAGATCTTCATCAACATATAATAGGAAATTGATCTGTTATCTCAAAGTATTTCTATTTTCTCGCTAGAACACTGAACGTCAATAAATGGGGATAGGCTTTAAATTTAAAACTATCAGTAGAATTGTTTAAGTTAATATATTTTACTGCCAGCTGTCTATATTAATTTAGAAGGGAAATAATCAGCTAATAATATTTTGCAAAATTAATTAGTGCGTTAACAGGTAAAGCATATAATTATTTCAATGGCATTACTAACTTAGTTAAAATAGAAACATTACTATGCCTCGTTAATTTTATCACACACAGACACACATATATATATATGCGTAGGCACCGGTCCTATTTAGAGTTCTGGGACTTGAGATATTTTGGAGCTGCTCCTCCCACCCATCACAAGTTACAATAATACGCAGCTAATTCGAGCACTGGAATTTAACTCTTGGACTGATGTCATAAAATTTATATTTCTACTCATCTTATTTGCACCCTGTACATTTTGTTTGGGGTAGGAATGTATTATTGAAAATATTGCCCCTCTTAATTCCGAAAATGATGCAATGTATAATAAGCACTCAACATACAACGTTTATATTTTGTGTCGTTAAATGTATAGATGATAATAATAATCGTCCATCACATTAGTCTAGATATTTTCAATAAGCAGATTTGTTCCGTTAATAAAAACCTCAAAAATAAGAAAATTGTGCAGGCATTTATTTTGGATACTTTGTAATATAAATGTCATATTATTTCAGAAAATGTGTATACCTTGAATTACATTTTGATTCTAAACTTTTTCTGGCAGTTACGCCCCAAAAATTTACTCAAAATATCAATAATATAAAATATAAATACAATAGCGAATTTTAGATTCATTAAATCTTAGGAAGGTACGTTCAATAAAAATAAGGAAAGTTGATGCCCCCCCCCCCCAAAAAAAAAGAAAAAAGTATTCTTTAAGCCTATTTTTCGTGACCATGGTAGCCTCTACGCAAGTGGGGACTCAACGAATTCAGTGTTAAAATAGGGGGGATAACCCTTTTCGCTGAGAGAAAATAATCGATAATGGAACACCGAATGACTTGGATGTTTACTAAATCCCAATCTGTCGGTCAAATTTGGCACCTTTGCAAGCCTTTGGAGTCGTCTTCACTGCGAAGCGTAGGAAACGTGGTTGCACTATATACTAGGAATTATCATGTTTCATCCTTACAGACCTGGTTCCTAATAATAATACAGTAAAAAACGTTACGATTTAAAATAATAATAATAATAACAGTAACACAATGAATTTGGATATATATTTTTTTAAATATTCCTTTTTAAGTGCATCATATTCGTTGAAAATGGCTGTAGTTAAAGTGGGGTTTGGGGGGTTCAAACACCTTCCGAAATATTTGTAAATTTCTAAAAAATTTTTGAGTTAAACTTCACTTTTAACACTCAGCATTAAGTACAAAACTTTGAACCCTCTCCGAAAAAATTTTCTGGCTACAGCTTTGTGAAAGATCGGAGAAAACACATGAATCATGAAAAATCCATTTAAGCATAATATAAACAAAATAGAAAAAAAAATAGTTAAAAAACTAATAATAATAAAAACCTTGCTATTACACTAAGTTAATTTACACTAAATCCATTATTCTATTCTTAACACAAAATTAATTTCCAATGAATTCGTCAGATTTCTATGAAACTCGATTTTTGCTTTTTGGACATATATTTCTTTTTCTCTGTGAAAGAAAAAAAAAAAAAAAAAAAATTCGAACTCCAAAGGTCAAGGTAAATTATTGATTACGTATATAAGAATCGTGAATTCCTTTCCAAGAATTTAATTCCAAGCAAGAAAGTGCTGACTTCGTGCAAAAATTATTCGACTTTTTCCCCATGCTATTTTTACTTCAACTTGGGGAATATATATACATATATATATATACACGCATAATTAATATTTTTAGGAAAATGTTAAAGTGAAATTAGGCGAGTTATAACTAAATACTTTTTCTTTCTAAAACAGCACTTACACACTCACTTTTCAATTAAATTTCACATCTTTATAAATATCGATTAAAAAGACTTCCAAATACTAATATGATAGAAAGAAAAAACTGTAAAATACACCTGAATTGGTTATTCGTGATCAAGTGAATGAAATCTCTGTAAACAGGAAAATTGCAAATATGCTTTTTTTTTTTTAATAAAATCTTAATGGAATACTTTTTCTTCTTTTTCGATTTCCCTTTTCAAACGATAAATAAGGCTTCTTAGGTCCATTACCAGTTTTGATTATAAAAAAAGAAAAAAAAAAAAAAGAATCCTCTCTCTTTGGACGTGTAATTTTGAAAACTAAAATTTTTGTTTTGAATGAAAGATAATATTTTTTTCGCATAAATCTTTTCCTTCAAGTTTTTCTAGGCAAATGATAAATAAAATGTCATACTTTTTGCGCATGCAATTTTTAAATATTAAATATCAGACAAACCAAGCCAAATGTGCTTGTGAGTTAATTACGCTTTTAGTATCGCTTTTGTAAATTATGTATCATCATTGGCATCACATAGCATCTAATTTTTGAAAAATTATAAACTGCCAAATCTCCAGATAGAATAGAAAGTTTAATTTAAAATATCTTTCAACTATTCAACATTTTTTTTTTTTTTTTCAATTTCAAAATAATTCTTTATATCCTTTATAGGGTAAGTGCACCAGTAATTGACACTTTTAGAGCAATCTTTGATGTTCTTAATGTTCTAGTCATCAGAAAATATTTTTAGAAATCTTAAGTTGATGCATATTGCATGAAAGACATTCAGAACCACATATATGTTAAAAAATATACATTTGATAACAATTTTTTATGAATTTTTATTTGACACCCACTCAATGTTCCAGTAATTGACACTGCCAGTTTTTCCTTTTATTAGTAATTGGCACCCTATGTTCCAGTGTTTGATACTGCTAGTTATTCATTTTACCAGTTATTAGTACCCTATGTTCCAGTGTTTGACATAAAATGTTAAAATTCTTATATGTAAAACATATGATTTTATTATTTTTCTTATTTATTAATTATTTCGGGATAGATGTCCATTACTGGAGCATGCCAATCACTGGAGCACCTACCCTATATTAATATATATATATATATATATATATATATATATATATATATATAATTTAGGAGATTTTTTAATTATATACTTTCAACGTGTTCCTCAACCTTAACATATGAAAATTAATAAACATTTGTAAAAATTAAGATAAGAATTCATCAAAAATTTTTATTAGACACCCCTACACCCTTCTTTTATAAAGGACTCATTTAAAGAAACACTTCTCCATTTTAAATCCTTTCCCTCTTTGTAGAATGAACAAATTACATTATTAATATTTGTTATTATAGTAATGTAATTAAGACTTATTTGATTTAGTTTTATTGTTCAACTAGCAGTTTTTCCCCCTTCATATCAAAGAGATTAAATACAAGTCAGTAATAATAAATAGATGACAGTAATTGAGAATTCAAGTTGCTTTGAATCTGCAATAAAATCATTAACATCCTTTGATAATCAGTATAGAATAAATCAAACAACGAAACGAATTTTTAATGCGTTATTAATATTTTCATTTTTTCTGCCAAAATGAAAGACCAAACGCATAATCTGACTTATATTTCCAAACTGATACATACATATTTTTTTCTTTTTCAGAATTACTAAAATAGTTAATAAATAGTTTCGAACTAAGTTTAAAATTATTGACACTTTGCGAAACGGAAGAATTACACATCTGAAAAAAAGATGAAAGAGAAAATGCACGAAACCATTTCAATAAATTACGTGCACATAGAAAAAATCAAACCTGCAAACGACATTTAACGCGTTACTAATATTTTAGTTTTTTTTCCCAAAATGAAATACTTATTACACAATCTATTTACATCTGTAAAGCGACCATTTCTTTCAGAATAACTCAAATAGTTAATAAATAGTAGCGAAATAAGTTCAAAGAAAAAAAAAATCAAAATTATTCACACTTTGTGAAACGTAAGTTAAAGTTACAGATTTTAAGGGAAAAAAAAAAAATGAATGAAAATATGCACAGATTTCTAAATAACGTAAAAACAATAAAAGGTACAGCTGCGCCTTGAAAAAAAAGCACTTAAGGTAATGCTCTAGTAAGACGATATTTTGCCTTTGGAAACTCCAATTCTGGAACTGGATCAATGATTTATTTTCAAATTCAAAGACGTAAACGCCATCTGCTAATACCGGGCAAAATTTAGTAACTGCTGTTGCCATTTTGCACAACGTTTCTGGCACGCAATTTCTGGGGTATTTCGCTTTCGATCAGCTTATTCCAGTCGAATGGTTAGATATTATTAAGAAAATTAAGAGGAAATGATGGTATCAGTAACCCATCAGCAGAAAGGATTCGAACAAATTTGCATCAAAAGGAATAATTATTAAGGGGAAATTATTTTTAAAAACTTTTCATAAAATACCTCACAGATTGCGGAGGATTTTTACTTCTGGTCTGGTTGTAGGATGAAATTTTGAAGCGAAAAAATGACTAAACAGTTCATCGAAATGATCATTTCATTTAATAGCATCAGCACGATAAGATAGAAGGTTGGGGAGGGGGGGGGATCCCGATTACGTAAATGAAATTTCAGGTAGGTATTCGCTAAAAATTAATTGAAACTAATAAAATAAATGTACATTTCGTAAATCTCTAAAATTATGCATTATTTTGAGTAACCAAAAATGTTTAACTATAATTTTCCTAAACGAGTTTTTTTTTTTTTTTAAATCGACATATTTATCTTATTTTTATTAACTGATAAATTATTAATATATAATATTTTAATTTATAATTAAAATTCTCAATTACGTAATTCAAAGAATCTCAATTACGTAAATGAAATTTTAGGTAGGTATTCGTTAAAAATTAATTGAAAATAATAAAATAAATGTACATTTCGTAAATCTCTAAAATTATGTATTATTTTGAGTAACCAAAAAATTTTAACTATAATTTTCATAAACGAGTTTTTTTTTTATTAAATCGACATAGCTATCTTATTTTTATTAACTGATAAATTATTAATATATAAAATTTTAATTCAGAGATATAGTTAAAACTTATGCAAAAATGCTAATAAAAATTATGGCGTGTCATTACTTCCTAATTTTGATTATATGATATATATATATATATAAATCCATGCAAATTAAAAATAAATCATTAATGACCTTCAAATTCTTGAAAAGATTTTGCCTTTATGTGTACAATCATATATCATTCATAAAAAGAATGTCATCTTATGATCCCAGTAGCAGAATTTTTTCTTTCAATCTGCCACAGCTTTTTAGGCATTGGGAAAATAATCTGCAGCTGATTTCATAATAAGTAACGGGGAAAAAAGCTTATGGGATTCAGTAAGCATATGTTTATCACAAGTTAATATTTATATAATTTTAGCAAATCATTATAATTAATAATGTCAGTTAATCAATATTAGTTATTCGGATGGAGAAAGATTGGAAATTACAAGACTTCTAAAAGGGGGGGAGGTACTATATATATATATATATGAAATATTCAACTATTTTGTTTCCTTATAGGTGCTAGAATTAAATAAGTTTAAAAGGAACATTGACATTTATGTTGCGGATGGAGAAGATTGGAAATCGCAAGACAATTCCGTGAGACATTTGATCGCTCATCGTTAGTGGGGTAGGGGGGTTACAAAAAAAAAAAAAAAAATTACATGAGTGAGACATTTTGTACAGTTCTATATCGTTATAGTTTCTAGAGTTTAATAAAGGAAGTTTAAAATTAATAATGACATTTATGCTGCGGATGGAGAAAAACCGGAAATCGCAATCTTTCATGCCAAAAATTGGGAGACTTTAAATTTTTGCTTTGTGCTGTTTTGAAAATAATCTGCAGACTATTAAAAAAAAAAAAAAAAAAATCTGCGACGTACGTCTCGTGTCTCGCATTTTCTGCAATGGGGCTTATGATTATCATATATGTATACATTTATTAAATATACATATATTAATAAATAAATATTAAAAAGTAAATTGAGAGAGATCGTTAACATTTTTGCAGCAGAAACATTAATAAAAACCATGAGTTGTCACTATTCCAAAAAAAGATCGAGAAACATTGTATTAATTAATTAATTTTTAAAACTTAATACAGAACAAATAAATCAGGTGAGGTCCCTCAAATTCCTTAAAAAGATCATGCCATTAACGTAAGCACGATGATTTTCATTTCATTTTAAAATGCATCTTTAAATGATACATTTCGCGATTTCATCCGCAGCTGCCTTGCGTCAGGAATTTCCACGCAATTAGAGTTTTGTTGTTGTAAAAAGCAGTTTTACAGTTAAATTGCAAATGCTTGCAGCTTCAGGAAGGACACGGTTTTGTTCGACTGCACGGGCGATTTTTATCGTCAATTTTGCAATTTTGAATAAAAACTTTCTTTAAGGTAAGGTAAAAGATTTAAGGGGACTTGGCACATCTGAAGGTTTAGTATAGAAACTTATATTTTCGTTTAATATTTATAAATTGAACTATATTAGGTTTGTTCAATAACATATATATTCGGGCGACAATTCTTATGGTTTTGCTTTTGATACATTTTTTACAGATTTGAAATCTTTAAAATGTGTTTTCTCATTTTGCATTTTTTCATAAATTCATGATCTTCGAAATGATAAAACTTTTACAGATATTTAAGAAAAGACTTAATATTTTATTTGGGTTGGTTGGTTGTAGGATTTAAGGCCGATTGAATCCTGATGTGTCCTAGGCCTAGGGGGGGGAAATGCCCTCCGTGGGGGTCTTTCTAAGGGGTCCTAGCCCGTATTTACGCGAGTTTCGGAGGAAACCACGGAAAACTCCGAACGGCTAGGTCGATGAGCGCGACCTGGGATCGAACCCGGCACCTCCCATCTACCAGCTTTGAGCGCAGAACCGCTCTATTTTATTTGGGTGTTTAATGGAACCTATACTTAACCCTTTCATTCCCCGTGATGCCAATTGGAATCATAACATTTCAGATTTTCTTTCTTACCATCTAACACTCCCGCTGGTTCAAAATGAACAATATTAAAATCTATATACATTTTCTTCTTTCGAAAATTATATAATTTAGATAATTTCACTATCCTTGTTGATAAATGAGAGTATATTTTACTGTATTCTGATAATAATTTCGGAATCGGTTTCCTGTTTTGGGCAATTTAAGTAAATTAACTGTTTGAAATATTTTTTATTTTATTTTTTAATGTCTATAATTTGTATTTTAATTAATTGCAATATGCATTTTTTCGAAAATTTCGATATTTTATTTATTGAAAAGTTATGATTTTAAATGACATCAGTGGTTATATTAAATATAAATAAACACCTCTCAGTTGCTTTGTTAGCTATATTAATTCGTACTCTGCTATTACTCCTATTTAAAAAAATATTTATATACATTACCTTTGAAAAAAAAAAAAAAAAATGATTGAATATAGAATTTATTGTTTTATGGATGGAAAAAATTGGGAATGAAAGGGTTAAAAGAATTAACGATATTTTTTAGAATATCTTTAAAAGAAAAAAAAAAAAATGTTTATTTATTTATTTATGTATTTTTGTACATTTTTACACAAACATATACATTTAATTTTTTTTCCCTCAAAAACTAATTAATAAATTTGAAAATCCGTCTCAAATTCTTTTAAGTAAATTTTATTAAACCATCAAAAAAAAAAAAAAAAAAGTTTTTTCTTAAATATCTATAGAAGTTTTAGAATTTTGAAGATCATAAATTTATGGGGGGGGGGGGGGGGGAATGCAATTTAGAGATTTCAAATATGTAAAAAAAATGGAATACACATTTTATTAAACAAACCGAATAGAGTTCAATTTATAAATATTAAACGGAAATATACGCTTTTAAGTGAATCTTTCAATGTTGCCAAGTCCCTTTAAAGCTCTAAAAGTTTTTAAATAAAATGGTTTCAGTGAAAGTTTGGAAAAGTATAGATCGAAGGAACCAAAATATCAGAGATAGGAATCGCACGTAATACTTTCGTTTGTTTACTTTTTGCGGACAAGGTTTAAATATATGTTTTCATGAAACAAAATTTAAACTACTCTATTAGTTTATAATTTAGAGGTTTTACATATTATTCATCAAGTATATAACTTACATATTGTTTATTAAAATTATCAGTTTACTTGTACGATGAAATAGCGAAAACAAACATTTCTTGAATGTAATTTTCATAAACGTTTATTCATTTATTTTATTATTATTATTATTATTATTTTTTTCAATCATACAGTTTTCACAAATTATATGTTTATCAATAAATACGTATTAGTTATAAAAGATATCGATATGTAAATTTAGACAGATAATTAAAAAGCACACTGTGAGGAGAAATGTTAATAAAAACCACGGCGTATCACTATTTTCTCTCCTAAAAAAATATCAATACTCTCATTTATTAATTTTTATGGTCATATAAATAAATAATAAATCGTTAATAAATTTTAAATATTTACTTGAAAAAGGTTATAAGATATTTTATATAATTTATAATAAAACGAATTCCGCACTATAATCACACACGAAAAATTATATATATCCCCTTTTCTTATATATATATATCTGTACTGATAAGTATAAAGGATTTACGTCCAAAAATGTCGATTTTGAGTTAAGTACATAGTCAGACTCAGAAAAAAAATTCTCTATCGATTGGTATAAAGGATTTAAATCCATGTCATTTAGTCTTTGAGAAAATCCATTGGTAAAAAAAGATTCAAGTCAGAAATTTAGCATTAATATTTGATATAAAATATTTAAATTCCATTTTTTCCCTTTATTAGATGAAGATTGAAAATCACTGAATGGCATAAAGGGTATAAATCAACCTAATCCCTTTTCCCTAATCGATTGATTGGTTAACTTTATTTTTCGTCTCCTGAAAAATCAATAATATGGACTTAAATCCTTTATACTTATCAGTACAGATGTATATATACACTACACACATACATAAGAGAGATGGTTAACGTTCTTGCACAAAAGTGTGCAGAAATGTTAATAAAAACCGAGGGTTCTCTCAATTCCGAAAAAAGTTGATAAATACTGTATTAATTTATTATTTTTTAAGGCTAAATAAATGTATAGTAAATAGTCTGAAGACCCTCAAATACCTTAAAAAAAAGTGCCATTAACGAGAGTACAATAACTTTCGTTCCCTTTCAAAACGCATCTTAAAAGGATACGTTTCACGGTTTCACCCATAGCTGCGTTGCGTTGGGAACTTCCACGCAATTAGTGTTTCGTTGTTGTAAAAGTAGTTTTACAGTTAAACTACAAATAAATGCTACACTTCAGCTAAGACATGCATTTGCTCGACTGCACGTGGCGATTTTTATCGGCAGTCTTGAAATTTAGAATCAAAACTTTTTTGAGGATAAGGCAAAAGTTTTAAAGCTCTAAAAAGCTGTTAAATAAAATGCTTCAAGAGAAAATTTGGAAAAGCATAGACGGAAGAAATCAGAGTATCAAAGACAGAAATTACATGTGTTACTTTTATTATTTTTATTAACATGTTTTTAAATGTTTTCAAAAAAGAAAAATAATAATAAGCTTTTAGTATTGATTTATAATGTTGAGATTTCTCCCCCCCCCCCCCCGATCATATTGTATATGGTAACATGCAAATTTTACTATTATTATTTTTTTTTTTTTCAGTTTAAATTTTCCTTGTTATTTTTAGTAACACAGAACAAATATCACTTTCATTCAATAATATTCAAAATACCAACAAATTGCAGTGAAAGTACATTTCACTAGTGATTGCTATTTTTAATAATTTATAAAAAGCCTACATTAGAATAGTTGTAGCTTGGTCCTATACACGTTTTAGCAAAATATTGTTAGTTTTGCGTATAATCTTTAACCAGTGCAAGAGACCTAAACTTTGAAATATCTGAAAAATTTCGCTGTATTTCTGTATCCCCCCCTCCCCCCCAACAATTTCTATTCACAAAATAAATGTGAGGTAATGTTAATATGTTAAAAATACATTTGAAAAATATTGTACTTTTCCTTCCGAAAACAGCTCAAAAATCTAAAATTTTCGATAACTTAAAAAAAAAAAAAAAAAGATAAAAATTCTTAAAATTTAAATAACATGTGCAAGCTGAAAATTTGAAATGAAAAGAAAGAAAGAAAGAAAAAAATAAAATAAAGGATATTAACTTTCAAATCTATTTTTATTATATTATCACTTACTCAAAATTTATTTTGTCAATGTAAATTGCATAAAAATTTAAAAGAAAAATCGCAATTTCGATATTTAGGTCTCTTACTCAAGCAGAAGATCATATCAAACTAACATTTTGCACAAATATTCACAGGGTTAAGCATAAATATTCATAGGTATTTATTTTCGGTAAAACGAGTTAAGCTTTTTCTTTTGTTTCCCCTTTACCGATCCACTATAAATTATATTATACTTATTTAAGTATATTTTATTCTATTTTCATGTGTTTTTATATTTTATAGAAAATTACTACGTTTAAAGATAAAACACCAAATATCCCCCCTCCCTCCCACCTCAAGAAACAAGAAAAAAAGGGGGGGGATGAAATATTACTCTTACAAAGACAATATAGGGAAAAATTATCGTCATTTTCTTGTTTGCAGTGTTATACCAACTATACTAAAATTACACGCCTCCAATTCTCAAAAATTTGTTTCTCCGTATAAATTGCAAAAAAAAAAAAAAAAAAAAAAAAAAAACGCTTTTAAAATTGTAAATTTCATTTATTAGGAAAGCAAACTTTCTTGTATTATTAATCGTTCATATGGAAAACAGTTACATTAACCAAAATTTGAAAAAATGCCTTTTACTAACTCAAGGATTATACAGTTACAATATATATCAGAAATCCGTTGCTTGTAAGTGTATCTTTCTCGATCTGTATCGGCAATAGATTTTGCCCGCATTTATAGGTGACATCTGCCTTTGACACACTAGGCAGTTAAATTCCCTTTTTAATTACAGGTTGCCACCTATTTCAACAGCATCTTTGTGCACATTCCCCCATCGTCCTGCTAATGGGAGGATATTTCCACTCTCCAACTTGTCACCGCTCTCCCAAATTATGGTTATGTAGAGGCGTGTGCATGCGTATGTGTTCTTCAAATTTGCATAATTAAACGTTTTACTCTCGTTCGAACGGGGATCTAATTTTGCGAGTGGTCTTAGGGTGTTATTTAATTACTTCTCTGATAAAATTTTCGTTATTTCTCGCGTTGTCTTTCGTAGTTTTTTTTTTTTTTTCTTTACCCTCCATCCCTGTCTTGTTATTACAAGACAGAGTGCATTTTAACCTCATTAACACTTTTTTCCCCCTTTGTTGATATAACGCGAGTTTAAAATTTGATTACAAGTTTCTCTTCTCTTCTTGAACGGGAAATTGTTATTAAAGAAATAAGGAGAAAAACTTGCATTTTTACCTGAAGGCAAAGGAGCAAGAATGACAGGTGCTATTATTATGCATAAGTTCAGCTGAGGGATTTGAAAAAGAAAAAAAAAAGTGCGACACACATGGATATTAATACATTAATGTAGAATTATGATGCGTAAAATTAGGCCTCCATTCGATTTGTGTGTGCTTAGTTTACCCGCAAGCTCTTTGCTCGATGTTAATATAGTTGCTAATTACGATATAATCTAGGAATTTCAGGGAAGAAGTAACCTTTTAACAGGAAATTATCAAGATAATTAAATACGAATATGACAACATCTTGTCGTTTTCAATGCAGAAAACTGATGTAATAAAGATCCTCTAAACGATTTAATCGATTAGTATCATTGTCGCTACTTTCTTTCCGTATTACCATATTTTATTTATTTTATGTTATATATTTACTTTACCTACGAATTCTTCAGTTCACTTACTGTTATTTTTCTTTGTTTCTAATTAAACCTGTAGTTTGAAATAAATTATCAAGATGCTTTGAATATTTATATAATTTTAAGTGTTAACACGGCAAAATGAAAATATATTGGTGGAATAAATTTAAACTGAAAGCAGTTTTAACACTCATAGAGAAAATATATAACAGATGAGCAGACACTAACACCCTATCCTAAATAAATATCGTAGGGTGAAATCGTATCGTATTGGTGAAAAGAATGTCAGGGGTCTGTCCAGATTTTTCAGACAGGGTCCTGTTTTTGTGAAATTGTGAAAAATTCTACACGTATTTTTTGTGAATTTAAATTTAGTGTGAAAAGAAAGTTCTTCCGAACTTTTCGGACAGGGTCCTCTTTCTGTGAAATTGGAAAAAATGTAATTTTGCAAAATAAAATTATAATTAAGGTTTCATTTTAGACAATGACAATTCACTTTTATAGAACTAAATTTACATATATGCATAGAATCCTTTATAAATTAGAAATATAATATCATCTTTTCGGGGAAATACAGCAAAACACGTCCGATTATTCAGGCAGCCTGCTTGTTCCATGGAAGATTAGTTTTGAAAATGAAAACGATTTATGAAAGGTCTGTTTTTATGGGGAAAATTTTTGTGAAGGGTCCTTCTTTAGTATATAAAATTTTGTCAAGGGTCCTGTTTTAGAATAAATAATTTTGTGAAGGGTCCTTTTTTAAGATATAAAATTTTGTGAAGGGTCCTTTAACGGACCCAGGTTTGCATCTGGACAGAACCCTGAATGTGCTACGAAAGGAATATTTTAATGAAATAAAATCAAAGTAGAAGAAATTATATACTGATATATGAACTATTCTGAACATTTTGACGTTTCATCTACGCAATTTATTTCAAAAGCTATGAGCAAAATTGCAATTGATGTCAAGGCTGAACTTCACTGCATTTCAAAACTTTAATTCCAATTATTTTAATACTGAAGACTTCAGATTGCAAATTCCCACTATCCACAAGATTAAAAAAAAAACTTCACCTATTGCTTTGGAATTTTACACACACATTTATATAAATAATATCTACAAAATAAATGTAAATATATTTCAAAATTCCTTTTTTTTTTTTTTTTTTTTTTTTTTTTTTAAATGTAAAACTTAAATTTTTTCACACATTTTTGTTAAAATATTTAACTATTCATTTTATAGATATCCTTTATGTAAAATGTGTATGCAAAGTTTTGAAGCAATAAGTAAAGAAGTTTTTCAAAATCTTGCAGATAGTGACAAAATAGCACTTATAAGAAAATAAGCGTTAAGAGAATATCTATTTAAAAAAAAAAAAAAAAAAAAAAGCAGAAATTTGTTTGATATGATTATAAGCGTATAACTGATATAAACATACTATATATACCCATGATTAAATAAACGCATACCCTAATAATAAACCAAACATCCATATCGGACAAAAGCAATAAAGAAAGAAACATCAAATATACACATACATCACACATATATATATCAGGTGGAAAAGACCCGTTTTTTTTCCCCGGAAGAAATCCAGCCTAGTGGTTTTTTTCCCCGGTTTTAACAGTTTTTTTTTTTTTTTTTTTTTTTGGGGGGGGGGGGGGGGGGAGTTTCTTGATTTTGAGTGGGAAATATTTCCTTGCTTTTTTATTTTCTTTTTGTAATATGAAATATATTAACAAGATGATTTTAAAAATCAAATGTTAATTATTCATTAAAAAAAAAAAAAAAAGAAAAGAAAGAAAGAAAAATGAAAAAATATAAAATAAAATAAAATTTCTAAAATCCATCTTTGATTAAGATATAAGGACTTTTTTCTTTTTTTAATTTATGCTTTAAATATTCTAAAATTCTGTTTTTCTGTCCTTTACAAAAAAGAAATAAAAAGAAAAGAAATTAAATAATTATTTAATGTTGCTTTATTGAATTTTTTTGTATGCAATAGATTTTCATGAAATGTTTTGAATTTTTGTTCTTTTACATATTAGCATTAGTTTTCAGATATTTTAGGACATTTTTTAAAATTTTAATTTTATTTATATTGTGCATTCACTGAACCCAACATTTTTTTTTTTTTTTTTTTTAAATACTGACAAACAATGCTGTTTTTTTTTTTTTTATTATTACTTTTTATAAAATTTCTTCAATGTATTTTAATAAGATAATTATAAATTATTTTTCATTGGGGTTTTTCCAAGATTTTGTTCTATAAAACAATTTGAGTACCTACAATACTTTTGAAAATATTTTATAAATGCTAATATAATGTTGATTATACTTGTTTTAAATTTATATATTTGTCAGAATTTAGTTAAAAGTGAAAATTTAAATTATTATTTCGAAAAAAACCCATTTAGGTTTTTTCCTGGGTTTTTGTTTTCAAAGTTGGTTTTATTGAAAACACCCACCCGTATTTTTTCGGGTTGGGTGAAATCTAGTCAACCCTTGTATATATATATATATATATATATATTAAGAATATAAGCATTAAACAATAAATGTAAAGCGCATTTTGTATACTTGAAGTACACAACTTAAATAAATGGATAAAAATTATTAATCCATTTTTCAGTTTTTTTAAATTTTTAACTTTGTGTATTAGTAATTACACTTTTAATAATTCAAGATGATTTAAGCAAATATATGACAATAAAATTTACTTTATAACTTAAAAGTTTTTCATGATTTTTAGATGAAACTTCCCCCCCCCCCCCCCCCCAGGATGGAGTCGAGTTTAAATGCAAAGAAATCGAATTCGGGTCAGGCGTGTGTCATCAAAATTCTCTATTGCGGGTTAAGGTCGGTTTTCGGTTCGATATTTTTTTTGTCGGGTTGCAGGGCTCCATCCTAGACCCCTTAGAATATATATATAAAGTGAATAATTTAACAACATTAAAAAATTTAGCAATGAATAGATACACGATGATAATAACAACACTCACATAAAAGAGACTATCATTCAATTTAAATGTTAGCACACATTATGTATATATATATATATATATATATATATATATACACACATATACGCATAAAATTTATTAATTTTTATTTGTATTGCTTTTTCGATTAATATAGTTTTTGGGAAAAAAAAAAAAATATATATATATATATATATATATATATACATAAAAACTTTCCTCATACGTAAAAAAGTAAGAAAAAAAGTTTTTGTATTAAGAAGAAAAGAATAAATGGGTAAAAAACAAATTTTAAAATATCACCAAAGCGCTATATTTTTTTTATTTTGATTTTTCACAGAATTAATTACATTTTCAACCACTTTTATTTAAATGCAATTTGTTTTCATATTTGAAAACATTTGTATATTCCCTAGAAACATTAAATTTTCGAAGTACATATCACTTTAAAATGAACTGCGTAATAAGTCAGTTTTTTGTTTGAAGGTTTATTATTAAAGCAAGGGGCTGGATATACAGCTATGTGCACGCTGACGAAAAGAGACAGACAGACAGGCAAACTTAACTAATTCATACTTATGTCAGAATAATTAAGCATTGCTGTGGAAATAAGATATTTAGAATGGCGCATTTATATCTTGTCGTTAGACAACTTAATTAATGTAAGTGCAGTGACAAAGAACAATTTGCAAAATTGATATTTTACGTAATTCTAGTTATTATTTGATAGCCGAGTAAAATTCTGCTTCGGTAAGCTATGAAATATTCATACTTCAAAATTTCCATAATTAACCCCTCTGTTGCATAATGAAAAGGCACTTAAAATTTACATATCTCATACAAGGGTAGTATTATTTAATTACGCGCATAAAATTTAGTTTGCATGCTCGCAATTTTAAAAACAATCATATTTATGACAATTAAAAACGCCAACTTAATATTTATAATAGTGAAACTCTTTCGCAATTTATTTAGCGGATTTGCTTGGCAGAGCATAAAAATAATTACTTTTCTACCTAAACAAATTTATGAAAATTAAAGAATATTTTATTTGGAGATTTAACTTCTGTCGGGAAAGTTGGACTAATTCAAATATTCTTCTGCAAATAAGCTGCTGCACCATGTCTAAATTGCATTATTATCTGAATTTTTAGAATAAAAATGAGATTATGACGTGCGTTACACAATGATGATATTTATAATCCAATTAATAAAGTAAATTTTAATACTGCATAATATTTAAGTGAAATAAACATTATTCTTGTATTCAACTAAAAATTGAATTTCAAGCAGAATTTATCTGTTCTGAAATTATTTTAAATAAATATATTGTCCTTTGAGATTTTAATAATTTTTATTAGAACAAAATTTAATAAAATATACATATAATCAAGTATACATTGTACGTGTAGACAATATTTGAATACATGCGCAATACATTTATTTATTTATTTATTAAGTATTTATACATAAATGGAAAGCTAATAATATTTTTAGGGAACTTTATTAACACGTGTAAAAATTGCATGTCTGCTATATTTTGCCAGATGAAGAGGGTCGTGCTTAATTAAATCTAATCCGAAACGTGTTTTTGCAATTTATAGTATTTGTTGAAATTTTATTTTTCCGACTGAGTGAAAATAATGCCTGGACCGGGAGTCGAACCCCGGATCTTCGACTAACAAGGTCAAGGCTCTGTGAAAACAACCCCCGGTCCAGGCATTATTTTCACTCAGTCGGAAAAATAAAATTTCAATAAATATGATTTTCTTCCACAGTTGATTGTGCGATTTTAATAAAAATTACAGGATTTGGTTTAAAAAGTCTACATTCATGAAAATTGGAAATTTGTTAAAGTTTTTCACGGATTTCGAATTAGAAAAAAAAAAAAAAAAATTGAAATTTGAATTTGAATTTTTGACAGAGTTATATGTAAAATTAGTATATTTTTTAGTACATTTTATCCCACTTATAGCCTTGTAAAATTAGTTCTAAAAAAAAAAAAAAAAATCCTCCATTTAAATACACTTTAAGAAAAGAAAAAAGACGCACCAAGAAGGAGTAAGGCAAACTGGACACAAATTCACATGCATACAGATTTAGATGGAAAATGTTAAATTATAATGTTTGGCTACCATCGAATGAGCATCTTAACTGCGCATTTGACAGAATATTAAAAATGAAAAATTTGATTTCTGGTCATAAATTCTTCGAAAATTGTAGTCCGTCTGCAAACAATATGCGCAGCTGTCTACATTTGAGAGAGGTGTGTAGTTGGGCTCAAAGAAGCCGGTTGGTCTAATCCGCGAATTGTTTGACAACTGGATAGGAACGATGCCGTTATTAGATGATATTGACAGGAATGGGTGAACCATGGCTGAACACAGCGTCAGGGTGGAAGCGGTCGGCCTACAGAAAGGACAGAATGTGAGAACCAATGAATCGTCAGAGCTATACACAAAGCTCCAATTCATCATTATCATCTATTTTACGTGGAACTGGAACTTCAGTGACTTCAAAGACTATTAACAGGCGGCTCAGAGAAATGGGGTTGAGCTCACGGAGCTCCTTGTGTGGACTGCTATTGAACTCTGTATAACGACAAGCATGCTTACAGTGATATTAGGATCGTTCAAACTGGAATGTCACTGAATGGAGTAGAATTGTCTTCAGTGATGAGTCCCACTCCGATTTGAGTCCCGATGACCAGCGAAGACTCGTCTGGAGACGCCCCGAAAAAAGGGGGGATTCCACCTTGACTGTCGCCAGCAATATAGCCCGACAACCAGGAGTGAAGGTTTGGAATGTCATTTAATTTCATAGCAGGACCCTTTGGTTGTCATCCGTGGCATTTTTACAGAACAGCAGTACGTCGACGACATTCTACGTTCCGTTGTGTTTTCTTTCATATCACGCAATCCTGATCGTATATTTCAGTATGATAATGCTCGCCCACGCACAGAGATAATTTTTACTACTTGTCTGATATATATATATTTTACCAGTGAAGTCGCCGGATCTCTCTCCCACTAAGGGCGTTTGAAGCATCCTGAAAAAAAAAACCTTACAACCAGCTCGAGATTTTGCCAATATAAAGCCCCAATTGGGCAGAATTCGGCATGATATCTCGCAGGAGCACATTTGCATACTCTATCAATTAATACCAAGCCGAATAAATGCTGACATAAGGGTCAGAAGTGGACAAATGCGTTATTGACTTGTTTACTTTGTGAGGCCATTTCTCTTGATTAAATCGTCCAAACTTTTTTGAAACTGTAATCATTTGTTTTTCTCTACATGTAGATCACATCTACCAATTTTCACCTTTCATCCTATTCGGATAACTCCTTCCTGGTGCTTTTTTTTTTTTTTTTTTTTTCCTTAGAGTGAACTAGTTAATTTTGTTTTGAAAAAGTGTGCAAAATTTTAATAAGATCGGTGCATTAGTTTTTGCAAAATGGTGCCCAACGCTTTTTTGAACCCAATGGTTGAATTTTCCAAAAGTTTTTTATGAAATTTTTATAAAATGTTGTTTAAATGTTACTTTTTTATGTACTATTAAAAATACAATTTTGATCAGAAAATCGTTCTTCCTCTATAAAGGCATAGGAGTTAATGTATTTCCCTTTTGTATTTTTATTACTTTCGAGTTAACCACATGCTAGTGATTAAATATTGCTATCATGAACGAAAGTGAAGTGACTAATAAATTAGTTTTAAGGAATTTTTTAGAAACCCCTTCAATGTTTATATCAATTATGCTTTATCGCAACCTTTGTTAAGGCTGTACACATCAGTCAGAGTCCCTCTTTCTTTCTTCCCATGTTATGCAATGGGATTTTCGTTGCTTCGTTTTATAAGAATATCTCATTCAAAAATGAAGTTTTTCGAATTCTGTTTTTTAAATATTACTCTTGGAATAAGTCGCCTTTTAGCTTAGTGAGCACTTTTTTGAAAAAAATAAATAAATAAATAAATATTTCATTTAGAGATCTAAACTTAGAGCCTTAAATTTACTTCATGAAATAAAATATTTAAAGAAATTTTTTCATTTTTCTTTTCTCACTAAGCTAAATGGCGACATATTCATAGAATAATATTCAAAGAAACAGAATTCGAAAAACTTCATTTTTGAATGAGATATCATTCATAAAACGAAGCAACAATAATTCCATAGGATAAGATGGGAAGAAAGAGGGAATATGACTGATGTACGGCTTTAACTTTACGGTTATCTTTGTTAACCTAAACTCATAGAATGCAGTTAATATGAAATTACCGTTAATTTTGATATAATGGAATAGGTATTTACATATTAAAATCTAAACTTAAAAAAAAAAAAAATCTGAAATCATTTATACTTAAAAATTGTTAGAAAGTGTTAAAAACGTTTAATTTAAACGAAAATGCAATTCCGCGAATTTCCAATAAAAGCTTTTAAAAAACCCTGAATATTTTTGTGTGGCCGTGTAAATTTAATGCTAATCACACTACATTCTACAGAAATAATACTTGTGCATATAAAAAACATATTTCAATTTCATTCAGATTTCTGCAAAGTAAAGTTATTAAAATTAGGTTTATAGAAATATCTCTCATGGATTGCAATGCTTTGGAATACTTTTGGGCTTCCCTGTACAGAAAGCAGTGGAGATATAAACTTCGTTTTCAATAGGGAACTTCCGATAGTGAACTTGAATAACATATTTCAATTTCATTAAGATTTGTGTAAAGTAAAGGTATTAAAATATGGTTTATAGAAATACCTCTCATAGAACACTGGGCTTTGGAATACTTTCGGGTGTCCCTGTACACAAACTACTATAAGTATTCCCTCCATTTTCAACAGGGAACTTCCGATAGTGAACTTGAAATAACATATATCAGTTTCAAGAAATTCAATGAAAATTTACGGCACTTAGAGCGCGAACAGACAGACGAACAGACGGGCAGACAAACCGAAGTCATTAACACTTTTCAACCTTGTTGGAAAGTGTTAATAAATTAGAAGTCTATTAAATCAAGTATACAAAATCAAGTTAATATCCAAAATAACAAAAGAAGTAAGTAACTATTACAGGAAGGGATTTCAAGGAGGGAAAAAAAAAAAAATAAAAAAATAAGTTTTCTTTCTTTCCCTTACAAAATCTTTTTAAAAAGTGATTTTATTTCATTAAATTTTAATATGCATTAATTAAGTTCGGCAAAAATTTTAATGTATTCAAAATAATTATTTATAATACCATTTAAATATTTATAACAAAATTTGCCAGTAATTTATTTTATGAAACAAATAACCGAGGAGGAAAATAATTACTTTTTACTACGGAAAATGCCTTGAAGCAAACGAATATTTTAAAATAAAGGGCTCTATTTAAATTATTCCAAAGTACTTTCGTAATTGGTTTGCATAAATTAAATTATTCTTCTAGATGTTTCGAGGTAAACAAATTTATATTAACGCTAGAGGTGGGAAGGGAGAGCAAAATAATAATACAAAATCCGAGAAAGAAAATAAAAATTACTCTATTTCATCGAAAATTTTTCGAAAAATAATTAAGTTTTTATTTTTTGAATGAATACTTTTTGCTAAAATTGAATGTTTCACATCTAATTGAAATTTGGATCAAGAAAAGAAAGCAAAATTTAATTACGTTTCAGTATATATGATATTGCCAGCTTTATATTGTGTAAGTTTATTTTAATAGTTTGAAAGAAAAAAAAAAAGTTTAATGTGCACTTTTTAATTAATTTTGCAAAATAAGTACATCTTGATTTTATATACTCAAAAAGTATCAGATTAAAAACCGGCAGAAAATATAATAAAGAACAAATATTGCAAACAGAATTATTTTTCACATTTTTAAAGACAATGGATCTAATTACATCGTAATAATAACATTGCAATCAAACTATGAGATTTTTTTTTTTTTTTTTGCAACATTTTATGACGTTGATTTCATACGTACGAATTTGATTAAAAATAGACAATTCTGTTTCTATCATTCGCGTCTCTTTCCGTTACTCTTTTTATCTATCTTAAAAATTACAATATTACATAGAAATAGTAGCGATTGAAGTTGATTAATTCAAGTACAAAATTAAAGTCAAAACTTAGAACAATATAAATAATTAACTATTAGAGGTAAAGGTTTCGGGGGAGAAGAAAAAGCCCCCCCCTTACAAATTAAATAAATAAATAAAAATCGACAGCCATAATTTTTTTCATTAAATTTCAATACGCATTCATGAACGAAAAAAAAAAAAAAAAAAAAAAGGGGGGGGGGGTGAGGGAGTTTGGATAACATTTAAGATAAACAAAGAAATAATTATTTAAAATATTTTTGACGAAATTTGTTCGTAATTTATTTTATAAAAATTTAAACAAGGAAAATAATTACTTTTTATTCTAGAAAAATCTTTGAAACAGACGAATATTTAAACCATTAAAGGGTTGGTTCTATTTAAACTGTTTTGAAATAGTTTCGTAACTAGTTTGCATAAATTAATTTTCTCTTCTAGATGTTTTGAAATAAAGAAAATTTATACAAATGCTAACAAAATAATACAAATTTTCGAGGAAGGAAAAAAAAAAAATTATCTAGGAATTTCAAAAAAATAATTATATTTTTATATTTTGAGTGAATACTTTTTTGCTAAAATTGAATGTTTGGACGTCCAACTGAAATTCTGATTAAAACGAGAAAACAAAATGTAATTACACTTAGGATACATAGAATATTAGCTTAATATGGCATAATTTTTTTTTTTTTTTACCCATATAGGGTAAGTGCACCAGTGATCGACACTTTTAGAGCCATCACTGATGTTTTTAATGTTCTAGTTATCAGAAAATATTTTTAGAAATCTTAAGTTAATACATATGGCATGAAAGACATTTAGAACCACATTTATGTTAAAATATATACATTTGATAATTTTTTTTTTTTTTTTTTTTTTTTTTTTTAATTTTTATTTGACACCCACTCACTGTTCCAGTAATTGACACTGCCAGTTTTTCATTTTATCAGTAATTGGCACCCTATGTTCCAGTGTTTAACACTGCTAGTTATTCATTTTACTGGTTATTAGCACCCTATGCTCCAGTGTTTGACATAAAATGTTAAAATTCTTATATGTAAAATATATGCTTTTATTATTTTTCTTATTTATTAATTATTTCGGGATGGATGTCAATTACTGGATCATGTCAATCACGAGAGCACCTACCCTAAATGGTATGAAAAATATTGTTTCCGAGTCAAATTTTCGAAATTGAGCTTTTGTTATATTTGCACGTATTGAGGTCTCCTGAAGTTTTTATCGGTTGGTCTTACCAGTATGCGTGTCTGATATTAGCATACCTCAAGAACAAATAGTAGCAGGAAGTCCAAACAGTGTGTTCTGAATCTGTGTTATACAGCGATGCTAAACTAAGCGTTTCGTTGAAATCAAGTAAATTGTTCGTGTACACGGACATCGAAGAGAATTCAAATACATTACGACTATTTGCGAAATTTACGGCCGTAACATCTAAGGGCTCTGTTCTCTGTTAAACAAAATGAAATGGCCATATATTTTTATACGCATAAAAGCAATTTTCGTATAGATTATGGTATGAAAATCAATCACCATTCGTTTACAGGACTACTCAAAACAACTAGAATATAGACGGGCGATAGTTGGGAATTTCTGGAAGTGCATTTCAGGTTTGTTGTATACTATTAATAGAAAACTATATTTAAGTACAGAATGCGTTGTATATATAATTTATAGAAGACATACAGGGCTACCAATAAATAAGCGAAAACATTATTTTTTAATGAACGTTGTTGTTGTTAGTCCCCATTTGTCAGCAAAGCTAAACAATGTCTATGACTCCAGCAACTCTGATCATATCAAGAACATAGAGCGGATCTTCATTTAAGGCAGTCGAGGATATGGTC
Source organism: Salticus scenicus (assembly GCA_963930645.1). Taxonomy (NCBI): domain Eukaryota; kingdom Metazoa; phylum Arthropoda; class Arachnida; order Araneae; family Salticidae; genus Salticus; species Salticus scenicus. The sequence continues at coordinate 86,741,633 of OZ005652.1, forward strand.
AGGCGTAGCCTGACAAGTAGCACACTTAGAGCAGGTAGGGAATTATTGAACGTAATTGATGGAAGTGCTTTACTATATTTTACAACGTCCTGGAAACTGCTCAGGCATGAAATCTAATTCCGCATGCCTATATGGTAAATAAAGTTTTTTTTTTTTTTTTTTTTTTTTTTTTTTAAGTTACATTTTCAGCGCTTTTCTTTTGCATAATTATGCATTTTGTTGTGCCCTGAATAATTAACTTTTCAACGGTTGTTCTTTGTATATGTCTGCTTTCAGCATAACTTAAAAACAAATAATTACAGGTAACTCAAATGTTGTGTTTCCAAGTTCATGTGAGATTGATACTTAAATAGTTTGATGGAGAGGTACGGGGGAAAGTTGGCTGGAAATTAATGAAATGAACTCTTAAACTTAATAACAGCCTTCAATTTTATATAATATAGGTACTATATTCAAACGGGGGATTGAGGGGGGGGGGGGGCAATAGCCTCCCTCACATATAGCTAAAAAAAAAAAAAAAAAAAAAAAAACTAATTTGAATTTTTTTAAACGTAGGTTGATATACAGTACTTGCTATTTTTCTTAATAGAATTGAAATGCTGGGTAAGAGGATACCACACCGCATTCTTTTAATTTGGAAAAACATTTAGCCTGTACCTTCTATTTATACCTATTTGCAAGATAATAATGAGAAAGTATGTTTATCAGATTAAGAAAATAATGCAGGGAAAATATAACAAGGAACAAATGATGAAAACCTATGCGCATAATTAAAAAGATAGCGAATGGAACTGCATCACAATCTCAGTAAATCAGCAATCAAATAAGTTACGAAATATTTTATAGTGTTGTCTTATGACATCGATTTCATGCATTTGAATTTGATTAGAAAAAAAAAAAAAAAAATTCTTCTTTAGTTCTATTAGTATTAATAACTGCTTTTACCTGAAGAAGGTAGATGCAATACTTTGAAATGCACAGCACATTCAATATTGTAATTGTATTTTATATACTTGTATACTAAAATTTTATTTTAAATCAAAGTATTTGGATTTCTACATAAATCTAGAGAAGATTTTGACAGTTAAAAATTATTATTAAAAAACCTGGCATAAAACTATAGATGGGTCTTTTAAGACTAAAAAATATTATTACACGTGAACACTACTTAGCCATCATAATCATAATGCACATGTAAATCCACAATACAAATGGTTAATTTGGTGTAATGACACGAGTCTTAATAACAAATATGTATAAGATAACATATGAATTTTGTAGCATACATTAAGTTTGTGCGCAGTTACATAATGTGGGGAATAATTTAACGTAAATTTAACCAAATAAGATATGATTATCGAAATCTGCAACGAAAAAACTGCATAGGTATTTTTTTAAAGTGTTTTCAATAGATTTTTTACTCATTAAAACTAAAAATAACAATAAAAATGTTTTATCGCGTTTTCTCCCCCCCCCCCCTCCTTTTTAAATCACTTATTTTGCATAATAAACACATATGCATGAACACCTATTAGTTGAATTTTGCTCGAAATTAGGAAATCTGGTATCCAATTGTTGATTATAAAAACTATATTCAAAAACAATTTCTTAATTTTTAAAACGATATTTATTAAAGTGAATCTTTAATTAAAAAAAAAAAAAAAAAAAAAAAAAAAAAAAAAAGTTTTACAGAAAAAAAAAAAAATAATGAACATACAATGTTAAATACACTGCTCGAAACAAAGGATATCGTAAGTCTTATATAAAATGACGCTATAGGCGATTTTTTTTTTCTCCAGAAAATGGAAGAAATGTGTCACAAATGCAAATTTTTCACATTTTTGAACTTCAGAGTTAGCAGATTTTCAGTTTGGCGTCAAAAACGATGCTTTAGCGGCAACGAATGAAATTTGGCTTTCAACTTAATGAAAGATAAAGCGAAAAAAAAAAAAAAAAATGATCGACGTTCAGTAAAGTGCGTTGTTTCGATGAGTGCGATGTCTCAACGAAGTGATTTAACTGATTCAGAAGCTTGGAGAGTTGTTGGTCGATTAGAAGACAGCAAGGGGGGGGGGGGGGGAGCAAATACAAGCCGAAGAAGCCGAAACCACTGGAGTTATACAAAGTGTGATTTCCAGGATCTGGAACGGTTTTTTGTAGACTGCAAATGAAGGCCGAAGACCAGAGAGAGGTTGTAGGCGTGCAGTAACGTCCAATGAAGATCGATATTTAACGCGAACGGTTCGGAGCATATAGCCTCCTAAACTAGATGCCTGTCGCGTTGCTCGGAAACTTGGCAACAGTTGAAACGGTAGACAGCGCCACCTGGTACAGATTGCACGACTTTTTTATTCAATAGCAACCAAAAATTTTTAAAAGTGGGATATGATATACATAAAAGACGAATAGAATCGAAGAAACGTTGATTATATAAATCATATAACACTTCTTAAAATTAATGGTGACAGTTGAATTAAAATGTCGCGCAATCTGTACCAGGTGGCGCTGTCTACCGCTTCAACTGTTGCCAAGTTTCGGAGCCACGCGACAGGCATCTAGTTTAGGAGGCTATGTTCGGAGACACCGAAATATGAATGCCACTTTCCTAAAACAACACCTTCGCTCGCTCGGCTACTGGCACCACAGTTTCGACTCAAACTGTCCGAAACTGGCTCCACACAGTAGCAATAGGTCTGAGGATCTCATCCTTATACCGGCGACCAGTCAGAGCTCCATTTCGAATGAGTTGGAGATCGATGATCATTAATGGAGATGCCAGCAGAGACAGTCACCACCACCGCCAAATCTGACACTTCCGTGTATGAATGCGATTCTAGTGCCATGTATCGTATGAAAATACATCTACAGATGAAAATATGCCTATTACCAGGAAGAACAGATAAAGGGGACTCATTAAGAAAAGAATATTGCATCATTTATTTCTCCTCCAGTTCACATGCTCTGTTGCTCACTCCCTGCGATCGCGACGGTGCCTTGCTATTAACGTAACACATACCATTGGTCAGCAAGCATACAGATTTACAGCGTGGAGCCGTATCGGACAGTTTAATTCGAAACTGTAGTGCCAGTAGCCAATCGAAGGTATGTGGCATTCATATTTCGATGTCTCCTACCCGTTAGCATTAAACATCGATCTTCATTTGACGTTGTTGCACGCCGACGACCTTGCCCTGATCTTCGGCTTGCATTTCTAGTCTCCAAAAAATGTTTACAGATCCTGGAAATCACACTTTGTGAAACTCCAGTGGCATCTGCTACTTCGGCTTGTGTTTAGCTCGCTCTAACTGACCAACAATTCTCCAAACTTCTGGAACGGTTGAATCGCACTCATCGAAACAACGCACTTACTGAATGTCGATCATTCTTTTCCGCTTTGTCTTTCATTAAGTTGAAAGCTAAATTTCATTTGCTGCCAATAAAGCGTCATTTTTTACTTCAAACTTAAAATTTGTGCACTCCAAAGTTTGAAAATGAGAAAAATTTGCATCTGCGACTCCTCTTCTATTTTCTTAAAAAAAAAAAAAAAAAAAAAGCCGCTTATATTGTTATTTTATATAAGACCTACAATATCCATTAATTGTTTTGCTATATTATGAAGAAATTGATTGTTCAATTATGAGAAGGAATATATTTAGTTCAATGTAATAAAATTAATGATTTTTCATGGTGACTATCTTTTGCAAAAAATAACCTATACGTGATGGCCAGAAATGGATTTCTGGCCGTCATTTCTTTTCTGGATTCAGCATCCTCGAAAATAGTTTACAAAAGAAAAAAAAAAAAAAAAAACCTTCATGCAGCTTCCCCCCCCCTCCCAAGACTTATATTATTAAGCAACACATGCAGTTAATTATTATTAAGTTACACATGTACATGTCTAACTACATGAACATGTAGTTAGAAATCATCATCTGGAGTTACGAGTGAGTTTTAGAATTTAGTTCGAGAATAGAAAATTGCTTTTGTTTTCAGAAATATACAAATTAAAGAATAAATAAATAAGTTTTGATGTTGATAAAAGTTGCATGATTGAGTAATTCAGATTTAACACAATTTTCTCCCATAATAACGGATAACATGTATAAATTTTGTAGCAAACACTAAGTATGTGCATAAAATGTATTTCCTTATTTAATTTGATTGTAAAGTATGGCTTCCGAATCAATTTCTAAAGAATATAAACAACACACTGACAAGAATATCAATTACAGAAATACATACATCAAGTATATGAGTTTAAACATTTAACTAAATATTGTTTATAAGCCCGACTATACCTACTCAGCTATTGGCCGAAAATAACACGCCAGATTTCAAAATAACTATATTATTCATGCCATCACACAAGATGGCAATTTGCGGCGACATCCTTTGAAGGTAAAACGAATGATGGTATTCGCATCCATTCCACATCAAAAGACAGAATCAAACAAAGAATAAAACAAAACCATTTTAATTATTCAGATATATTCGCAGCTTTGCAGCCTCGTAAAGCATGCACCTATTTTGAACCGGTGGTTGCACAAACAGTAACAGGAGATGAAAATTCCATTCCATTAATGGATCCGAGCAGAAACAATGTCGGTGGCCATGAAATATTGAAAGCTAGTAGTCAGCAGGAAATTAGCAGTGCGGAAGCATGCATTAGTCGAGAGTTTTGCATGAAATGCAGTCGCGGAATAGGATGCGTTTTCGGCGAAATAGTTAGAAATAATTAGATCGCGGTAAAAGAGAGAGGGTCCAGTCTATTACAATATTTGGCTGTGGAGGCGTGAAAAACATGGAAGGCACACTCGTGAAAAGTAAATCTCTCGATTTCATCATTCTGGAAAACTATTATAGAAAAGAATAATAATAATAATAATAATAAAGGGGGGTTAAGTAAGTGTATATATGAGAAAAGATAAAAAAAAAAAAAGGCAAAATGTTGAAATAAAATACTAGAATTATGATGACAAAAATCATTACATTAGAGTAATAAATATATTTTTTGATCTCCAGTCTGTAAAAAAAAAAAAAAAAAAAAAACAACGATTGATTATGTGATTCAGTCATTAAAACGGATAGGTAAATACTTTGCTACACATAAGAAAGGCTAAAAAAAAATTCAAAAAATAAATTTACAAAGTGCTGAAAAATCTCATTCCTGATACACGAAAGCACTTTTTCTGTTAACTGGTCCAACAACCCCCCCCCCCCCCCCCAGCATGCAATAAAAGCGTTGTGACTTTTCTAGAGGGCCTCTTGGAATAAAACAGAAGAAAATACTTTGCTTTATTATGATTTACAGTTATAGATGCACAGGTAGGTACACTGTTAAAAAACATATGCTTCTAAGTGAGAACAGTTTATCTTTTAAAATAATTGTTTTGAGGATGTGGATGCGCTGTTCTCAGTTTTAAGTACTGATGCATTCTTAAAAATTACATAGTATAAAAATGGCAAATACTTTTAGTACAGTTAAATTACAAATTTGTTCGTTAACATTAAGTTCAATGTTAATTATTAATGAAAGGTTTTATTATTATTAAAAATAATGGTACTTAGGAAACTATTAACAGCTCGTGAGTCAAAATGATTCAAGAATTTGATTAGTCTGAGGCAGTATCATCGCACGGATATATTTCATATGAACTTAACAACGAATAGAAATGTTGGCTTTTTACTAGCGTTCAAGCTTTAGTCTACAGTTCTGTAGTTAACCAATTAATTAGATTCTAGCTACTTCCACGTCATCATCCAAATAAGAAGCATAGAACAATATCATTTTCATTCGGAAGTAACAGATGGCATCAAATTCGCTCGATTTCTGACATTTTCATCATTTTTAAGTAGAGTGGTGACTTAAAATTATATGTCAAATAACTTTTGAGAAGAAGGGTACCACCCATTCGCATAAGTATATCACATACCAATTTCACTGGGTTTTAATGCTGTGGAGAGCTGATATAGGGCTATCTCATAAACCGTAAAATAAATAAATTAATCAACATTATTTTTTAGCTCGACAAGTCGTACTATTTCTTTCTGACAGTGATTTTCCGTTGTCGTCCTTTTTTCTGGTATTATACCTAACAGAGATGCCACTCAAAAAATTTAAAAAAAGTGGAAATCACGTGTAAAGTAAAATCTCCGATAATTTTTATATATTTATATGCGAATTCGGTAAATTCCGTTAGTCTGAGAGTAGGAGGACAGAAAAATTTACAAAAAGCCGAAATTCGCCGTTCAGCGGAAAAGTGGCATCCTTTTTATGAACGTGCAATCATTTTTATTTTTATTTAAATATATAAAGCTGAAAGTGTGCCATTCTATCTGTCCAAATTTTTAGTCTGGATCATTACTTTTTTTTTTTTTTTTTTTTTTTTGACAGACATTTTCTAAAAATGGTCAAATCGTGTTCTACAGCTCTCAAAACGTGTAAATCCATCAAAAACCCGAAATCGAAAATTTTAACGAATCCAATACTTTCTTCTATTGAAGATAGAAGAAAGTAAAAATGGAACAGCTTCAGTATAGAATGATCAAAGTTGAAGTATTGTTAGTGCTCACCTCTTTTCCACACCATTTAATTTTTATATTAATTCTAATTTAAATGTATTTACAATGAAATATGAAGAAAAGTACTTTAAAAAAAGACTGGTGTGAGAAAAAAAAGGTGTACAATCCGACGGATTATTAATTAGGACGTTGGCAGATATGTATTATTATTTACATATGTTAAAAAAAAATAAAAATAAAGTTAATTTGCATGTATTTATGACGATTTCTGACAGATATGATGTCATCAGTTAACTAAAAAATTCATTTGAAAATATTTAGAATTAACATTTTAAAAACTACTGAATATAAAGTTTCTAAAATAATGATGGCGATTTAAAATAAATCGAAAAGGCTTAAATTTAATAAAAGAAATTGAAATTTTTGAAAGAAAACAAACTTTGTGACATAAATTTGACTATTAAAAATTTACTAAAACTATAACATCTATATATCAAAAGTGTCTATGATTCATGTGCTATAACTCGCAAAACTTTAAAACTACTCAATAAAAAAATAAAAAAGTTGATAAACTTTACACACACACATATATATATATTGAAATAAAATCGAGATAAATCGTGCTAAAGAAATGGAATAGTTTCAGAACAGAACCCCTTGGAGAAATTTGAAATTTGGCACCGATGTAGCTCGGACGTTTCTCTCCAAGATCTTTAACTTACACAATTGTGATAGTCATTTTAATTCATCATCAAAATGACAACAAAAATTTAAAAGTCGATAAGAGGTTCCTATGCTAAAGTTATATATACATATAAATTGAGAAATGAAAATAGTAACCGATGCTAGAGAATGAAACATACTTACTGCATGTCTTTATGGCTGAATATCACATAAATGTGCATTTTAGTGTTTCAGGTCTTTATTATTAATTTTAAGCAAATAAATTGTAAAATTTTATTATTATTATTTAGAAGTACCTTTTTAAAAAAGCATCAAATCATAAAATGTGAGTTTATAGCAATTTCAGTATTTTTTAGAAAATTTTAAACCTTATAACCGTCATTTTCGTGACTGTCTCCAAGACCAAATGTTTACATACAAAGTATGTTTTTTACTAAAAAAAATAAAATGATAATTATAATAATTGTTAATTCTTGTAAAAAAAAACTATTTGTTTTCAAAGGAAATTTTTTTTTTCTTTTTAATTACGTTAATTTTCATGCATGTGTAATTAAAATGCTTGTATGCAAGTCTTCACGTCATTTTCGTGACACATGAAAATAACTTCATATATCATCAAGGGATGGTGCCACCATTCACTTTTTTTAAAGTTTAAGATCAGAAATCAACATTGACGATATGTGGGGAAAAAAAATCTCAAGAAAATTGAAAACAGGTAAGAGTTAACATTATTTTTATTGTTTACATGCTGTGCGTACATTTATTGCTTGTCATTTTCGAGATGCATAAAAAATAAAAAAATATTATTATAAAATTTAGAACAAAGTTTTATTTTAATATAGAATGACGACCAGAAGAAGAAAATGTGACGATATCAGCTTAGTGAAAGCATGCTTTTCAGTACAGAACGAATTATTGACGATTTGTCATTTTCGTGACGGTCATTTTTGTGACGTCACGAAAATGACATTTGTTGGAGATTTACTATTTTGTAAGCCCTGGATTTAAATAATTTTTTATTTTGAATTAAAAGATTTGTTGGTGTAGGATAAGCTTTATATTTAAATATTTAAAGTACTTTCCGGTATCCAGGTAAATATAAAAATTCAAGTGCCATGAAATTCAAGTGCCACATATTCTGTGCAAAATTAGGAATTCTCCTGAACCTGCTTCAAATAGATATTTTAAACTTCAGGATGAAGATTTTAATAATGTTCAAAATGCTTTTTCTGAATTTAATTCAGTTAATCATTAAACTTGTAACTATAAGGATTTTAATACAATAAAATTGCTTGAAATTCTCATTATTGCTCTCTCTTTTCCCTTCACAATCTTTTCTCTATTGTTCTAATATGTTCCATTTTTAATATTATATGGTCCTATTGCATTGACAAACAATGTTATTTCAGTGAAAAATAGTCATTTTGACAAATATTGTCATTTCAGTGACAAACAGTCGTTTCAGTGACAAACATTGTCATTTCAGTGACAAACCAGTCATTTCAGTGACATCATTTTTTGACATCTTTAAATGCTATAATTAAAAATTTAATGCAAGTAAACTAATTATTTCCAGTTTATAGTCAAGAGGTATGCAGTCTATGATATTTCCCATTGATATAATTTATGTTTATAAAAAAATAAATTTAAATTTATTTATTTATTTATTTTTTTTTTTTAATTTAAAATTTTTGGGTTTTTTATTTTATTTTATTTTTTAAAATGGGAAGAACTTTTTAGAAAAGCCTAAGTCTTGTATTTTTTAATGAATCTGAACCACAAAAAAAAAAAAAAAAAAAATTAAATGGTAATTTTGATTTTATAAGATAATTAAAATTATAAATTTTTATTGAAAAATTTCAATAAAATTTTTAAAAATTATGTTCGATCTCTGTCAAACTCAGAATTTATTTAAGATGCACTTACGGACTTATTTTCAAAAATTCAAATTAAAATACAAAGTTTGAAAAAAAAGTTTAAAAAAATCCAAAATGCACACTTATGTGATATTCAGCCTTATACGAAATATTAGATTAAAAGAAGACCTGTCGCATTAAATTCAGTTTGTACAGAATTTCATATCTATATTGCTTATAAAACAGAAATAGGCTTCGTTTTATTATTATTACTATTATTTATTTACTTAGAGGCAGACAGTTCTCCCCCCTTCCCTTCCCACGAGATTTTACAAAAGACAATTTTTCTTTTTACTATTAACTATATTAATAAGCACGAATTTCGCTAAAATAGCTAGTACAGATAAAAATCAGAAGATAACTACCATCTCATTATTAAATTCGAAGTGAAACAATGTGAAATATAAAAGCAGGTGGTCAGCAGGAAATTAATAGAGCGAAAACATATATTAGTCAGAAGATTCATATAAAATGCAGCAGCGTAATATCACTAAAGACAGCAGAAATCATTTAAAATATTTGCCTGTCTGCAAAATTTGAATTAATTTATCAGAATAGTTAATTTATCTACTGATTTTGGTAACCAGAACGGTGTTTTAAAAGGCATATTATAAAAAGACATTTTTTGTTGATATAACGCGCGCGCACGCACACACGTATATGGAAAGAAGAACGTATATACAGATTCAAAATGATATTCACACACATACATAATATTTCAACATTATAATGCGAAAAAAAAAAAAAAAAAAAAACAGGAAGTGAAAGCATGATAATTAAATTAAGAATTTAAAAAATAATATAAGAAACTGAAGATTACATATTGGAAAGAGCATAATATAACTGATATATGATTTAAAAAAAAAAAAAAAAAAAAAAAAAAAGGAGATAATAACTGTGAAAAATCCCAAAAAAATAGTCGTAATATCATCAGATGCACTATATATATATACACACCAAATAATATTTACCCAGAAAGTCATGGAATTAAATTGTCTACATCTTTTAGATGCTGGAAAAATTAAAGAAAGAATGTGTAACAAAGTAAATTACGGGAGAAGCTTATTAAGTTGGGTTAATTCTAAACTGTGGCAAATCACAAAATAAAGTTACTATTAAAAAATAACATTTCACTGATCAAGTTTTTTTTTTTTTTTTTTTTTGAAAAAGGCAGTTTTTTCGGAGGAAAAAAAAAAGTCCATTCACCATTTTTCGTAAGAGAATCTGGTGATATCCAACAATTGAATAATATATTCAAAGTTTTCTAACAATCTGGATGTTTTTGAAAATTTACATTAGAGTTAGACAATCGAAATTATTATTTTGTCCGGATAACTAGATTCGCGTTGATTGAATTTTAATAAACATTTCTTAGGACATTTTTTTTTTTTTTTTTTTAATTTCAAGAAAATAACACAATCTTCCACGGGTCTTACGCTAGAAACTACAGCATTACCTACAGAAAATTAAAGAAATATTAATTTCGTAGCAGAGATCGAAAATGCCCGAAACGAACAAGTTCACGACAAATTTAGAATGAATTTTGGAAAAAAAAAAAAAAAAAAGCTTAAATTTATTGTTTCGTGGACCAGGACCAGGGACTTGTGTATTTTGGTATAGAGACGGTACTACATTTCGAGTATTTCGCAAAAACAATTTCTCATTAAATACGCGTACACATATCCTACGCTCCATGTCTTAATTCTTCCACCACCTCTAGCAGAACATAGTAGTCATCATGACCATTGCCAAATTCACAGGACTTTCATGGAAGAAATCTGTTCATACCCACCACTTTTGAGAACTTTTTAATTTGTAATACTACTTTTAAATTTTAAATCCGCCCCACCGAAACAAGTTATCAAAACATTTAGAAAATCTATAAAGTACAAACTTTTAATGTTTATTGATGATTAGATATGTCTACTGAAACATGAAAACTATCACTCAGTAAATTTATAGTGGCAATTTTGTAGAGTAAAATTCTACAAGAAATTGTATAATTAATTCATCATTTTTTAACTGCCTTCTAGCTCCGTTTTTTACTGATGCCTGATTTGTTGGATATCCGCTCGCCTATTATAGCTGAATATGCTGTTTAAGCACAAATTTGAGTTTAAGAGTAACCACTTGTGTGTATTCGCCTTTGTTAGTTATTTTAAGCTTGTTTTTAACTATTTTTAATTTAAATAACATTCATTTTAACGCAAATTACTGCAAATAATTAAATGCAGAAGGGTATTAAAAGTACAAGTCATTTCTAAAAATGGCGTAATAATTAAGATAATTAAGCACTTGTCAAAAAAATCTAATTTTCTATACGATTACATAATTTTATCCTTTGTCTTTTAATTCTGTTTTAGCAAACATTGAACATCAAAATATAATAAGAAATAATACCAGGAAGTTTCTATTTATTAAAGGAAGGAAAAGCAAAGAAATTTAAATTTGGAACTATATGTACAATTCATCCAAAATAGACGAAAAGAAGTTTTACAACTATTGTTATCCGTTTCAACACAGATTTCACAACAAAGCAATACCCTTAATTCAGAAAAGCCCGAAGCTATAACGCAGAAAGTACATTTACAGTTTTCAATTTATTTTGTAGCGAGAATCAACACATTGAAGCAAACCATTTAATGATATGGAACTTCAATCACTTGCGGCAATTTCACATCGACGAGTTTACAGATCCATAATTTGAGAACACACGACAAACACGGGATATGAAATCCCCGCCCATTAATAGATTCCTGCTGAAACAGTGGGGTTGTCTGAGAAACAAATCTGGATTAGAAAAGCTGGGAAGTTGCAGGAAATTAGAAAGGTGGAAATGCATAGTGAAAATATATGTTGGTTGAGAATTGCGTATACAATGCCACCTTAACGGAAGATGTGTTTGAAAGGAAACAGTTTGTAAAGTTTTCGTGATGAGCAGAAGCGAAGTTTGTTCTAACGCTTCAAATTTGTGAAATACTTACTGTAAAAGTATTTTCTACAGGGGTCATTCTTTTTCTATAAGTAAAATGACTTCTTTGTTATCTCTTTCTATTCTTTTCTTTTGCCTTAAAGAACTGGTTGAATGTAATCGACCAAATAGAAAAATAACTTATTTTTATTCTAAAATAATTGCTTCATTTACTAGCATTCTTATTATAAGTAAAAATATAAAACCTACAAACTTTATTTGTATAATACAAAACTTCACTTACAAATCAAAAATCGTACACGAGTTGCTTCCGCCTTCCAACATATTTAAATTAAGTGTCGATTTCGACAGCCCAAACCTGAAGATTATTCTTCTGTTACAAACACAAACTCTTCCTTTAATTGCTATAAATAGAATGTTGTATTAATTCTAAGCTACTTGGCCAAAGAACATCCTTTTAAGTTGTATCGGCATAAAATTTTCAAGCTCATGCGAGTTAGTCAGCGGTCAGCGCGATGCTGTTTGTTCAACTTTCGCGAAATATATATGTATGCACGCATTTTGAGAAGTTTGGACAATGTTAATCTGCATTGCAAACAAACTTTAATATAACGACGCATATTACAAAATCTTGTGTTAAATTCTTATACTGGTTATGGTTAAGACCTATTGACTGGCGTGATTAATTAAGACAGTACAAGTATCTTATTTTATACGTTTTAAATTATGCACCGCACATATAAGAAAACCAGGTTGACTCCCGGCAATGCCTTTCAAATGTTAGATGTTGTAAATATTCCATTATGACTTTTTTTTATTCCTTCTATTTGGCCATGAAACATGCAAAGTTTATTCTAAGGAACAATATGCTAAAGTAAATTGTTTTACATACCGTATTTATGCGTGTATAACGCGCACACTGTACTTTACAAGAAACAAAATCACTTTTTTTTAAAAAAAAAATCACGTAAATAACGTGCACCATAACTCTGACGTGCAGGTGATTTTTCAGTTTGTGAACCAACTAAAATGGGGACCAAATGAGCCAACCTCGATGCTTGATGCTTCAATTTCATTATTCAAACGATATCTTTCAGTTCTATTCTATAATATTTAATCCTAAGAACTAAAGACATCTAAAACAATTTTTCCAGTATATTATAAGGCTACGAAAACAAAAGGGATGTCGCAAAGAGGCAATGCAGATCAAACTCCATTGGGGTTTGATATGCCGGAAGCCCCAACCGTTCATCCCGTTGGAGATAGAAGCGTTCAACTGCGAACGACAGGAGAACACAAGCAACGATGCACCATTATGCTGGCCGTTACGGCTGACGACGGCCGCAAGTTGACACTATATGTGATATTTAAATGGGAAACTATCCCAAAAGAATCTTTTCCAGTCGGAATAATTGTAAAGCACAAGAAAAGAGGTGGATGACGGTGGAGCCCATGAAAGATTGGATTAACGTTGTATGGAAGCGTCGGCAAAGTGTTTTCCATCAACCATCGATGCTGGTCCTGGACAGCTTTTCCGTGGACACATGACGTTTGAAATAAAAGCAAAAATTCATCGCTCAAGTGATTTGGTGGTGATACCTGGTGGGTTGACAAAAGTGCAGCAGACATTAGATGTCTTAATCTACCGACTACTTAAAGTTGCATTTCGTCATGCATACAATCGGTGAATGATAGGATAGTTAAAGATAACACATTCACTCGAAGCATGAGAATAAAGCGTGCGTCACTCTCAACAGTATTTCAGTGGATTTGTGAAGCTTGGAATTCCATCTCAGCCCATATGATAATAAAAAGTTTCAAAGTGACTAGAATTTCTAATCAGATACTGGGAACGGAGGGCAATATGATTTACGAGGACTTTGACTGTGCCAGTGAAAACAAAGACTGTGACGATAACAGTAGTATTGCTAATACAGTACGACGCAAAAGTTTAGACAATGACGTTATATTCATCTTTGAAATTCAGAATTATGGAGTCAGAATTACAAAAACCTTTATATATATTTAAAATATGCTTTGGAATACTATAATCAAAAGACTGTCGTTTGATTTGCTATAATTTTAATTTTTTTGATAAAAATTAGCTTGTCGCAAAAGTTTAGACACGATTATGAGTTTCTATGAATATTTGCTGGCATATGCAAATTTAAAATTGATGATGACACAGATTTTGAGTACTTAAGTTCTGTAAACGATAACGCTTCGTAATCGAAATGCCGCGAGCTAAAAAAATTCAAGGGAATGAGGTTTCAATGATTTGGCAGTTGAAAGCTGAAGGGAAGGGTGTTTCAGAAATTTTGGCTATTATTAATAGATCTAAGAAATCTATTCATCGAGTTTTATCGCGTGGTTGTGAATATGAAGCAAAATGTAGATCTGGGAAGCCACGTGTAAGAAATATACAAGAAGATCGCCTAGCGAGTACCCAACAAATGAGTGTACGTGGCGTTCAAAGGTCATCGGGACACTCTATATCAAAGGATACGATTTGTAGACGAATTGTGGAAAAAGGAACAACAGTTTATAGTAAAATGTAAAAGAAAGCAGCTCTGAAGCCACATCATAAGTTACAAAGAATGTTGTGGGTTCGAAAGCATATGTCATATGGACAGAAATGGCAATAAGTCATATTTCGCGGTGGAAAAAAGTAGAATTTAGATGGTCCAGATGTCTGGTCATCGTATTGGCATGATTGCGGAAGGAACCTCTAGGTTTTTTCAGTCGCAGATAAGGAGGGGGCTCAGTGATGATTTGGGCATCCATTTGCTATAATGGACAAGTATCTCTGACCTTTACCAGTGGTCGTCAACTATCACAGCATTATACAAAGACATTAGAAAAGAACTTAATGCCATTTTCTGAGCTTCTAGATGGCCCTCAGTGGCAATTTCAACAAGACGATGTTTCGATTCACTCTGCAAACAATACAAAATCTTGGTTTAATTCTCATAATATAATAGTTCTCGACTGGCCAGCACGTAACACAGATCGTAACCCTACAGAGAACCTTTGGGGCATCATGTCTCGCAAATTTTATAGCAATGGTAGACAATACTTTTCCGTACAGGAACTCAAGACATCTATTGAGGATGCATAGTACGACATCGGTCCCCAAACTATGCAAAATTTAGTTTCTTCGATGGAATCTCGTATTTATGAAGTAATGCAGAAGCACGGATGCACAATTAGGTTTTAAAAATTGTTTATTTAGATTGTATTTAACTTTTGTCTAAACTTTTGAGACAGTATTATATTTTTGTTACCATTTAATTACTTGCAATATGTACAGTACTACTTTTCATTGTTATAAATATTGTTTATATGCACAGCACATTACATTCAAGCTATGTTACGAAAATTGATTAAATATTTTTCGAAATCTGCATGAATTTCTTCATTGTCCAAACTTTTGCTTCGCACTGTAAATGCCAATAATATTACTAGCTTTTTTGTATTAAAACAACAACAACAAAAAAAAAACTGCAAGGAAGATGCAATACTTTTATTAAGTAAGATTTTTTTTCAGTTTTATTTTCTTCTTTGAATGCATGTCTTGATTCATACTTATGTCGTGTGAATACATGCAGCAGTAGAAAAAAATATTCCGTGTATAACGCGCACCTGGAGTTTTTGCCTTAAATTTTTGAAAAAAAAAAAAAAAAAAAAAATGTGCACGTTGTACGCGTAAATACGGTGTATATATATATATATATATATATATATATATATATTAATAAAAATTAAAAATTTTTAGAATATATATATCTGTATCAGTGTTGCTAACTTACACGGACCTTTATATTCAACACCCACCACTAATTTTTATTTGTAATATTTGTCTTATTGTATGCTTGTCTAATCGACTATAATATGAATCTGAAACAAAAACAATTCTTCAAAATTAGTAGTAATTATTAAATAAAAAATTCCCTATAAGTTGGCTATACTAGTCTGTATGTATATAGGGAAAAAGCAATGCTTTAGATAAACTTTCGAAATAATCGAATGCTGCGAAAACGCGTTAACGAAAAAAAATACAGTGGAAATTTATTCTTTCAATTACAAGCAGCCAATCAATCCACTTTTTAACTATAAAGTCAAACATTTCTCAGAGATAAAGCATTATATCTAAACGCATATTACTATAAAAGTCGTAAGAATAATTCTATTAAGGAATTAAAAGAGCCACATAAAGCAAATTAAATGAGATCGTTCAATTTTTTGTCTCAATTTGTTGGAAAATAAACAAAAGAATTCTAATTAGTTCTAAAAGTAATTCCGAAACTTGAACATTAATTTTAAAAACACTACCAAGACCGAAGAATTTTAATTGGAAATTTATTGACAAGAAGATAAGTTGTATTATTTAGCATGAAGTAAAAAAAAAAAATTACGAAGTATGAAATACGGAGGATAATACAAAATGGCTGCGCCATTTTGCTGTTGCATTTTAAATTACTTGACGAAAATAAAGAAAACAAAAAGCGGGAAAAAGTACGAAGGAATTTTAAATACTAAATTTCAGCATCATTAAGACGTCAAAGGCAGAGTTATGCACGTGTGAAAGAATTAATTCGAAATAGTTAACGGCATAATTTTATTCTGAAAAGTAGTTGTTTTCCGAAGGAAATAATTTTTCCAGCAATGGCTGAAAATGTCAAAAGCTGGATGATCATTTTACTACTGCACATTTTTAAATGAAATAGCGAAGCTATTCCCGCTTTCGGTTAAAAATGAAAAATAACTTCACCTTAATGAGAATTTAGTTGCGCCTGTTAAATAAACAGAATTTTTACTGCTATTATTTTGAAAAGCTTCTGTTGTTTATTGTAAAGAACCCAAGAAACTGAGCATCTTCATTATGATTTTGAAATATTCAAAATTCTTCAGTTTTTGAACTCAAATATTAGACAAGAAAAATAATGAATTTTAGTTAGGAAAAAATGAGTATTTACAAGTAAAAAATTGAGAATGAAAAACTCTTTTAAATGGTATGTGTAATTAAAATGCAAGAGTGATATCTATGTGCTATTATTTCAAAAGCAAACAATTTTAGGCTAACATAAGAATTTCCTCGCGGAAGTTTCATGTTACATGCAATTTTGAATTAAATGCTCTTTGTGAATAATGTTTGTAGAACATTTTTCAGTTAAACACCTGTTATTTATAGGATCTTAATACCGATTCTCCGCAGATACTTAATGATATAAACTAATGAAATGTTATGTTTATCAGCTAAATATGTAAATTATCAATTTTCGTGAAGATATTATGTGTGGTTCCCCCCTTAAAAACCCCTCGGATTATTAACATACATTTTCAAATATTGTAAATTAGTTATATATATATATATAAACAAACTGATAAAAAATGTAAAGTAATCCCAAAACACATGAGGACCTTCTCCAGGGAAGCCCCCCCATCCCCCTCCCCCGGTAGGGAATGGAAAATTAGAAAAGAAACGTGTGCTTTTTAGCCAAAAAGTACGTTTCTAGCCCCCGACTTCTCATAGATGAAAGCAAAAATATATAGCCAACGAATCCAAGATTAGAATTTATTTAATACAAAGCATTAAAAAAAGCAACTGAATTCATAAATAAAGTACAATAGTAAATATATCAATATAAAAATACAAATATATATATATAGATACTAGCAGGCTACGCCCGCTTCGCTGGTCACTATATTTAAATGAATTTTTGAAAGAATTGAATTAATATTTATTTTTTTACACCACATTCTTGAAAAAACCAAAAAAAAAAAAAAAAAAGAAAAGAAAATGAAATTGCTCCAAACTTCGCTTAGGGTACCCGCTGTCTACGGCAGCTTTTTTCCCGCCCGCACTGCATCAGGTCTAGATTTCCCGTGACTGTAGAAAGATCTTTTCCGGGCACTTCAATCTGGATATTTATCGACGGTAGGGGGGATTTGCTACAATTTAAGAACTACGATTTTAAAGATGACTGTATCTCAGCATCTATTAAATATTTTAGTTTTGAACCATGTATTTTATAGCCCATGCTATTTACACTTTATTACAATTTGATTCCGACCAATGAAATAAAATAAAACAAAACAAAAAGTTGATTAAAAAATAAATATAACATATAAACAAATAAATTTTAATCATTTTAATCCTTTTTACTACGTATATACTACTATTTTTCCCGATAAATACTGTAAATTAAAAAAATTAACAAATAAAAGTTTTTTCTTTTAAAGGAATTAATTAAAAATTGAAAAATAAGAAGTTGTTCTACTATAAAAAATTAAATATAACTGTTATAAATTTTTTCTGCTGCATTACGATTAATAAATATAACAAATTAAAAAAAAAAAAAAAAAAAAAAAAAAATTCGCCTTCAAATGAATGTATTCAATAAAAATAAGTTGCGTAATAGCCGTTGCTAAGATACGCAGACGATAGAAGCAAAATAATAAATCTATGAAAAATGAAGCATTAAAGCCAATATTTAAAATCGAAAAAACTTTAATTTAAAAAATTCAAATTCGAAATTCGAAAAAATCTCGATGAGGTGCACACATGCATGGTCCCAGGTACCTATATGCCAAATTTGGAAGCTCTGCGATCAGTAGTGTGAGCACCAGAGCGCAGATACACACACAGACACACACACAGACACACACACAGACACTTCTCTTTATTTATATAGATGAAGATGATGAGGTCATTTTATAGTAAAATTATCCATTATAGCATATATTATATTTCACTCCTCCATAAAAATTAATTTTAAAATCGTCTGCTTCTTTTATACTTTTATTTTAATAGAATTTTAATATAATTTAATTTATATATTAGTCATTTTAGCATTTTTATCCTAAGTAGCATTAGCAATAATATATATCACTTCTCCATTAAAATTTATAAGACCCTACAATAAAATTAATTTGTGCTTAATATCAACTCTACGAAAATTTTTATCAATCGCTTCCAAATTTTGACCTAAGGTTCAAATCTCAATCCTGTGGGTATTTACATCAGCTACAACGTTTTCGTCTTTATTCGTAAATAATAATTTAACTGTATTAAATAGTTTACTGGAATATAATTCAACGTATAACTTAGTCACAGCAACGCGTGACCGGGTCTGCTAGTTGAATTATACGAAATTTATTAATAGGTTAAAAAGTTGAAGATTCTTTGTGTAGATGGCAGCACCAAATATATTTCAGCTTTCATTTCAACCCAGTCGAAAGGTATCGACATCTGTTAGAATCATTTGGAGTTAACAGATAATTGTGACTGTCAAATAATAACAGACAAATAATTAGCAATAAATTAAAATTGCGACTATAATTTGAGATTTAAACTATCCTATCTCTCAAGTTGGATCGAACTGCACATGGTGTGCGAATTTTATTATAATCGGTTAAGTGGTTTAGCAGTCCATTGAAGATAAACATTGTGACACGAGATTTATATATATTAAGATAAGGACAAATTTATATGACAAGTAGATTGAAAAACATTGAACACTGAAACTCCCCCCCCCCCCCAATTAAAAAGAGCGAACCCTCTTCGGCTGGTAGTGCACTTACCAGTTCTCCCCTTCCTTTTTGGTGTGTGTGTGTGTGTTGGAGGGGTTTTCAATGTTTTTAAATCTACTTGTCCTATAAATTTGTCCTTATATATATTTATATTGATATGTATTTACTATTGTACTTTATTTATGAATTTAATTATTTTTTTTAATGCTTTGTATTAATTCAATTCTAATCTTGACTTCTATACATTTTTGCTTTCATCTATGAGAAGTCGGAAGCTAGAAACGTATTTTATGGCAAAAAAGTACACATTTCTTCAGAAACTTCTCATTTTCTATTCCCTACATGGGGGGGAGGGGGGGGATCCGCTGAAGAAGCCCCCCCCCCCATGTGTTTTGGGATTAATTTACATTTATTATCAGTTTACTTATTTATTTCGATTTTATATTTCGTTTTTCTGCATTTGCGCAATGGTTTATAAACACTCTGTTTCAAGTTTTTTTTTTTTTTTTTTTTTAATCGAGTTTTACTTCTACCAATTTTCAAGATTTATTTTATATATATTAAATCAGCATTATTTAGCAAGTTGTTTATTAAAACAACTTTAACTAAATTTATTAACTTTCAGAGTTACTCGATCTAAATTAGTAAAGATTAAAGAATTTTTATATTAATTAAAACATCAACACAGAGTTACTAACTCAGAGTTCCTCGATGTAAATTAGTAAAAATTAACGAATATTTATATAAATTAAAATATCACCAGACATGAATTAAAACATAAGGAACACAACATCACTATTCCTAGAAACACTGTTTATAGAACCATCTATTTCTTAACAAATATAGATCGAATTTTCTCCAGCAAGTCAATAACATTACGGTCAAGTGCAGCCAAAATCAAATAAAACCAGAATCCAGCTGTAATCAAGTTTTTCCAAACAGCACTAAGGCACGAAAAATAAACACGTATCTTGGATGGGTGAGAGACCCTAAGCTATTTGTTAGAGAGACAGAATTTGCGATAGCTCAATAAACAGTGATAGAAGTAAATAGCGCCCAGGTAAATGGATAATTAATAATTCAGAGATTTGTAGTTATAGATAGCGATACTAACATAACCAATTCTTTTTCATAAGCAAATGTGTTACTGCTTTGACCCTTTAAAATACATCGGTTACGCACTGAATCAAAAACAAATTTTCTTAAGAAACATTTTTTCAATATTTTTTTCCTTATTTTAATTGATTTTCAAACTTTTGCTCCTTCTCTGTTCGTTAGATAGCAGCACTACTCTAAATTTTAACAAATGATGTTTCAGAGGAAGCTATATGCAGAAGTCGGTTTAAATTCCATAATAGGCACAAGTGCAACTTGCTGCTTCGATGATTGAAAGGAGTGCCATTATTTTTACCTAAAACAACTGTTGCCAGTTTCCGCAATTTACAATGCTTACAAAATTTATTTTTTCAGTGAATTATCATTTGAATTTAACCAGGTTAACTTATAGATGTTTCAAACTAAAAATTTCTCGAATATTAAAAATGATATATATATATATTGTGATCAGCTGTGCCTAAAAGCCATTTTTGGAATTATTTTAGTAATTTTAAAAAGAAAATGTGTAGTTGTCGTTATTATATTAGATTTCTTTGAAATTCTGTTGTTGTTTTTCACGATTCAAAAAACCTAGATGCACTTCGAAACGCAATTTCTTTGCAATCCCACTAGACTTCCATTGGATGCATTTCAGTCTTTCCCATACATTTTGATTTTTTCTTTCGGTGTAATCCCATCAAATTTAAATATAAGATGCTTATAAGAAACGATACCGATTTAATTGTGGTGCGTATCGTTCGACAGATAACTCGGCTACATCCCCCCTCTTCCATTTTTGGTGTGTATGTGTGTGTGATAGCTGTATTTTAACATCTGTGGCATGCAATACAGTTTAATTTTAATTAGAAATACATTACGAATCTTACGTATAATTATGTTGATTTAATTTCGATCTATGTCGTCCGGCAGGTAATACGGCTATGATTTTCCTTTCTGTTTTTTTAAATAATGACAAGGAATTGTACCAAACTTGATCCACAATATAGATATTGATTCCATTTTGACATTTAAAAGTTTAGTATAATTTTTATGTCAAACTCTGGAGTCAATTCTCAGATTCTACTTGGTTAAAATAAATTTAATTTATACTTTTGCTACCCATAATGCCAGAATATTTTGAATATAATACAATTTCGCTATCATATCAAGTTATTAGTTATGCATATAAAATCGTGATGGCTTAAACATACTAGTTATGCTACATTAAGGAAGTTCGCATTTTATAGAATAAATTTTTGAATTAACTTTTTTTAAATTCCTTATATTGTACACTTTCTTCTGATTTTACAAATATTTATGAGACATCCACAATTTCAATAAATCAGTAAATACTCTTAAAAATAAATGGTATCTCACCATTTACATTATTATTTTTGATAATAAAAATTAATTTATCTTTTTTAATAAAAGCTCAGCTTTTAAATAAAACTCATTTTTTCATATGATTAACTTTCATTTTTATATTTTAAAACTTATTAAATTTTCCATTAAATGAAAATTTTAATAAAAACTTCCAAGTATACTCGAGTGTTTGACATATTAAAACTATCAAATAATAGCGAAAAAGAACTTGTTAAAATGGGAAAAATTCGAGTCTAGACACGAACGATATAATAACTACAGCAGCACAGCTGTTAAAGAAATTTTTCTGCGCGTCCAATTAATCTGCGGTTGCAGTCAATATCCGCAGAAAATTAATAAACGCTCAAGACGATTTGTAATTAATGAGAACAGGATCTGTAATTAATGGATAGTATTATTTTTCCTTTATTCACTAATTTAATTATGTAATTTGTATTAACAGACATGCATTCGATGAGTATAGAATGTACACAAAGAATGTGTAGAACAATAAATAATTCCAGAAAGAAAAATCATTAACTATACTATCTCCTTCTAGACTAAAAATAAATTAACGAAAGGATATCATGCATATGGTATTTTATTAATGCTTCATAATGGAATATTATTTTTATTCACATCAAATTATTTGTATTGAAAAACAATAATAAAAATGATTTTTGGATAAGGTATTAGACATGAAAATATCCACTCGCCGTCGCCACATAGCGAATAAATAAAATAAAATGGCGACTTAAACAACGACACTTTTTTTTTTCCACGTCTTCCGACATGAATTTCATTTATCTACTATATTAAAATCATGTATTTCGACAATTTAGCGTAAATTAAGTCAAAGAGCGGCGAAATAACCCTACATTTCGGTAATCGGCTTCAAAAACGACATATTTCGGGAATCAACCATAAAAAAAAGAAAGAAAAAAGAGAAAAATTTTGGTAATTTGTAGAAAATTATCGTACATATCAGAACCAATTTTTTTTTTTTTTTTTTTTAAGCGTAAATTTTGTCGCTTGGCGATGAAATAATTGCTTATTTTGTCAACGAAAAACTTAGCAGTTAGTTGAGATAAAACTATTTTTGTTATAATCAATGGCGAAGTAGTTCCGCATTTAGCCAATTATCCATAAAAAGATGGCATTTTATTTGTCAACGCGACACAAAAAGAAGCAATTTTTATCAAGAGACTATGGGGAAAATGACATTTTCAGGGGCTTCTCTAAGAAAAATGGTCAGAGAACACCCCCTTTTCACAAAGATCAAAAGTTTTTAAAAATTTCTTGAAAAAGTCGAACAAGAAAATTAATTTTATAATCAGCCGAAAAAGTATCAAGTACGTCAAACTGAACTATTGGCCATTAGCGAGTAACACAACATTTCAGTTTTCAGATCATAGGCATAGGCTGCCAAGTTTTTTAATTTATTCCAGAATATTGTTAGTCCCGCTCCTTTTTCACACCTTAATCTTTTTAGAGTAATTTTCTTCATATTTAATTGTAATTATATATTGAAGAAAATTTTTCTACAAAGATTACGGTGTGAAAAATGGGCGGGCTAACAGCATTCTGGAATAAATTAAAAAACTTGGCAGCTATGCATAGGGTACCTCCAAAACTTGAAAGAAAAAAAGAGTAAGAATAAATAAAACCAATGTAACATTTAAAATGAGATAAAAAATACATAAATTTAAAACTTTAAAATACATTTTAATTAAAAACATTAAAAAACAAGACAGACGTTTCGGCTAGAACACTAGCCCTCCTCAGTGTCAAACATACAAGCACAAACAACATTTACAAAATTCATAATACATCACAGCAAGATTAAACATTCAGGAGGGATAGCTTTAGCCTCGTTCAAGGCAGAATGTTGCATTTTGGTAAAAGCGCCCTCTAGAAAAATACGGGATTCATAGATATTTATATTAGAAGCTAAAATTTTAAAGTTTTCAAAATCCGGAATATGATCACTATTGAGAGAATGGATTACGAGTTTTGATTTTAAATCTCCTGTTTTGTATGAGCGTTTATGTTCCTTTAATCTAATTTCACCTGTTCTGCCAGTTTCACCGATATATGTAGAATCACAATTTGATTCTACTTGATTTGATTCTATTTTTTGATTCTACATATATCGGTGAAACTGGCAGAACAGGTGAAATTAGATTAAAGGAACATAAACGCTCATACAAAACAGGAGATTTAAAATCAAAACTCGTAATCCATTCTCTCAATAGTGATCATATTCCGGATTTTGAAAACTTTAAAATTTTAGCTTCTAATATAAATATCTATGAATCCCGTATTTTTCTAGAGGGCGCTTTTACCAAAATGCAACATTCTGCCTTGAACGAGGCTAAAGCTATTCCTCCTGAATATTTAATCTTGCTGTGATGTATTATGAATTTTGTAAATGTTGTTTGTGCTTGTATGTTTGACACTGAGGAGGGCTAGTGTTCTAGCCGAAACGTCTGTCTTGTTTTTTAATGTTTTTAATTAAAATGTATTTTAAAGTTTTAAATTTATGTATTTTTTATCTCATTTTAAAAGTTACATTGGTTTTAATATATTAATGAGACGTATAAATTATGTTTAATTTTATTAATTTTATTAAAATAAAAATAAATAATATATTGAACAGAGTTTATTGCTTGTTAGAAAAGATATACAAACTTAACACAACAAAAGTGTAATCATCATCTTATTTCAGTCGAAAACACATGGTACCCGCCGATTTCAAAACTAAACATAGATTTTGTGCTCACAAGTTTGACAATAACGGATGTATGGCGATTCAATTTTTCCTAACGTTGAATACGATGACGTCAAGAGAAGTGTTGCAAATGTAGAGCAATTTAAAGGAAGGTGTCGCATGGAAAACAATTACATTCGATTGATGAAATGCCTAATTTAGTATTGCTTTGGAACAAATGGTACCAAAATTATTAACAATTTACTTTTAGAAACTTGTGAAGAAACAATTTATGAAACTCTTCATAAATTGTTTGACTGTTTAACCAACCAATATAATGAGGTGGAGTGTGAGGGGATTAACCAATAGGAAATTGAGACACGGTAATCGTGGAAAATGTAGAAAAAATTAAAGAAAGTGTGAAATGAATGTAAAATTTCCAACAATCAAATAAAAGAAGTACAGCAAAATCACAATTAATAATTTTTTTAAGGTTAATGTAAATGTAAAGAAGCGTTAACAAAGAAATCGAGTTAAAGGCGTTTAAAATTGGTGGTATTTCAATATTTTTATTCATATTGGCATTTTGACTTCTGTTTCATACAGGCATTATTACTTTTTAATATTGTGTTTCCTTTTCAATTATTTGTCGAGTTTTTTTTTTTTTTTTTTTTTTTTCAAACGTATTAGTAAAAATTTGGAGAAAAGATTTATCTGAAATTTAAAATGGTTTATATATATATATATGGCTGAATATCACATAAGTGTGCATTTTGGATTTTTTTAAACTTTTTTTTTAAACTTTGTATTTTAATTTGAATTTTTTAAAATAAGTCCGTAAGTACATCTTAAATAAATTCTGAGTTTGACAGAGATCGATCATAATTTTTTAAAATTTTATTGAAATTTTTCAAAAAAAAATTATAATTTTAATTATCTTATAAAATCAAAATTACCATTTAAATTTTTTTTTTTTTTTTTTTTGGTTCAGATTCATTAAAAAATACAAGACTTAGGCTTTTCTAAAAAGTTCTTCCCATTTTAAAAAATAAAATAAAATAAAAAAACCCCAAAATTTTTAAATTAAAAAAAAAATAAATAAATAAATAAATTTAAATTTAATTTTTTATAAACATAAATTATATCAATGGGAAATATCATAGACTGCATACCTCTTGACTATAAACTGGAAATAATTAGTTTACTTGCATTAAATTTTTAATTATTGCATTTAAAGATGTCAAAAAATGATGTCACTGAAATGACTGGTTTGTCACTGAAATGACAATGTTTGTCACTGAAACGACAATGTTTGTCACTGAAACGACTGTTTGTCACTGAAATGACAATATTTGTCAAAATGACTATTTTTCACTGAAATAACATTGTTTGTCAATGAAATAGGCCCATATAATATTAAAAATGGAACATATTAGAACAATAGAGAAAAGATTGTGAAGGGAAAAGAAAGAGCAATAATGAGAATATCAAGCAATTTTATTGTATTAAAATCCTTGTAGTTACAAGTTTAATGATTAACAGAATTAAATTCAGAAAAAGCATTTTGAACATTATTAAAATCTTCATCCTGAAGTTTAAAATATCTATTTGAAGCAGGTTCAGGAGAATTCCTAATTTTGCACAGAATATGTGGCACTTGAATTTCATGGACATCCTCTTTCTCAGGCCATGCAAACTTATTTTTTCTGCATCTTGCCATAAATGACACAAGTAAAATATTTTGAGTAACATTCTCAATGACACCTTAAAGGGGGCAAAAAAAAAAAAAAATTAAAAGTTTGCTTTTTTAATTGTATCTTAATATTAATGTCGTATGTAATTTTTTTATATTTACCTGGATACCGGAAAGTACTTTAAATATTTCAATATAAAGCTTATCCTACACCAACAAATCTTTTAACTCAAAATAAAAAATTATTTAAATCCAGGGTTTACAAAATAGTAAATCTGCAACAAATGTCATTTTCGTGACGTCACAAAAATGACCGTCACTGAAATGACAAATCGTCAATAATTCGTTCTGTACTGAAAAACATGCTTTCACTAAGCCGATATCGTCACATTTTCTTCTTCTGGTCGTCATTCTATATTAAAATAAAACTTTGTTCTAAATTTTATAATAATATTTTTTTATTTTTTATGCATCTCGAAAATGACAAGCAATAAAAATACGCACAGCATGTAAACAATAAAAATAATGTTAACTCTTACCTGTTTTTAATTTTCTTGAGATTTATTTTCCCCACATATCGTCAATGTTGATTTCTGATCTTAAACTTTAAAAAAAGTGAATGGTGGCACCATCCCTTGATGATATATGAAGTTACTTTCACGTGTCACGAAAATGACGTCAAGACTTGCATACAAGCATTTTAATTACTCATGCATGAAAATTAACGTAATTAAAAAAAAAAAAAAAATTTCCTTTGAAAACAAATAGTTTTTTTTTACAAGAATTAACAATTATTATAATTATCATTTTATTTTTTTTAGTAAAAAACATACTTTGTATGTAAACATTTGGTCTTGGAGACAGTCACGAAAATGACGATTTTAAGGTTTAAAATTTTCTAAAAAATACTGAAATTGCTATAAACTCACATTTTATGATTTGATGCTTTTTTAAAAAGGTACTTCTAAAGAATAATAATAAAATTTTACAATTTATTTGCTTAAAATTAATAATAAAGGCCTGAAACACTAAAATGCACATTTATGTGATATTCAGCCATATACACATACATGGTGGTTATAATTAAACTTCCCCTATAAAAAGTATCCTACTGTGCAAACAGGTGAACGGAATGCAATGGAATTTGGTATATAGACTATACATGAGATGTGCTCACGGAATTTCGAAAAAAAAAAAAAAAAAATAGTTTCAAAATGTTCACTAGAGGGCGCCTTTTCAGGAAAAATATTAAATTTAACACAATAAACGACAAAAACGGAACATAGAAACAATGTTAACAATCCAGAACAATAATTATGAGTAATAAAATGTAAAACTGGGAAAAGCTGTCAGTTCTAATAAAAATATGTGCGAAGCATCAGAACTGATCAGTTACGATCTGCTGTTGAATACATTGTTCATCGACTTGAAATTTTGCAGGTGAATGAGGATGGTCACATGGAGCGCCTTTCCCTACATCGTCCTGGACACGATTAACAACTGCTCCTCTTGTGCAATTTCGTCCTAATCTGTTCTTGTTTCTGCAAACTGAACTGTTTTTATTTTATTTTATTTTTTTCCCTCAAACAGCTTACTGTTATTTTTTCCATACCTTTACTTAATGTGGTTCGATGACAAGATGGTCACAAACTAGTCAATAAATGTTAATATTGTTTCTGTATTCCGTTTTGGTCGTTTATTGTGTTAAATTTAATGTTTTTTCCGGAAAAGGCGCCCTCTGGTGGACATTTTGGATTTAATTCCGTGAGCGCATCTCGTGTATAGTCTATATACCAAATTTCGTTGCATTCCATTCACTTGTTTGCGCTGTAGGATGCTGTTTACAGGGGAAGTTTAATTATAACCACCCTGTATATATATATATATATACACACATACACACATAATATGTGTGTGTATGTGTGTATCATATAGCAAAATCATTTGAAAAATGTTGATGCTATTTTTTTTTCCATTTAATGAACAATCAAATTAAAAATCTTATTTTACATTAATTATTTTTCATCGATTGCAGATATTACTAACTACTTACAAAAGTAGGATGGAGGGAGTGTTAGAACAGCTTGGAATGTAAATTCGAACGAACAAGTCAGAACACGCAAAAAAACTGAAACTGTTCGATTTATTTTTCCGATAGAAATTCATTCTTCCAAGAAATTAATAAACGCTAAAGATTGTTTCTAATTACCAGGGCTAGGTGTTGGTAGTGGAGTAATTATTTTTTGCTTTGTTCCTTGGATTTAATTTCGGAAAATATATCAGCAAACACTTATTCGATGCAGATGATAGAATAATTAGAGAATAATGATGTACGCTCAACACCTTCATGGGCTTAAGGGAAAATTAATTTGAAAGGAATGTTTCATAATAAAAGCAATTTACTAATATTCTATTAGATTATAAACAGAGATAATGAAGGAGGATATAATAAACCCACATGATTTATAATCGTTAAAAAGATATTAAAGTAAGTGAACCAAACTAGTGTGAAAAAAAGTGTAATTATTTAAATATTTTGAAAGACATAGAATTTGTTTACAAGCTTACTCCAGCAGCGATAAGGGACACGAACTTAAAACAAATATTAAAAGGAAAAAAAAAAATATGCAGGGTCTTAATTGAACGTGGAAAGTATATGAAAGTAGATACTTTAAATACATGAAAAAACAAAAAGAAGGTTAATTTCACGCAAAACTGGACACAAAGATAATTTTTTTAATTTTCATCTAACTCAGTTTTACTTTTTCTTGATAGAAAACATATGAAACGTGTCAAATATAATATAACACTTTATATAAACAACATTTTTACATATCATTAATTAAAGAAAAATTATTTTTTTTTAAAAATAGCTAAAAAGATAATTCTAAAATTTTCACACATGTCATGTCTGTCACGCAATTAAATAGTTTTATATATATTTAAATTTTAAAACTTGTTTTAAATTACATATAAGATGAAAGTCTTATCTGTGAAAATTAAAATTTCTGGACTTCACCACACTTATCCCAAGTACATCCTGTGTGCGTCCCTTGGATGTCTTTATCCATAGGATATCCTCAGAATGTCTTGGGGAGAAGATGTGCTGTTAGGGAAGACATACAGGTAATTAAAAAACCTGATTAAACCCGATAAAACCCAAAAAGCCCTGATAAAAACCAGAAAAACCCATTGGGCTGGTATATTTTTCAACCCTGGCCCTGGAAGACATACAGGTATAACCGCACAACAAAATTCATTAAGATAAATTAATATTCAATATTTTAAATTGGACAAGAAAGATATACGATATCATGTCTGTCGCAAATGAAACTTGCCAAAATGAAACATGAAAAAAACAAGAAATTTCAAAATATCTAACATTTCTGGTAGTTTAAATGATTGTTAAAAAAAAAGACTTGCTATTTTATAAAAATCTGAAAAATTATCAAAAATTTAGAAGACTGAAAAACATCCTCCATTTTTGTTTATAGTTACGTTTTAAATTTCATTTAGTTATAATCTAAAAATGTAGTTAGTAATAATTTTATGCATTCTTAAAAACAAACTGTGCTCTAGCATTTGTCTGTTTAAAATAAATAAAAAATAAAAAGAATTAAATAACAAAATGAAGCTTAGAAAGGCAATCATACATAAAACTACTTTTAACTGCAATTTCACAATATTCAAAATTCGATTGCCCCTTTAAAAAAAAAAAAAGAAAAAAAAAAAATCAAAGCAGTCTTTGGGGACTGCCGATAGAAGTGAAAACTAAGTAACTTGTGAATTGTATCGTCCAGCTATTAGACTAGCATATTAGCACTTTATCAATGTGTAAAATAAATTTTAAATTAAAAATGACGTCAATTTTCGTGAGATGCATAATTTATTTTTATTTTATTTATTTTTTATTGTTCACGTTTAGATAAATGTATTTATTTTCCTGTTAGAAAAAAAAAATAAATAAAACTCGTATTTTTTTTGGCAACAATTAAATTACAAATAAAATTTAAATGGCTAATTTCTTGCTATTATTAGCTTACAAAATTGCTATTTTATGCATAAAAATAACAAAAACAAAGATTTTTTCGGAATAAAAGGCAGCCAACTTTGTAAGTTAGGGTATAAGCTATCTCCATTACAAATTTCATCGAAATCCGTCGAGCAGTTTTGGCGTGAAACTCAGTTAAATAAATTCACGGACATTCACATTTATAATATATATAAGATTATTTGTATCATACAAGGATGGAAAGCGTCAGCTGACGATGACGGAAAATCAGGAATTTTTCTTCACCCAAAAGTGCTCAACGCGCCTAAAGAAGTTTTCACTTCAATAATACAGAAAAAGAAAATGTAAATGTAGGATATTTTACTTCAAATATTTATTCGTGAGTAATTACAATGAAGTGAAAATTAACTGTAAAAAAAGAAAGTATGATAGAAACTGATTTGTGCCTCTTTTAAAACTGAAAATAGAACATTTTATCTGTTTACATTACTTCTGGGATTGTCTATCTGTTACCATGGCAGTGAAAATAGCAACTTGGAATTTCAGCTTGTTGATAAATCGGCAAGTAACAAATACGATTTTAAAAATCTTTACTTACATTAATAATTCATTATAACAATTGTCAAAACTTGATTGCATTTTAAAGTGACATAATAAAAATAAATGTACGAGAGTGTATTTTAATATTTAATTCGTGAGTAGTATATACTTATAATGCTAAAAGAATAATAATAATAACTGTAAATATTTAATACAAACTGATCAATAACAAGAAAGTGATCGAGTTTGTGAAGTCACAGACTGTTATAAAAATCATGGTAAATATTGCTTACTGATAAACGTGATTTTTTCAAATCCTTCATTGTGACAATAATAATTCACATTAATATTTAGGACTTTTTCTTTAAGAATTCAGATATCCATTTTCCTCTAGATTTTAATTATACCGGAAGCTTTATAATAGGCTAAAAACATAAGAGAAAAATATAAGGAGATAGAAAAATCATTTTAGAGGTTTTTCTCAAATTAAATAGCTATTGTTTTCTATCTATTTTTATTTCACTTTTTTTAAGAACTTGCCCCGACAATCTAAAACTGGCTTTATAAAAACCCTTAAATTTAATTAAATATTAATTTTTCATAAAAATCTGTTCTTTTCAATTAGAAGAGTGCTAACTCGCAAATATTAAAATGTCAGCTTTTAATAGTTAACATTTTAATTTTCGTTAAAATCAGTTAAAATTTCACGGTTTTCTTTTTTTTTTTTTCCTTTTCGAAAAAGCTTTTTTATACTCCAGTAAGAAACTATGTGACCTTATCTAAGATAAATTTGAAATTGGTAGATTTCCAGCATACAAATCATATAAAAAATGTCAATGCATGACTGGCATTGGTTTTAATTAAATCTATATGTTTTTAAAATACAATCTCTAATGTTCAATTGAATTTAGAGATTTTAAGACTCAACTTATAATTATTATTTACAGTAAATTTTTTTTGTTAAAAACCAATGGAAAATAATACCTTTATTATTATTATTATTATTATTTAATTTTTTAATTCTCCAATAACTGAAGATGTGTTTAGAAGTTAAAAGATTGATATTTTAAAATTTGAGAGCTGACAATGAAAAACGGCTCAGAAGAAGGATCCTATTTTAATTAATTTTAAAGAAAATCTACCAAACAGATTTCCATCAAGCGTAGCTAAAAATTATCTCGATTAAATAAGGTTCTAATAATAATGATGACTCGTTCTTCGGTGGCTCCAATAACAGAAACAGAAACACACAAACAGATAAAGATTTCAATATTTTTTAATAAAAAATAATGAAACGTTCAGTTAAAATGAAAAAACTATATTTCTGTAATAATGCGCATTCAGAACTGATATCAGCATTTCTTATAGAACCCCCCCCCCCCTCGCTTTGAATGCATTTATACTGAAATACGCAATTAAAAACTGATTATTGGCGAGAAAATTTCAAACGTGCTGGAAAAGAATTAGAAATATTATGCATGGAAGCAATTCGCTTATCCTTAAATTAAAAGCAGCTTTGCGAGAGGAGCTGAGTAAATTAAACACGATTTGCGAAAAGAGTTACAGCAATGTAGCGGAAATAGCTCAGAAAGATAAAAATCTTGCTTCTCGTGAAATAGCTCTAGAATATAAGGATGTTTACGAATTTTAATTACGAAGATGCTATGGAAAGCTAATGTTGGGGAATTCTATTTACGATTGATTTTGATTCTGCAGCAAATGTGAAAATATAAAATTCCTTAGTATTTTTTTTATATTTCATTAACACTTACTCATACAATGAAAAGGGAAAAAAGCATAAAATTTATTGAAGAAATTGGGCAAGGTAATTACAATGACAATAATCATACTTAAATAAATATTTAATAAAAATAAAATTTCGATTTTTCTTTTCTTTTTTCAAATAGTTAATTGCTTCAATGAAATTTTCGAACTTAACTACCAACTTTGGCATATTTTTAAAGGTATTTTTCTCAAATAAAAGCATCAAATATAAAATAATTTTAATTCCAATATTAAAAAGAAGAAAGAAAGAAAATTGAACCCACCGTTTTAATTTTTCCCATAAAAACAAAAAATACTAGGGTAAGATGGGGAAAATCTGAGGTAAAATTTAAAATGTTTAACCCTTTTTATAATTTATTCAGAGCTGAAAATTTTACTTCTAAATTACCCCATGTGGGGAAAATGGCGGAATTTTAATTTTAATTTATTTTAATTTGGAATTATTTCAAAATGTTAGAAACAACTTGCTTAAGGCACTTCCCCTAGCTTAATTTGGATATCTATCAAGGCAGTTCTACACACACCGGTCTTACTCAAGCGGACTACAGAAAAAGGCATTATTGTATAACAAACGTAAACAGCTGGGGTGTTTGTTTTAGAGTTTATATAGGTTTAAAACATGGCCTACCAGTGTATTTTTAAGTTATTCTTTTCTTATAAGTACATTTCCAAATTTTAAAGTAATAAATTTACTTAGTTTGTTCAGGTCCAAAAACATCGATTGTTGTCGAATTTAAAAGTTTCTAAAAAAATTCTGTAAAAAGTAAATATATATATAACTTTTTTTTTTTTTTTTTTTTTTTTTTTAAATCCTTCTTGTTAGTAACTTATAGCAATATCAATTATTTACTTTATGTCCTTGATGAGGAGACCTACACAAAATAAAAATGGGCAGGATTGGTAATATTTATTTTTAACCGTATTTTTTGAAGCCTTATTTTATTTATTTATCTTTTTAATGAAAATATGTTCCCTGTAAAGTTTTTAATTGTTGTTTGCGCACTACTTTACACCACATTTTTAACATCAGCCTGAATAGGGTTTATAGCCATACCTCCAAATTACACCACGTAGGGGCAAGTTGGAGGTAACCTTTGTTTTAAATTTTTTTTATTGGGGCAAAATATTTTTTGAATTTATAAAACCATCTCAGCGTGATACATCAATGAATTCCCCTGCTGTAACAATTTTTACAATGGGAAAAATGTTGAAAGTATAAGCAGGATTTAAAAGAAAAAAAGAAAAAAAAAATTCCCACCGATTTACCCCATCCCACCCTATTTATTTTTAATGGTGTCAAATTGGCCCTCTTGCACCAATTTTCAATATTTAACAAGCACTTATTTCTAGTTTTTATATTGAACATACACTACTCTTTGATTACATATACATTGAAATAAACAATTACAGACTATTAGCGAAATAATTTTAAATGTGTTGGAAAAGAATTAGAAATATTATATATGCAAGCAATTCGCTTAGGCCTCAAATTAAAAGCAACTTTGCGAGAGGAGCTGAGTAAATTAAACACGAATTGCGAAAAGAGTTACAGAAGTGAAGCGGAAATAACCCAGGAAAATAAAAATCTCGCTCTTCGTGAAATAATTCTGGAATGTAAGGACGTTTAAGAAATTTAATTATGAAGACGTTACGGAAAGCTAATGTAAAGGAACTGTAAGACTGGATTTTGAATCTGTAGTAAAAATGTAAAAACAGTAAAATTTCTAATATTCAAGTATTTTCTGATTTTTCATTAACTTTCGCAATTTCAAAGAATAATTTAAAAATAATTACGACCAACTAATTTTAGTTTGATTGAAGAAAAAAACATTTATTCACAAAGACGAAATGGATTACTAAAAAAAAAAAAAAAAAAAAAAAGTGGACAAAGAAAGGATTTTCTGTAGACAAAGAAATTTTGAAATACTTTAAATAAACTGGGGAGGGGAATTTCAAAATGGTAATTTTAGATCAAATAATAGTTTATTTATTTATGTTTTATTATAAATATAAAAGCTTTATTTTGTGTATGCATGAGAATTAAAATTAAAATCTGAAATTAAATCATTACATATATATATATATATTTTTTTTTAATCAAATAGTGGTTGAAAATATCACAAATAATAGCTCACTGTAAGAGCGTAAATTAATTTAAATAGAGATCCTGAAAATATCGTTACCCTTTTTACCTTCCTCCCCTTTTTGTTGGAAGGAATAAGAATTTCTTAATACATTAATGGTTTTTGTCAGGAAAGAAAAAAAAAAACGCGTTTTCTAAAACAAGTGAAGAATAAAAATTTAAATTTAAGTAAATTAAACTCTGAAAAGAAAGAAAGAAAAGATGCATATAGCTAATGTTTATGCACTGTTTAAGAACAGCTATTCAAATAATTTAATTACTTGGATAAAGGCCAAATTTACGAAAAGGCTGTTTTATGTTAAGCAGATGTAATGTTTTATAAAAAACAGACAAAAAAGTATTAGAGGGGGAGGGGGGGGATGCAATAAAGATTGTATTTTTTTGTTCTTTCTAAAAAATGGCGAACATCGAAATAAAATCCCTGTAATCTTTTAATTGCCGATGAAAATAAAATGTTCTGAATGAGTAAATGATAGTTAAATATAACAATGTTTAATGCTTTCTAAAGGATATGCTTGCACGCTAATGAGGAATTTAATTTTTGAAAAGATGTTAAAAGATTAAACGAATTTTGAAAGTAGTGGAGAGTGCGTTAAAAGGGGAAAAAATATATGATATAATGGATGGAATTTAAGACATTCATGTAATGATATACAATTTTTAAAAAAATTCTTTCGAATTAGTAAATGCTTTTAAAAGGAGGAAATCCAAAATATTCAAATTATTGTTTGAAGATGTATAAAGCTATGCATTTATATGACATTGTATTTTAATTTATAAATGTTTCAAAGCAATGTTGAATATTATCCAGACAGAATTAAAGTTGTAATTCTTAACGAAATTCTCGGTAACTGTGCAATTCCTACAAATAACAAATTATGTTCGATACATTTCAATGGAATTGTAAACATATTCCAAAATTTATGCAGGAAATTGCCGAGTAAGAATTATGACATGAACTCTTAACTTTTTCATTAAACAATTTTTTTCTTTTCTTGTTGATGACAAAGCTTGCACAGACCAACCTTTATTTTATCCCTCTCATGGGTAAATAAATCATTCTCAATTAATATTGTTACAACGGATGAAGTCTTTTCCCTGCTTCAATTGTCCTGTTGCAGTAAAAGTAGTTTTACAGGCAAAGTGAAAATAAAGCGGTAGTTCATTCATTTTCAGTGAAGGCAGCTTTGGTGACAAACTTGGCGACCAAATTCGGCGAAAATAGTAGCTTAGGGTTCCTGAAGTTCGAAGCTCTCCGACTTCTGCGAGAGTGTGTGAAGTCGCTACGACTCAGTGTTGTTCAGAGACCTATTCTGGGTGATTGCATTTTGGAGAAGTGCGCCAAGCGATTGAACTTTGGTCGTAAGCTATCGAAGATTTCTGCACTGGAGTATTTCATGTTATTATTTGTTTTGCTCCTGTGAACAAATGACTTTTCTTGGAATGTTTCAGAACTCTTATCGAATAGTCAAAGCGACTTTTGCAGTAGTTTTTTTTTATAGCTTCATTGGACTGCCACTGGAATACTCGAAGAATTAGCAGTACTGTTTTCGAGAATATTCGTTGTAATAACAGTTTTGTTGTACGGATTCGAAAAGTTACGTAGAATAAAGTGCATTTATCGACTAGAATTTGCCTGATTCTTTACGAACTACTTTCTCACACAAGAAAGTTAGTTGGCAAGTTTTTCGAAACAATATTGACAGCTACCAGAATTTACCAGCAAAATTAGAAGAAAAGATATAAATGATTATTTTCCAATAAGTTATTAAAAGTAAAATTCTGCTAAAAAATTTAAAGATGAATTCTTGCAGCTGGATATAAATGGCTTTTCTTCAAATAAGCTATAAAAATAAAATTCTGTGAAAAAATCTGGGATAAATTTTTGAACTTGAGAACTAAAATTAGGTGCAAATATTATATTCTACCACCCTCGAATAGGTTAATGTTCTGGTTATTATTTTCAAGGTGTTTAGAAATATCGACGGCCAATGGCTGTAGTTTATAGACAACCGTTTTTCTTGTATTTAAGAGCGAATTAAACGAATAAGAAAGCCGAAATAAATTATACAAAAACGTATTGACGTAATACAAATAATAAAATACTTAAAGAACTTTAAACAGTCATAAATTTAAAAATAAATAAATAAATAAAAACCAAATAATGTTGTCTCAAAAATATATAGACAACCGGTATTAAAAGCTCATTGAAGTACCGATCTCCAAATTTGCATATTCCAAGATCACGGACTTGTGATGCTATAGTTTTTTGAGATAAAAGTGAAGCTGTTTTTTTCTTTCTTTTTTTTTTTTTTTTTTTTCTCCGACTGATTGTAAAGATGCCTCGCAACGTGCAGTTTTCCAAAAATGAAATTTTGCAAATCTATCGTTTGAAAGCTCGTGAAGTGAAAGCTGTCGACATTGCAGGGGAAATTGGACGCAGCAGGGCTGGTATTTACCAAATTCTGCCAAAATGTGACGATTTTGAAACAAAATCACCTTCTGGGCGACCAAAGAAAACAACTAAACGGCAAGACAGAGAGATTTTCAGATTAGTTTCAACCCAGAACCTGTCAGTACGGTCAATTTCTAGAAAAGTGACTGTACCAGTATCAAAATCCACGTTGCATCAGCAGTTGAAGGTAAGTAAATGGACTCTTCCCACCTCACGTCAGAGGTCACATGATAGAGGAAAAACAAATAGCAGACGAAGTCTTGTTTATCTAGAGCGATTGCTGAAATAACATATTTTCTATTCTTATTTTTGATCAATCGTATTTAATCTGTTATTTTTTATACATCATCATTTTTAATCCATTTTATATCATTATTCATCATCTTTTGTTTGCTGTATACATTTACAATCATCATTTAGTTTATACCTGTTATTGATGTTCATGAAGACCATGTTTAAATACTCTGATTTTTTGGTACTTAAATCAGTGACAGTGCAATATCGTACTACGTAAATCCATTTAGACCAGTAACTAAGTTAATTAACTTGTTGTAACACCTTTAGGCAATTAAATTAAATGAAAACATTTTAAAATTTCAATTTATAATCCGTAAACATTCTACAAGAAGCTATTATTTATTGCTAGATCAGTTAATGTTACAGTTACACTACAATATACAAAAATCGATTCTTATAGGTAAAAATAAATAAACACATAAAATGTTTTTTAAAAATTATTAAATTTACAAATACAATTATTCTACTGTTTACAAATGCACAATATTACTCTTATTTTATTTTATATTAAATATTAACATTTTTGTTCGTAAGAACAATATTTAATTGAATTCGATTATTCGTTTGCCTCTATCATGTGATTGAGCAGACGACGGTGGGAAGAGCCCATTGTTTGCTTATCGCAAAATGCGTCGTCCACCAAAGTTGACAAAACGGCATAAAGACGCTAGTGTTCAGTGGGCTCGAAATCATATGAATTGGACAAATCAATGGTTGAGTGTTCTGTTTAGTGATGAAAAGAAGTTCAATTTAGATGGCCCCGATAGTTGGGCATATTACTGGCAAGATATTCCCAACGAATCAAACTTCTTTCAGCAAACAACAAGGAAGGAGTTCACTCATGGTCTCGGGAGTATTTTCCTTTAAAGGAACTACCGTACCGATATTGTTTTTTAAAAAGGTCGTCAATGTTTCGATGATTACCAGAAATATGCTCGAAATACAGCTGCTTCCATTTGGAAAGTTGCTGGTGGGGATGAATGGATATATCGGCAAGACAACTGCTCCATTCACGTGTCAAACTCTACAATGCAATGGTTTAGACAAAACCAAGTAACTGTTATGGACTGCCCAGTTCTAAGACCAGATCTTACCTGAACCCAAAGGAGAACTTTTGGGGAATATTAGCTAAAGATGCAAATTGACGCCCATTAGCATATACAACAGTTCGAGATCTAAAACTGCAATTTGAAAGAAATTGAAGAAATTCTGGCTTTAAAGAAAACCAAACTCTTGTTTTCAGTATGCTTGATTGAGTTTTTGAAGTGATTAGGAAAAATGGCGAAAAAATTTGAAAAAAAAAAGTTGTCTATAAACTTTTGGGACAGTAAATTTTCATTTTTAGTTTCTATCACAAAGTCTATGATTGTATGATATTATTTTTGTATAGTATTATTGTCGTCTTGATATTACTTACAATTAAAAAAGATTTTGAAATCTTTATTCATCTTTTTCAATTGTTAAAAAAAAAAAAAAAAAAAAAAAAAAAAAAAACCCGTTGCCTATAAATTAAACTATTGGGACGCACTGTATGTTTAATTATTATTTACAGAAATATTCTGCTAATTGTAAAAACAGTGTAATAAAAAGATGTAATATTTTAAAGAATATATATATATATATATATATATATATATATTAAAAGGGAAATGCAATAAACGTTCCGTTTTTTATTGTATTTTATAGATGACAATCATTAAAGGTACAATTCAGGTAATCTTAAATGCCGCAGAAAATAGAATGTTCTGATGACTTAAATGATAATTAAACATAGAAATGCTTAGCGTTTTCAAAAATTCATGCTCGCACGCTAATGAGAAATTTAATTTTTAAAAAGATGTTAAAAGATAAAATGATTTTTAAAGTAGTTGAAAGCGTTTACCAGGGGGGTGGGGGGGGGGGGAGATGAAATAAGGAAGATATAATGGATATAATTTAAGGTATTCATGTAATTACATACACATAAAAGAAAAAAAAAAAAAAAAAAAGAAAATCTTCGATTTAGTAAATGCTTTCAAAAGAGAAAAATTCAAAATATTCAAATGATTATTCGTAGGCTTACAAAGCTAAGTATTTGCCGTATTTTATTTAAAATTGATAAATGTTTCTTTCAAAGTAATATTAAATGATTCGAAACAAAATTGAAGTTGTATGTCCTAATTGAAGACATTTTTAGTAAGTGAAATTCATAAAAAATAACAAATTGTGTTAGATAATGTTTCTATGGAATTATTCATGTGTTCCATAACTTTTGCAGTTTTTTTTTTTTTTTTTTTTTTAAAGCAATTGTAACAAGAACTTTGAATTATCATTTTGAAACCCTTTTATTTAACTTGGTATTTTGTTTATGTATGCGGGTCAAATCTAAGAATTGAAATTTTATCAAATTCTTATCGTGAGACTGAGCGGAAATTTTGCATACATACACATGTTTACCAAAAACTAAATGCAAAACTGGTGTACAAACGATAAATAGACAACAAGACTTCTTCACACACCATAAATTTTAAGCCAGCACAACCGGTTTCGAAAGGAGGTAGCCTTCCTTCATCAGGTGCAAAAAACACGTGCTACTGCCTTGGAGGCAAAAGCAAGTTGGCTTAAAATTTATGGTGTGTGAAGAAGTCTTGTTGTCTATTTATACACATGTTTAACTCCGATGACAACACATGTTCAAGTGGTACAGGTGGTTATACAGTTTGATATAGAATAAAGTTTTGTGTTGATCACAGCAAACTACTTTCGAAGCCACTTTTATAAAGCAAGAGAAAATCAGACCTTCAATCTAAAAATTTCGCCAAACATTGAATTATTTCAAGAAATTATTTAATTTAAGGGAAAAATTATAAAAGGTAAGCCTATTTTTATTTGTAAGATAAAAGAGCCATAATTTTTCTTCCAACGTAATATATTTATACGATTATATTATATTTGAGAATAACTGCCAGTGCGGATTTACTTAGGTATATTTTTTT
The DNA here is from genome assembly GCA_963930645.1 of Salticus scenicus. Taxonomy (NCBI): domain Eukaryota; kingdom Metazoa; phylum Arthropoda; class Arachnida; order Araneae; family Salticidae; genus Salticus; species Salticus scenicus. Next base: position 86,782,287 of record OZ005652.1, read on the forward strand.
TAAATACCATCCATATGCATAATATTTGAAAAAGAAAATACAGGGAAAAATAAATTAAATATGACAGCTTCCATATTAAATGCCAAACGCCATTACCCTTTTTTTTTCTAATAACATTTGAAATTGAACGACTTCAAAAAGTATTTTATACTTTAAAAATACATTTTATTTTATTTCTCTACTTTACGTCAATTTTCTCAAAGAAGAAAATAGATGTGGGATGTTATAAAATATCTATGAAGGGAAGAAAATTATTGAAGAAGGCAACCATTTTCAAGAACTTCACTTCAATGGAACAAGGGCAAGGAAGAAAAAGGAAAGTTTTTTTTTTCTTTCTGTAAAACAAGCAAAAAATCACTAAAATGGTGTAATGTACAAGAATTTCTATTTTAGATGTTTTTAAAGAACGATTTACTCTTGGAATGGTCTGGTAACGACGTATTTTGCTAAAAAATGCAACAATTGTTTTCGAATAACACGCTAGAGTTGAATTCTATAAATTTAGAGAGTAGATAGTAGAATTCGAGTAACATTGGATGATCTGTAAGAAATTTCTAAATAGAAAGCAAAGAAAGGAAGGAAAATGCGTAAATGATTTACAACTAAAAAAGGAAGTTGAAGGAAAAGTTTTAAAGTGGGTGATAACATTTGTTTTGTTACTACTAATGGTAATGCTACAGAAAAGAAAAGTTATTATAGACGAATAAATGTAGTATAAAAACGAAAATAAATAAATAAAATCTTTTATAATAAAATGTGTATTTTGAGACTGGGAGGGGGGAAAAAATTAAAATTATGATAGGAAATTTTGATAATATATTTTGTTTAATAGATATATTTTAGATAATAGATATATTAATAGATATATTTTGTTTAGAGATAAATTAAAGACAATGAATTTTGTTTTAATTGTATTTCTAATTTTAAACAAAATATAAATTTGGATGATTATATCGTTTAATATGTTTGAAAATAAGTTAAAGACAATAATTTATATATATATATATATATATATATATATATATTGAAAATTTTTCAAATACTGAATAGATGAAAACAAGAAACATTGAATAAGATGAAACAGAAAAAATACATAAAATAAAAAAAAAGATTACGAATATCAAGCAACCTTAAATTGAAACATGCAAATTCATTACGTTTTCAAGGGTATAGAATGAATATTGCATGTAAAATAGGTGTTATTTCTGTCTTGTTGTATGCAAATTGCTGAACATTTACAACAAGCTATATCCAATAACACCCCAAAAAAAGAAAAAGTTTGAACTGAAAGAATAATATGTGAAAACCAAATGAGAATCAAACTTATTTAAATTCAAGCAGCAATTTCAAAATTATTAATTGAAATAATAATAATAATAGTTATATATATATATATATATATATATATATACTAGCAGACCCGGCCACGCGTTGCTGTGACTAAGTTATACGTTGAATTATACGGCTGTAAACTATTTAGTACAGTCAAATTATTATTTACGAACAAAGACGAAAACGTTGTAGCCGATGTAAAAACCCACAGGGTTGAGATTTGAAACTTAGGTCAAAATTTGGAAGCGATTGATAAAAATTTTCGTAGTGTTGATATTAAGCACAAATTAATTTTATTGTAGGGTCCCATAAATTTTAATGGAGAAGTGATATATATTATTTCTAATGCTACTTTGGATAAAATTGCTAAAATGACTAATATATAAATTAAACTCTATTAAAATAAAAGTATAAAAGAAAGAGACGATTTTAAAATCAATTTTTATGGAGGAGTGAAATATAATATATGCTATAATGGATAATTTTACTATAAAATGACCTCATCATTTTAAATATTTTAAAGAGGGCAACAGCTGTAGTTATAAAAAGGAAAACAATAAGGCTAAACCAGAAAAATAAGTAAATTTGATAAATATTTTAAAACTTTAAAATTGGAAATCTTATGAAATATTGGACATTTAAAGTAAATACATGTATCATTTTAAATAGAAAAAGATTTTGGAAAAGTTTAGTGTATTTTAACAAAGTGATCAGAAGTTTTTGAGTATGTTAAAATTTTAATAGTAAATTCAAGTTAATAAAGATGGGAAACACTGAGGATTAAGATAAGAATAATTATAAGATAAAAAAAAAAAAAAAAAAAACTTTTTATATACCATGCTTTTAAATTTTAATATACTAATAATATACTAATTAAAAGGAAAATGATAAATATTCTATCATAGTTTGAAGTCAAATTTGTTTTCAAATGTCTAAATAAAATATCTGATGTAAGATACTAATATTTTGCAGCGGAATAGATTTCATTTCTGTCATCCTTGGCGAAAAAAAAAGAATATCGCCAAATTATCTGGCAAAAATATTTAATTCCTTTCAAAAATCATGGTTATTTTAACAACTTATATTAAAAGAGTAATGAATAACATGAAACAATATTTCGTACAATACATATTGCATGTCATACATACGTACAATGAATAATACATATTACATTTCGTACAATGCATACATCTGGCATGTATATTTTCGTGTTACGCTTTTGATCGCCAAATAATAATAATAATAATAATAAAAGCCAAGGGCGACAGAGTTTTGAAATTTAAAATTAAAATTTTGTCAATTTGACAGCAAAATAATTCAATCTAACACCCGCGATAACTAATACATATCTATACCCAAATATAAGGATTAAAATCGGGAAATAAATTTCCTCGATTTTTAATAATTTCTTACAAAAAATCCAGTGGGCAATTAACATAGGAAATCTTTTTCTTGGCTGCACAGACGGTCAGTGAGTCACACTTCGCTTGCGTATAGAACTCATAGCTATAGTATAGCATATATAGAATAGAGTGATCATTGGGGAGAAAAAAGTTATTCCTTATTTGGGAAAAGACGACGTTTTTACCAAAATATGGCCGTCTTTCCCCGAGTGAATACACACGGGAATACATACTAATATTTTAGCAAATAAAATTTATGAGTAATTTATTTGCTAAAGGGGAATGGAAGACTCCAGATACAGTTTCAAATTCATATTTCTTTCTTTCTTTTCTTTTTTTTTTTTTTTCAATACCAATTAATGGCTGTTTCCAAAGCTTTTATTATTTTTTTTTTTTCGGCATCAAAAATCATTGTACGATAACATGGGGATGAGAGATCTATATATATTACTATATCTATGATAGAACTACATTAGCACTTTATCAATGTGTATAAAATCTTTAAATTGATTATGACGTCAATTTTCGTGAAATGCATAATTTAACTTTTTATAATTTTTTAACGTTCACGTTTGATTAAATGTATTTATTTTTATGTCGAAAGAAAATGAACTCGTATCTTTTTTTTTTTTTTTTTGGCAACAATTAAATTAATGGAACTCACAGATATTTTGGAGCAACTTTAATAAAGGTCTATAATTAACAAATAATTGCAATAAAACAATATTGTGACAATAAATTGAGATAAAAACTATCCTATCTCTCAAGTTGGACCAAACTGCACACAGTGTGCAAAATTTCATTAAAATCGGTTCCTTAGTTTAGGAGTTTACCCCGGACAAACATCGTGACACGTAATTTATATATATATACAGATATATATATATATATATACAGAAACAACTGCTTAATAAATTCACTGGTTAATAAAATCAGCCGCTTATTCTAATCAAATTGTGAGGACCGGAATTAAATCAATATAAACTCCTCTTAAAGTTGCCGCTTAATAAAATCAGCATCGCCGGTTAATAAACTCAAATAATAATAATAATAAATAAAAATTCAGCAACGTAAATGTGATTTATACACGCTAAACAAATTCTTTATTTATACCTTTTTTTTTTTTTTTTAAACGAAAAATAAAATAAAATACAGCAATTCCTCTCCGTTATATCTTTTTGTAGAAAATTTCAAACTTGCGACATGGTTACAAATTAAACACGCCGCATCACTTGGAGCAATTTCAAGGAACATATTCCTCATAGCTGAATAATAAGTTACAAATTTGATTTGATTCGCAAGTGATGTATATTTTTAAATTTTTTATTATTAAGAAAAAAAAAAAAAAAATCTAATTATATTTTTGAAATAACTAAGAAGTAGGAGGTGTAAACGAAAAGGTTTTTAATTTGAAAGAAACAGCGTGAACTTTCAGTAAAGTAATAATAATTTCCCTAAAAGAATAGTGCATCGAAACTTGGGATGTTTTTAATTTACTTATTTTGAAGGAACAAGTAATCAATTATCTTTCAAACTAGTTGGCATAGGTGGACTCTGCTCAGTTCCCCATCATATATATGTTCTCATAAATTTCTAGTGCGAGATATATTATAATCATGTTAAAAAAAAAAGAATTTGACCAAAGCTTGATACAGTGACAGAATGAAATCCCCACCTAATAGACCATCCACCGTTCACTTCGATATATTTACCTCATTCTAATCTATTAATTTATTTCATCAGGGTCAATTTCGCTGTTTAGTTTTCGTGCTAATATTTCCAATGCAATAATCCTCAAAATTCATATTTATATGAAAAATTTACAATTTCGCTATGTTGGTAAAATCGTAAATTACGAATAATTTACGAAATTTTCTTATTAGAATATTCGTATTCAATGATGTTCAAAGAAATATCATAAACGTAATTTTGAAGTTGTCTAATGTATTTAGGATCCTCAAAATGGAAGTTTATGCTCAATTTTGCCTTATTCTGACATGTTAAGTAAATCGTAAATTCCAAATAACTTACGAATTTTTTACACTGGAAAAATCATAGTCTATGATATTCATGTAAGTATCCTAAATAATATTTCGAAATTGGTTTCACGTCTTTACGGTGAAAATATCCCTCAATATTGACGTTTATGTGAAATTTTGCTCTGTTTTGCCATGGTAAGAAATTCGTAAATTTCCAATAAATTACGAAATTTTTAGTCATTAATATTCATTCCAGTGTCCTAAATAATATTTCAAAAGTAGTCTGACATCTTTACGATGAAAATATCTCTCAAAATTGACGTTTATGTGAAAATTTTCCCTATACTGCCATGTTAAGAAATTCGTAAATTTCCAACAACTTACGAAATTTTTAGATTTAAAAATTCATAGTTATTAATATTCATGCCAGTGTCCTAAATAATATTTCAAAAGTAGTCTGACATCTTTACGATGAAAATATCGCTCAAAATTGACGTTTATGTGAAATTTTCCCCTATACTGCCATGTTAAGAAATTCGTAAATTTCCAATAACTTGCGAAAATTTCAAAGTAGCATATTTATAGTTACTGATGTTCATTCCGGCATCAAAACGGATATTTTAAAACTGGTCTGACATTTTTAGAGTAAAAAGTTTACATTTAATGCACGTTTAAGTGAATTTTTGTCCTATTCTCCCATGTTAAGAAAATCGTAAATTTCGAATTACTTACGAAGTTTTTAAAATCGAATGTTGCAAATGAATAGGGTTCTTGCCAGTGTCGAAAGTAATATTTTAAAATTGATCTGACCTCTCTGCGACAATTTGTTCTTGAGATATCGTGTACACAGACTAACAAACTAACGAACTAACGGACTAACAGACACCCTACAGACAGACACCATACAAATTTTGTCATTTTCGGATTCCTCACATCTGAAAACGTGTAGAAAAGTCAAAAAACCGAGGTCGAAAATTTTCACGATTACCTAAGTTCCCCATACCTATAGTATGATGGGGAGCTAAAATTATTTTATATTGTTTATTAACTCCACTATTCGTTACCTTTTGAAATTCATTCCAAAATTCAGGAAAGTAATAATTTTTTTTCTTGAGTGCAAAAACGTTCGCCGGACATAAAAATCAGCCGCTTAATAAAAGCACTTTGGCTCAGAAAGAATGTGATTTTAATAAGCGGCGGGTACTGTATTATATATATATATATATATATATATATATATATATATATATATATTTACTTTCTTCTATATGTAATATAGAGAAAGTATTGGATTCGTAAAAATTTTCGACCTCGGGTTTTTGATGGATTTACACGTTTTGAGAGCTGTAGAACACGATTTGACCCTTTTTTGAAAATGTCTGTCTGTCTGTCTGTCTGTCAGTCAGTCTGTGTGTGTGTGTGTGACAAAATTTTGTGGCAACTGTATCTCAGGAACACCTGCACAGAATTTCATACAAATTAGTATGTAGTTGCACCTTGACATAAATTAGTGACTATCAACTTTTGGTAAAAATTGTCTTACAGGTTGCGTTGCCATCCCGCTTTTTCTAAATTTTTAACATGGTGATATAGGACAAAATTTTGTATAAATGTGCATAAAGATAATTATTTTTTAGTAATCATTATGAAATTTACAAGAATTATTTATAATAGAGGTAGTCAACTGGGGAAAAAATTTTGTATGCGTAGGAGCCTCGTGAACCCTCCTGGGGGGGAAGTGCCCCCTCGAGGGGAGTAAATTTTCAAGATGGGTATCTTTCGAAAGGTCTCATCAATACCTTTAAAACGAATGGTTGAACTATAAATCTGTGATAATTTAAAACAAAGTTATCGATTTTTTTTACTTTTAACAAAAAGTAACTTAGAAAAAAAATTGTATTATTATTTTTTTTTTTTTTTAACGAAATTTAACCAGACTTGGTATTTAGTTGGCCCCTGACATAAACTGTGGCTGATTAGATTTGGGGATCAATCACTCAACAGGTGGTGCTGTGATCGTATTTTTTCTAAATTTTTAACATGGCAGTATATAGGACAAAATTTCGTATAAATGTTCATAATGGGAGTTATTCTTAACTTGTGATTGTGAAATTAATATGAATTATTGATAGTAGTAGTAGTTAATTAGGAAAAAAATCTCGGTCATCGCTTCCCTCCCCCCAGGGGAAAGTACCCCCCCGGGGGGGGGGGGGGTAAATTTTCAAGATGGGTATCTTTCGAAAGGTCTCGTCAGTATCTTTAAAACGAATGGTTGAACTATAAATATGTGATAATTTAAAACAAAGTTATCTATTTTTTTTTTTTTTTTAAGTATTGTTACTGTGTGAATTTGTATAGGAAAATATAGAAGAAAGTCTTGTGGTGGCCACAGCATACTAGTTTTTTTTTTTTTTTTTTTTTTTTTTTTCTTTCTCAAAAAATATATATATAATATCTGAGAACAACTGCTAAAGTCGATTTAGTAATATTTTATGAATACTATAAATATGCATAATATTAAAAAAAAGGAAATAGTAGAAATTGACAGCTTTCATATTTTCCATACGTGAACACCACATATTATTATTTATAATATCTAAAATTGACCGAAAAAAAAAAATCCTTTGAAAAATAATTTTTATTTTATTTCTCTACTTTACGTCAATTTTCTCTAAGAAAAGAATAGATGTGGTATGCTATAAAAAAAACTATAAAAACGGAAGATAATTATTGAAGAAGGCAACCATTTTCAAGGACTTCACTTCAATGGAACAAAGGATAAAAAATCAAAATGGTGTAATGTGTAAGGATTTCGATTTTAGACGTTTTTAAAAAACAATTTACTTTTCGAATGGTTTTGTAACGATGTATTTTGCTTAAAATAAATAAAAAACAACAACAATCGTTTTTGAACAACATACTAGAGTTCAATTCTTTAAAATTTGGAGAATAGAGCGTAGAACTATGGTGCATTCGCTCTTCTTTTATGAAATATTCTTCATAGAAAACAAAAAGTGGAAGAAAAATATATAAATAATTTACTACAGAAAAGAACTTAGCAGAAAAGTTTTAAAGTGAGTGATAACATTTTCGTTGTCAGTAATAATAAGAATGCTATAGAGGGAGGGAAAAAAAAAACCCGAAAGTTATTTTAGAAGAATAAATACACAGAAAGAAAAATGAAATAAATTTTATAATAAAATGCGTAGAGACTGGAACAAAAGGAAATATAATAGTACAGAGCAATTTAAAATGATGATAGGAAATTTTAATAGTTTTTGTTTGTCTGTTTAATGCGTTTCATTGAAGACAATTAAAATAAAAAATACACCGGAGGACTGTTGTTAAAAATTAATAAATAAAAAATTTTGTAATGGGTAAGTGCACCAGTGATTGACACTTTTAGAACATTAAAAACATCAGAGATTGCTCTAGTCACCAGAAAATATTTTTAGAAATCTTAAGTTAATACATATGGCATGAAAGACATTCAGAACCACATACAGTTTAAATTTATACATTTGATAAGAATTATTTTTTACTATGAATTTTTAGCTCCAGTCACTGGAGCACCTACCCTATAATTTTTTTTTTTTTTTTTTTTTTTTTTTTTAAGAAATTATGATGTTCACATACAAAATTTATTTATTTAACATTAATGCAATCAAATGCCATTTTTTATTTGTTTTTATAACGCGGAATATAATGGATATATATGTATTTTTTTAATGCATCTCACGAATTGTCCACACAGCAAATTTGATGGCAAGCCGCTCGTGCTTTTAGCTGTAAGGTGCTGTTTAAAACAGAAATTTAAGTATAACCATCCTATGTGTACATATTGTCATAAATTTGAAAATAGATTCCCCGAAAATGGCAGAGAAAAATGTTAGCTCGAATGACTATCCAAAAGGTTTGATTTACGAAAAAATTAATCACCTGCATTTATCCGAATTACGTATCAAATAAATTAAGGGACATGGAAAGTTAAACGACTTTTCCAGATAAAACATATTTGACGATTGCACTGTGGACTAAACTAAAAATTAATCCAACATAAGAAGAATTATTAAGCTCGGAAAATCTCCACAAAATAACCCATGATCACCACCTTAAGCATCACCAAAGGATGTCACATTTTTAGAAAAACACCATCTTATAATATGTTGTTCTTGTTTTGAAGAACGTAATAATAAAAAACACCTCTGAATAATGGTCAAAAAATAAAATACCGTAATAATTCAGGTAAATTTGAACTTCACTTCTACTTCGCTTCGGAATGATAGGCGAGTTACTTTAACTTTTTCCTAGACGATAACGGACTTCTAAACCCCGAAACTTAACTTGTATGATTAAATAACTCATAAGTTACGGGGGAGAAAAAAAAAAAAATAAAAAAAATCACACTATAGTCAAGAGCAGCTCCTTATTTTTAATACAATACTCACAAGGACACATTCAAAAAGGTGTCGTCTTAATAAAATAGTTAAAAAAAAAATATATATATATGTGATTCTACAGTGGCGGATTTAAGGGGGGGGGGCTAGGGGGCTGAAGCCCCCCCCCCCAAAAAAAAACACTGACATTCACTATTGAATATTGCAATTGTATATTTTTTATTGGTCTAGAATAACACTTTGAAAAATCTTAGCCCCCCCCCCCCCAAAAGTCAAGTTCTGGATCCGCCACTGTGATTCTACTCTTCATGAAAGTGAAAAAATTATCGGCTGAAATGAATTACTGCGACCACAAAAAATTATCAAAATTAAGCATTTTTGGCGATTTAGTTAGGCGATACGTTCGCTAGCACCGAGATTGCCGTGTACGAACAGAACTGTGTTTTACTTCTCCACCAAGTACTCAAAATAAATCGTCTAACAGTGTGAAATCGCCAAATATGCTTAATTTTAACAATTTTTTGCGGCCGCTGTAATTCATTTCGGCCGATAATTTTTTCACTTTCTGGTGTTTTATGAAGAATAGAATCACGTATGTTTTTTTCAATATTTTTTGAAGACGACACCTTTTGAATGTTTCCTTGTCAGTTGAACTACATACTTTATCTGAGCGTTATGCCCAAATATATGACTGCGTCACAATGGAAAAAAATAGTTTCGGGTTTGAGTTAATGTCTCTACGTCATTTTTTTTTTTTTTTTTTTTTTTTTTTTTTTTAAACCCATCAAAGCTCATTACGCCAAGACCTCTGGTTTGAAGTGAATTTCAAACTACTGCGACCATCCACCAATGCCTGAATCAAGATTCGAACCCGCCACCAGTTATGCCAGATTGGGGATTTTGTCCCCATTTTGGGGATTTTTGAGGCTTCTGGGGACAATTTTGGGGACCAAATGTTTGTGGGGACTTTTTTTGGGGGAATTCTAAAATTTTTCGGGACAAATTTGGGGAGTTCTTCAACTTTCTGTCAATGTGGGCTGTTGGCAACGTAATGACGTCCCTACGACTAGAGACTCAATAGCTTTATTGTTATTTGGGGATTTTTTTTCAAAAATTGCCTTCATTTGGGGAAAAATCTGAGCTTAAATCAGAAAAATCTGCTTGATATATTTCTTTTTTAAACTTTTTATTTTCCCCTTTTTAGTAGAAACTAAGTTGGGGATTTTTTCGAAAAAAAAAAAAAAAAAACCTGATTTGGGGAAATTTGAAGACCTGTTTGGGGAAATAATTTTCGACAATCTGGCATCACTGCCCGCCACTTGGGAACAAGTGGAAGGGCAAGAAGGCTAATAATTCCACTACCGAAGTGCGTTTTCGTGCACGTATAGTCTCCTTACGGTGAAACAATATTTACAAGTATAGTAGTTCTTCAGCTTCGTTAAAAAGTGTTAAAAAATATATAAAACTCTACATCAATTAAAAATTCTGTTTCAGGGCAGTTTTGCTAAACGGCTTCGGTTTCGTTTTGGGTTGAGCATTGATGAAAATTATTAAGTAGGGTTCAACATTATTTTTTTAATTTTTAAAGAGAATTTTCAGGTGTTACAGATATGTAAATAAATAATTAGCTTAGAATCCAGTTTTTATTCATAACCGGTTTGAGGCAAGTATCTAAAAAATGTATAATTTTATTAATAATTTTCAATTAATTTATTACTAGATAATTAATAAAAATACGACACCAAATGAATTTTCCATGTGTATAGGAATGTTTGTAGATTTGTTCAGTTCAAATATTTTTTTTTAATTAAATTAATCAATTAGATATAAAAATACTTTTATACAGTTATAAAGAAACATAAAAAAAAAAAAAAAAAGTGGAGGTAAAGCTCCAGGCATTTCAGGAACTATAATGACAGAGAACATAATTAATCACACTCTCCAGCACACCAGTATCGCACATCCAGAGGTCGCATTCGTGCACGCAACCAGAACCAGACAAATACGCATCTCTAAACTGACGAAGCTAATTACGTGGATTAAAAGCAGGTGCAAACTGTGATAAATCACGTCACAGAAAACCTGCTTAATATTACATTTCCAAAGCACGAGAAAGTTTTCAAGGATTAAGTCAATTAGCAACAGAACAATTGCACTGAAATCGGATGCAATTATTTGGGAATAGGGAGATTATCAAAAACTGAAGTCTAGTACAGACCTCTCCCGGTACTAAGAACGTGTTAATCACTTTTATTGTCAAATAATGATGTTTAACCAAGGACTAAAATGAAAATTAAGAAAATTTAAGACTTAATTAAGATGTATTACAAGAAATTAATTTTTGTTTTGCCATAAAATAAAATTTCATAACGTATTTGACGTTCGAATTTTCTGATTTTTTTTTTTTTTTTTTAATTACACAAAATAAAATAATATTCTTTGAATATGCATTAAAAACTTCCGAACAGTTATATACGAGACATTAAACGTATTTTAAAGTATTATTAATAATTACGTCAACAGCTCAAATAAATCATTGGTTAAAAGCGAAACAGAGAACGATGGAACAGCGAAAAAGGGATTTAATTATGTTTTTATCAGAATTTTTATGGTGGTGTAGGGTTGAAAAAAAGCCAGTTATCTACTCTCGGGATCTAGATTTTGGTGCATACCTTCCGTGTAAGCATCCTAAGAGGCCCTGGCCCGTATTTAAGTGAGTTTCAGAGAAAATCATGGAAAACCCAGAACGGCTAAGCTGACGTGAACAACGTCGAACCCGGCACTACCTGTCTGCTGTCTATTACGTTCATCGCTCGGCAAATGGTGGGAGTTATAACTATGGCAGAAATATTAGAGCAGTGAGCTTGAAATGTGACATACAGTTTATTTATGCAACCAATTTGTACTTTGAGAATGTTTTTAAGAAAAAGATCAAAATTGGTAGGGTAGATAATAACAATAAAAATATATTCTCGTCAATAATATATTTTAATAGTATAATAGCACCCGGTAATCAAAACTGAATGTGAGGATACTTTTGCCGTGTATATGATTCGTATGAGAAAGGTCATCAAAATATTCAGTTTTAAAAGGGGGGAAAAGAGTGAAAAATGGCTTTAAAAAAAAAAAAAAAAAATAATAATAATAATAATAATCACAATTTAGAACTATTATCCTGAGGTCAGAAAATGGAAATTTAATACAGATTACTTATTAAAAAAATAAAATAAAATGCGGGTGCTTGCTAATTTAAAACCATTTTTATGGGTGTTGTGACAAGGTGTTGTGACAGATGCGTACATGACATTTGCGTACAAGCTGAAAACAGTGGCACTTGCGTACATGTCCAGGTGGGTTAAATATTACAGGTGTGTTTTCAAAAAATCTAGTGGCACTTGCGTACAACATTTCGTTCGCTTTATTTGAGGATCATTGCATGAAGGGGTTGTATCCATATGATGCAAACATTAAAACCTTTTTCTTTCTTTCTATTCTTTCCTTCTTTTTCTTTTCTTTTTACTTTCTCTTACCCATAGGGTCGAAAAAGTATTGTTTTAGGGTCAAATTTCCGAACGTGCGTTTTTGTTCTATCTACATGTTCTGAGGTCCCCTGAATACGAAAATCATGTTTTTAGCGAATGGTCTGTGTGTCTGTCTGTGTTATCAGCATATCTCAAGAACAAATAGTAGCAGAAATCCCAAACTCGGTATTCTAAATGTATATCATATAGGAATGTTACAGTAAGCTTTTCGTTGGACTGCACTAAACCAAATGAAACGAATATATGTTTTTTTTAATAAAGATAGTCAACTGGGGAAAAAAAATTGTGTATGTAGGAGGCCCGCCTCACCCCCTGGGGGGGGGGGGGAAGTCGACCCTCGAGGGGAGTAAATTTTCATGATGGGTATCTCTCAAAAGAGCTCACCAATACCTTTAAAACGAATGGTTGAACCATCGATCTGCGATAATTTAAAATAAAGTTATCGATTGTTTTCATTTTTAAACACACATTTTTTTTTTTTTTTTTTTGGGGGGGGGGGGGGGGGGAGAAAGAGAGGCATATAGGTGAACGACAAATAATTTCAGGAATTGGAATATGATTCAATTCGTTATTAATAAAGAAGAGAAATCTTATTTTAACTTTTTTTTTCTTTATTGGAGACAAAAAAATTCATACTTGTTAAAAAGTAAAAAAGTATTTAAGAAATAAAAATATTTTTAAAGACCTTAATAGCATTTCTAAGGACCTTTATTTATCTTGACTCGGTGAATAAATAATTGAATGTCATTTCAGAAAATAACTACGGCTATTATAGCTTGTAACTTTTATATGCCTTAAGCTCATAACTTTGTCAGTCGTAAGACTACATGCATAAGAGAAAATTCACGTATTTATATAAGAGTATTTATCTTCAAGTTTAATATATGGATACAACCCCTTTGTGTTAAAAACGAAAAATACAGCGAAACAAATTTTGTACGGAAATGCCACTTGATTTTTCGAAAACAGATCTGTAACATTTGGAACACCTGGACTTGTACGCAAGTGTCACTAATTTCAGCTTGTACGCAAATGTCATGTACGCATCTGCCATATAACCATTTTTATGTTATACCTCCCCTCCCCCCTTATATATAATCTATATAATATTTCTTTAGCGTGGACCAATTACGATTGTTTTTTGTAGAAACGATACGATAGTGACTTAATAAAATACGCGAGGATAAAAAAAAATAATAATACATAAGCAATATTTAAGCGCGCAGACTCAGTTCCGTTTAAAAGTTGCATCTTTCCACGCGTCATTTTAAACCTACTAATACTTTAAAGATACAAACAAAATATGAACTTTTGTCATAAATTGATTCTAATAAAACAAAACATTAAAAGTATAATCAAAAGAGGTACTAAGTTTTATTTATTTATTTTTAGCAAAAAATTATACTAAAATGAATAAAAAAAAAAAAAATTAATTAAAAGGTATCGCCAACATGGCGGCAGAAATTTAAAAGTCGCCATAGGTATCCTATCGCCATAGGTTCTGCCTGGTTGGTTGTAGGATTTTAAGGCCGATTGACTCCTGATGTGTCCTAGGCCTAGGGGGGAATGCCCTCCGTGGGGGTCTTTCTAAGGGGTCCTAGCCCGTATTTACGCGAGTTTCGGAGGAAACCACGGAAAACTCCGAACGGCTAGGTCGATGAGCGCGACCAGGGATCGAACCCGGCACCTCCCATCTACCAGCTTTGAGCGCAGAACCGCTCGGCCGCTGGTGGGCCAGGTTCTGCCTGGGGAAGTAATGATAATTGGGTCGTCAAACATGAATTTTATTTTGAAACTTTTCTTTGAATGATTAGGCTTAACTATCATCGACGTTCCATCCCACAAAAACTAATAATGGCTTCTGATGAATTTAAATTTAAATTGGGTAGTGACATTCGTATAAAACTTATAAGTTTCAAAATTTAAAAGTAAATAAAAAAAGAAAAAAATTGCGAAACTTTCGCATGGATTTGCTAGTACATTAATATTTTTAGAACACACATAGAAAAAATAACAATATAAAAAGAACTGGGTGACAAATTAAAAATATTTCACAAGAATCCATTCAAATAAAATATATAAAACGAAAATGAATGGCTGTTTAACCGCAATTTTGCACTAAAATTTCATATATTACTTTATTTTGTTTGCCTTTATCAAAAATTCCCCATGAAAATAAACAGTACTAATAACCTAATAAAGAAATGACAAAAATTTACAGATATGGACTATTCAGACAGCAAACAAAACGGTCGCGTTCAGCGATAAATCTATTTCATAAATAGATTATGCAAGTCTAATTATTTTTAAATGAAATAATTAATAAATGACCTCAGAAATATAAGGAAATAAAAAACACCTCAAAAGTTGACACTTGTCTCCAATTCTGTAATTACCGTAATTTCGCGTATATAACCCGTGGCGAAAGGTAACCCGCAGCATAAAAAATTTATTTAAAAATAATTATGACCGAAAGATACTCCGCACTTCTAAAATCACATGGTCGGCAATCGCTGTTTATAATTTTAATACTAATTGCCATTATTTTAATAATATGTAGAAAAAGATACAAATAACAAACAAATATACAACTAAATATAAATAACAAATTTACTTACCTATAATGAAAAAGCAAATAATCATAAGTTAGTATTAATTTTTCTCTCTATATAAATTACTATAAACTGGAGTAATTTCTAATGATTAACACTTTTATTCAATTTATAAGAAAATTACAGATTAATAATAATTTTATTTACAAAATTCATTCAGATCCATCGAAATCGGATTCTTCCGTATCAGAATTAAAATTTTGCGATATTGTTAGAATGATGGGACAGTTCGTCCTCATAATCCTTATTTTCCTCCTCATCAAGTTCCTTTTCACTGTCCCCAATTTCATCGTCATTATACGTTAATAATCCAGACTTCCAAAACAAAAATGAGACTGCTGTTGATCTTCTCCTTGTTCGCGATAGATACCTCGCACCGGGTGATAACCCGCAAAATATACAAAGTCAGGTTTTTTTTTATAAATTACCCGCGGGTTATATACAGGAAATTACGGTAAATAACATATCTTACTAAAAAATGAAATTTACAAATATGTACTTCACCACTGAACTATTAACCAAATTAAAATGAATAAGAATAGAAAGAAATACTATGCTATTTTGAGACGCGATCTAAAGAGGCTATAGGTGGAATATATAAGAGATTAAGTGATTTTTTTTTTTTTTTTTTTTTTTTTTTTTTTACGTTCAATTTGTTTAAGAGGTTAAATAATTTATTAACCCTTTAACGTTCATTGGTTTCGCAGCGAAACCAAACATTTGACATAACTTAAGAATTTTTATGCAGCAGTTTTTTTTTTTTTTTTTTTTATCATTTCCCTCTTTGTTTTGATCAGGTTTTAAACTTTTGTTTCTTTTTTCTGTATACAGATATCGGCACTATTCCAAAATTTAACAAATAATGCTTCAAAGGAAGATAAATGCATAAGTCTCTTGAAGTTTCTTTGTGTGCGCGAGTGCGAATTGCCGATTTGATGATGCACTCATGTCTAGTTTTTTTTTTTTTTCATTTAATGAAAAGCTGGACTATTATTTTCACCTGAAACAACTTTTACGAGTTTTTGTAGTCCATAATGTTTACTTACAAAGTGTTTTATTTATTAAATTAAATATTATTTGAATTTAATAAGGTTAACTTATAGATGCTTCAATCCAAAAATTTCTCAAAAAGGAAAAATGCTAATTTTTTATATTTTAAATATTTATTATTAGCTATGTGTCTAAAAGTCGTTTTTAAAATTAGTTTAGTAATTTTTTAAATAAATTAAGTAGTGAACGTTAAAGAGTTAAATTATTTTATATGGATGCATAAATGATAAAAGTTTTATACATTATAAGAGTGACTCAAATGGGAGGAAAAGAAAAAAAAAAAGATTTTTTTCATATCTGGATTTTTCTTTTCTATTATTTAAAGTTGCAAATTCAAACGTTTGGTGCTGAATAGGAAAGATCGATTGGTGGACTGTACAATCGATTAAATAGATTTCACTGTCAATGGGTTATGAAATAATCGATATTGTGAGTTTTCTCTCCCGTATTTTTGTGCGATAGCCACGCGCAGACAGATTCAGAGTTTTTATATAAAGAAATCGTCATTTTCTTTACTTCTTTTCTCTTCTATTAAAGAATCTGAAGTTTTTATCTTCGCAGGAACTCACCCCTTCTAAAATTCCAAGTTTTTTTTTTTTTTTTTTTTTTTTTTTTCTTCCCTCTTAAACTTTTTCAAAAGATTTCTTTTCACATATATTTTATAGATTTTTGAAGTATTTAATTCACTCAGCGTCTTGGAAAAAAGGAAAATTTTTGTTTTTATTGTATAGTCTTCACGATGTACTAAAACAATAGCCATTTCAGCTTAAAATTAAAAATACTAGCAAACTCGTGCGAAATTTTTGCAATTTCTTTATTTATTTCTTTACTTTTAAAATTTGAAACTTATAAGGCTTAAACCTATTTCACCATCCAATTTAAATTTTAATTCATCAGAAGCCGATTTATCATTGGTTTTGCGGGATGAAACGCTAATGATAGTTAAACCAAATCATTCAAAGAAAAGTTTGAAAATAAAATTCATGTTTGACGACACAGTTTTCATACTTCTCCACACAGCTTTAGTATTCACTTTGGCATAATTTTTTGTTAAAAAAGAAAAAAAAAAAAAAAAAAAACTTATTTTGATCCTTCTATTTATTATTGCATTTTTCAGTCAATTTTTGACAAAAGTTTACATTTTGTTTATATTTTTTAAGTATTGCTAGATTTAAAATGGCGTTGCAAAGATGCAACGTTTAAAAATAGATTTTTCTATAAAATGATCTCATCAAACAAACGTCACCTTATTATTATTATTATTATTAGATCACTGAACAGAATCAGTCCGCGTGCTTAAATACTTCTTACGTATTATTTTTTTAATCCTCGCATATTTTATTAAGTCACAATCCGTATCGTTTCTGCAAAAAATAATCGTAGCTGGTCCATGTTAGAGAAATATTATATATATGGTCAAGCATTAAAAAATAAACCTTGTGACTAATGTGTTATTTCTATACTTAAAAAAAAAAAAACAAGCTCACAATCTATAACTAAGCACTTTTGAATTTTATGTGTATTATATGGTAAAATCAACTGCTCAGTGAACGGGAAAAATGAAGGTGTTTTAACATGTGTAAAACCCTTGTAAAACTCCTATAAAAGCTAAAACAGTGCAGGTTTTTAGAGGTTTTAAAAATATAACTAAATTTTTTTTTTTTTTTTTTTTTTTTGGGGGGGGGGGGGGGGGGAGGAGGGGAGAGGGGGAGATTTTTTTTTTTTACCGAAACGTCAAAGAAGCTTTTTTAAATACCTGGAAATTTATATTAGACCCTAAAAAAGCTTTTAGAAAACCCTGAATTTTAATAAGGGCAACCTAGTCTAAATGTATGTATGTATGTACATATGTATGTGTATACATATACATATTATTTTAAGAAAAGAAATTAAGTAGGAAAAGAAGTTAAACTTTTTAAATCTTGAGATTTCGAAAATCTACTTAATTTATTTCCATTAGCCGTCATATTGTAGAACAATTTTTCTGCAACAGACGAGACAATTTTATCCAAAAAATAATAAAATGATTTGGCGACGAATATGGGATGCAGAAATTTGGCAAGATCACCTGATCTTGTACTGCAGTATGCCCGCAGCTGCCTTGACCTATTTGATCCAAATCTTCTTCCAAAAAGTGCTCTTGTGTGGCCCCGTCAACACAAACTCCATTAAAACATTCTATTTTTGGAAAACAGCGATCTAAGTAGGTTGCGCCCCTTGATCGAATACTGTCGCTTCTCTGGGAAGGATGACGTGGTTACGAACAAATCGATAAAACAACCTTCCCCGCAATAATTTCACTCAGATAATTCGAAACAATGGTTTCTTAGCTGCATTGATTATCGTCTGCTTTTATATGATTGAAGGAATTTGTGGAATAATCGGAAATGAATTTTCCCACATGAGAGTTTATAGAGAAAATTGTGCATGATTCACTTCATTCCGCCATCACGACACAGGGAGAATTTCCCCGTTTATGGATTGCGTAATTTTAGGATAACAAAGGAGAAAAAGAAAAAAAAAGGTACAGCGTATTTAACGATTTTATTTGAAAAAGCATGAATTTAGAAACTAAGAAAAGCATTTGAAAATAATTAAAAAATACATATATTTCGAAAAGGTTCAAGTAAATTTTGAAACTTTTTTCATTAAGAACAAAGATTTTTCTAGTAAATATTAACGTTTACTTGGGGGGAAATATATAGATAAATTTCGAACAAAGAAAAAAAAAAAAAAAAAAAAAGGAGTAAAAACTATTTGTGAAGTCAGCATGCATTCACATAATAAATACAATAAATGAAAATACAATATTTAGGATAATTTGCACAGATTATTAAAAGTAGGTGAAAAGAAAACATCCTACTTGCATAATGTGGATCAATCCAGATAACCAGTAAAACTTACCTAAAAGGGAGAAAAGAAAAGGTTAAATACACTATTGAAAAAAAAAAAAAGAAAAAAAAATTAGAAAATAAGTAAATATAAATGTGTGCAATATATTTCATATTACATAATAAGCAAACACATAAACAAAACACAAACATGCGCTCTATAGATATTGAGAAATTTTAACAAACACCGTTCAAGGTATTTATAATCAGTAATAAAAATTAATACCAGCAAATCAAAATCATTACATTTAAAATTACTTATTCTTTAAAAGATTTCAGTCATTTCAGAGTGTCAATTATTAATGTGTTTGCATCGATTTTATCGATGCATCGATTATTTAGAAGGCTTGAACTAAATCTATACAATTGTTTAATTACACACTGAATTATTGGTCTTTAATAATTATGGTAATAATAATAATATGAACTTTTAATATACATTTAACCATATAATTTTCAGGCCTCGCAGAGTTCCTACAATTTTACCTTTATTTTATGATATTGTCACCAGTACCGCCAATAAGATTTTTTAAAAATATTTATGACTGTTTAAATGCTAAAATATTATGATTAAAAAGTATTGTTTTAAAATTGTGGTCGCAATATAATAAAATGAGTGCAAAATTTTAGAAACGCTGCAAGGCCTGAATTTTTTTCTTTTCAAATTCTTTACGATTTTAGGTCATTTTCGAGATTATGTGAACATTTAGGTGAGGTAAGTTCATAGACCTATTATAACAGTGGACGGATCATTCCATTATTACGGGAATATAAGAAAGTGTGGCAAAGATGAAACAGCTGACTATAGGAAAAAGGTTACCCCTTTTGGCATTTATCGCGTTGTTGGCGATTTTTTGTTTTGAATATAGATATTTATTATCATTTTTAAAAGATACAGCAAGCAAAACTTGTGTACATATTACAGCTGCCAAAATTTATTTTTACCTTGTTATTAACATTTTCCAACAAAGTTCAAAAGCGTTTATGAATTTAACGAACTAAATTTAACAGTTATAAGCATTTTACAAAAATAATTGCTTAAAATGTACGAAATAATATATATATATAATTATTATTATATATAATATATATATATATATATATATATAATATATATATATATATATTTATACATATATATATAAATTCATAAATAAACAAATCTTACCAGTGAAATATAATTCTCGATTTACATAACTTTTAGGGCTTTTTATAGAACATCTAATCACTATTACTTGTCATCAGGGTTCGCAAGGTTTTGGACACTACGGCAAAAACCACGGTATAAACCATCGTTTTTACCGTGCTGTCCAAAACCTTGGTGTCTTAAACTGTTCTAAACTGTCCAAAACTATATTTTTAGTAGAATTATATTTTATTAAAATTATGCAAATATTTGGAAAAAATTACAAAATAATTATCATAATTGTTGTTATGTAACATTTTCCAGTATATTTCATTAAGTTCTAATTATCATAATGTTTAGTGAAAGATGCATATATTAACAATTATAATATTCAAAAGCAAAAATTTATTACTGAAGCTTTAATGGACAAATGTGGATAATTGTATCTCAAATATTGATATTTATAATATTTACACACACATACACAGATATATAAGCAACATGAATAAATATATCAAGAGAACAAAATAATATATATATATATATATATATATATATATATATATATATATATATATATATATAAAAGACTTATAATAAACCATCTTGAAATAAATAATAAAAATGTGCAACTACACAAACACATATAAATATTTTGTATAAATGATAAAATATGTATATGTTAAAGTATTAAATGGTACACACTTTACAGATTTATTTATTTTTTATTAATTTATTAATTTATTTTTTGAGGGGGAGAGGGATATCTGCTGTTTTTGAAAATGCATAGGCTTCTTTGCCTAATTACAACTTTTATATTTTATTTATTTTTGGTATCTTTTAATGTATGTAATTTATGAAAGAACTTTTAATAAAGTAACTTTTAAACACAATTTCTGTAAAATATTGGATATGTAAGTATTTTGCAATTAAAAATAAAAGACAAATTATTCATTTTGAATATCCTATCGTACATTTTTATTGTAAGAAATTTTTTTGAGTCATTAAAATTTTTTATAGCTATTATTAAATTGTAAATTTCTTTTAACTATAAAATGTCTAAATTTTCAGTATAAAATACTTTTAGTTACTAATTGTAATTGCTACTGTAATTGCCTATATGTAGGGAATAGAATTTATTATAATTTTAGGTTTTGGACACTTTCGGACAGATTAAGACGGTAAAAAAACCACCTGTCCTGTCCAAAACCAGTTTCAGACGTCCTAAACTCCAACCCTTCTTGCAATAAAATTTCTTTTAGATTTAAAACAATCTAACTTTTAAAGGGAAATAAAAATTTTAAAAAGAACTTAAAGAAAAAAGAAAACAAAAGATATTGTCTGCGTAAGAGAAAGCAGAGTTTAGAGCTTGGCGAGAAAATTTCAGTGTCACGTGACTTTTTTATACGTGATTTTTGCCACACAGAAAGGTTACCATTGTCCCGTCTACTATTATAATTAGGTAAGTTTTGACGCTTACTTCGAATGGTTTTTGAGATGTCATGCGCGTAAGCGTAAAAAAAAAAAAAAAAAGAAAGGAAAGGAAAGGAATGGTAATTTACATTTTCACTGATGACAGTAACATAGCTGCCAACATTATTATTTTTTAAATCAGATTTATTACTAGTATTTTCAGAAAGGGAATCTTTCACATATATTTTCAACGAATAAATAAAATTAAATAAATTGAAAACATTTATGAAATCTTTCTGGTGTGAAGTCCGACTTAACACCTATGCAGTAAATATTTATTACGCAGTTAAAAAGCTCGGTATTAATTTATTTAAATTAAAATAATCCCTAAGAATGTGAAAATATCAAATTCGATTTATCTGAACATTAACCTGTGCACTAAATAATGTGCATATTCTCCTTTAACACTATTTTAATACATACAGAGAGATATGTTAAAGTTGATGATTGTCTGGATATAGAAGTAGAAAATTTTAAATTGTAATCTACTTTAACATTAAATAGATAAAAATGAATAGATTTATTTATAATTTATTGTAATTTAAGGGGACTCTGAACGTTATAAATCTTTTTTGTAAATTATTGTTTTAGAGTTATGAAAATTTGCATACGTAGGCAATGCACTGAAATATAACAATATTAAATGTACTAAAATTCCTCGAAACATTTTTAAAATGTTATAAAATGAAATTCAAACTTTAAAATTTTTTAAATGTTTCTTGGTAACAAATTTTAAATCCCTCTTCCCATTTTACATTTTTATAATGTAACAGAATCTAAACATATCTAGATTTTTCGGATTGAAATTTTTTTTAAATATTTTTATGCATGCATGCTAAAATTTTATGATAATTTTTAGCATTCACATATAAAAATATTTTTAAAAAATTAACTTGAATGAACAATGAAATGAATACACAAAGTACTACTTAAATATGTGTGGAATATATTGTTCAAGTTTAACAATATATAATAATATACATATAACTATACAAACTATAATAATATAAAATCTAGGGAAAAGGAATTACATATTGACAGGAAACATTTTAATAAATCTGAAAAATAAATAGATTAACATAAAAAAATAAAAATTTGAATTTTATTTTATTATGAATTTTAATACAGTTAATACTGTTATATTTCAATGCATAGGCAAGCAGATTTTCACAATATATATATATATATATATATAAGGTAAGTGCACCAGTAATTGACACTTTTAGAGCAATCTCTGATGTTTTAATGGTTTAGTCATCGGAAAATATTTTTAGAAATCTTAAGTTAGTACATATGGTATGAAAGACATTCAGAACCACATAATGTTAAAATATATACATTTGATAACAATTATTATTATTTTTTTTTTATGAATTTTTATTTGACACCCACTCAATGTTCCAGTAACTGACACTGCCAGTCTTTCATTTTATCAGAAATTGGCACCCTATGTTCCAGTGTTTGACACTGCTAGTTATTCATTTTACCAGTTATTAGCACCCTATGCTCCAGCGTTTGACATAAAATGTCAAAATTCTTATATGTAAAATATACGATTTTATTATTTTTTTTTATTTATTAATTATTTCTGGATAGATGTCAATTACTGGAGCATGGCAATCACTGGAGCACCTACCCTACTATCTTCCTAATAAACAACTATATCAACATAGAAACCAAATGCAGATTAATTCAAACAAGAATTTTTTTTTTTCGTGAATGTCCTGTAATATAAATGAAATAATTCTAAGAAGTAATCATTTTCCAGTAATTAATCCCTTCTTTTATAGATCATCATTGCAACAAATGTGAATTCTGGAAGATGAATGAAAGAAGTTATAGGACTTTTTTAATACAAAGAGATATATGCTTTTGAGGAAGACCTTCTAAAACTGCAAGACCTTCGTGTTTGCTTTTTTAAGATAAATCGAAAATTAAAATTAGATAAAGCAGTTAACACTTTCGCGACCACTGAGGTAGATTCACTTCATTTGAAAATCTGTAACTCCGCCAATGGACATTTGTTTCGCAATTTGTATGTTATTTATTCCTTAAGAATATACTCAATATTCCTATTTGTACAATCAATATACTACGGATACAAATACTTTGATTAGAAAGAGTGTAATTATAATGCATATCCATTTGTAATATAAATGTGAATACATAAAATTTTGTCTTGAAATATTGCAACTTGGGAGAATAACGACCACAGGCGGGCCTTACTGTCAAAGGTTGCGAAAATATTAAGATTTTAAAATTCTAAAAAGGAGGGAGTGACTGCAGGAAAAGAGAGAGAGAGAGAAAGCAATCTATTTTATTATTAGATTATCAATTACAAGTACAGCTTATGCAAATAATAATAATAAAACGTTAATTTTGATTATTTTTTCTACACAAATCATGATTTTACAATCTTATATGTAAATAAAAATATTAAAATAGTCAATATAAACGAAGCATACTTTCTTCTCTTGAAAGTAATATAAGCTCCTTTTATTTTCAATTCGAGGGAATAATTCAAAATGACGTCTTAAAAAGAACCAGTGGACCATTTCTGACTAAATAAATATTTTATCTTTTTCTGTCAAAAATGATTTTTGCGAAATCTCTTAGTTTACACACCTTTTAAAAAAGATTCGACTTTAAATGGAACGCTTTTAAGTTATTTTCTCAGAATTTCATTTTAGTAAAAATCGAAGCACCGAAGTAGATTTTTTGAAAATTCTAAAAGGGATGATTGCAAAAGCGATTTGTACTGTTACAAACAAATTTATTAGAAATAATTACTTTTTTTATGTACTTGCCATTTCTTAAAAGATATAACAGCATTCTTTTTAAAATTTATAATTAAACATTCACCACAGAATTGTGAAATTTCGATTCCAATGAACAAAAGATCATTGACTATGAAGATACAATGTTTAATAAAGAGGGAAAAATTAAATTACCTTTCACAAGTCTGATTAATTAAATCTCCAGAAAGCAATAGAAACAAATAGTTAATTTTAAGACAGTAATAAAACAAATTTTAAGCATTAAAAGATTGTGGGATAATTTAACATAAATGACATTTCACATAAAAGGTTCGATCAGGTCTTATGAAATAAATGTTTTTTAAAATTTTTATTAATTTTTGAAGAAAAAAAAAAATAATAATCGAATAAAATCTTTTATTTTAAACAATCACTTTGTATAATATTTAATATCAAGTTAATAATTTTCCAGTGAATCAAGTATGGGCAGTTCATTTGATAAATACCTAAAAGACTGACAAAAATAAATAAAAAAACAAAAAAAGGTTTATTTTTATAAAAACAAAATTTTGTGAAATATCTGTTTTTAGAAATTTGAAGTTTTTAAGAAAGGCCCATTTTAAAAATTTTAATTTTGTGAAAAGGCTTATTTTATGGATCTGAAAAGACCCTTTTTCTGAAATGTAATTTTGTGAAGGGTATTTTTCAGGATCGACTCCTGGTGTGTGTAACATTACATATGCATTTAATGATACAAAAACAGCAGCAATGCATGAAACAGCAATACAAATGCAAGATATAAATCCAGAAAATCGTTATTAAGAGAATTGAAGGAGAAATTAAAACATAACAAAAAAAAATCGTAAAAGTCACTTGCCAGCGAAACTTAATAATATTAAGAGGAATAAAAAGACCAATAAATAACCCACAAATGTGAAATGTTTCATCAGGGACGATAACGTTTCAGAAGGATTAAAAGCGCAGGGTTTTGAACGAAGATTTCTAATCATATAATAATAATAATAATTCATCCTTAAATTGATCAAACACCAGGAAGGAAGACAAAAATTACTGAACGAAGAACCACATGTGGAAAAGAAGCCTTATACAACAAGGCAAAAAATATGTAAAAAGTAAATATTCATAGTTTCTGAAACACTGGTTAGAAAATTAATAAAGTATATAAATGCAATAGCATTTATGTGGTTGACCTATAAGTAGCTATATAAATGTTAATCAAAAATACATATTTTTAATTATTTCAACCATCATTAATGGAATTTTGGAAATGAAAATTGAAATGATTTCTTGAAATTCTGGAGAATGAGAATTGCAACAGAGCAAAGTTACCAGTCAGAAAAGAGTTAAGATGTTAATATCGGATAATTAATATGAATTGTGATTTAAGCAATAGACAGTGTAGAAATAACACATTTTTAACGCCACACTGACTGATACAATTCAGACATGCATTGACACATACGTACACATAACAAAGAGAAAAGAAAGGAAAAACTTACACACGTTCAATATAAAGTCTGTCATGATAATAATTAAATAAATTTAAACAATCTAAGACTGTTGGCACATACTGATAAATTTATCGAGTGTGTGAAAAAGATATTACGATTGAGCTCGTTGAATCCAAATACTACAAAGTGCATAGAATACTTTTAAGTTAAAAATCATTTTCTTTCTTTCTTTCTTTTACTCTTTTATTTCATTCTTTTATTCATTTCATTTCTTAAAAAAAAAAAAAAATAAAAAATAAAAAAAAATAAAAAAAATCTCTGATGATTTGAAAAAACACTGTCTTCCCCAAAAAATCTTTTAAAAACTATTTTTGTAAATAATATTCACCATGTACGTATTAGAAAAAATATAGAATTAATAAAAAATATATATATGTATATTCCTCAGATGCTTAGTCAATCAACTTTTAAAGAAAAGGCAGTAACATAATATTGTAAATGAAAATTAAATAGCAAGTAATAATGTCCAACATAAAACACTCAAGTCTGATTATTTTTCGAAAGACGTCTAGAACATCTAATGATTGGCGAAAAGACATAAATGAAGACGATACGCAATAACTATAACATCTTACGGTGTACCTCAGTAAGAAGTCTTACTTTCTGTCTTTTGTAATCAATCCATAATGTTCTGTTATGTCTTTAATCTTACCCTTATCTTTCAAGCGATTCTCACTATCGAAAGCCATTCAACCCAACCCTTTCCTTAAGACAACGCCCAAGTAACATCTGATACAGTGAACTGTCAATTCCTATAGCGACAAAAGACGGGAAATGAAATATAGATTTTCATGTCATTAGTCAATTATAGGTCCTCTCCCCGGAAGAGAAATGAGGGATGGGCGATATTTGTCCGGTAACGAGAATATTGTAATTTGGTGACGCTGAAAATCATAAAGAACGCGGAGAATTCCGTGAAGTGGAATTTCCAAATGATAAATCCAGTAATTTTGATTACTGAAGAACACAATCTAACTAAGCATTCATTATTGAATGGAACAAAAGGTCGTGATTAGAAATATGCGGAAGAAACTTTTCTGGAGAATATTTTAAATGCAAAAGGATAGATTTGGTCTAATTGCATTTCCAGAAAATGATGCGGGAACATTTCTATATTTTACCAAGCACTGAATGACTTCACATTATAGGGTAAGAAATAATATCGTACTCACAAAGAAATTACTTTTTTCCTAAATTATTTTTGTAGTTTTTCCTTATTTTGTGGATAGAAGAGAAGATTAAAAAGGATTGCGAAACAAGAGCTCCAATTTAAAATAATAATGAAAGGAAATAATTTCAATTTTCTTTTATATTTCAGAAATTAGTCAATAAGGCAATTTAGATTCAATTTTACAATGAAAACCAGTAGAAATAGATAATTCACTAGTTAAATGCTTTTCTTTTATATTTTCCTAAAATACACAACATTATGTATAGTTAGAAAAGAACAGAAAGAAATTATTTTAAAAGCAGAGCAAAAAATCACAGCTATTGACGCACTTACGATTGGATTAAAATAGAATTACTTAAATAAAATGTATTTTTAATAAACAATATTAATTATTATTAGAATGTTAATAAAACTGATTTATTTTAGATGAAGAATTCGGAAATTTCAGAGGACTACAATATATCGTATTTGTAAAATGATATTGAATGTAAATGTGAAGAGGGAAATGAAAACCACCACCTATGAAAAATTTATTTTTATTTTTATTTTATTTATTTATTTATTTATTTTATTTTTTTTCAA
Organism: Salticus scenicus; assembly: GCA_963930645.1. Classification (NCBI taxonomy): domain Eukaryota; kingdom Metazoa; phylum Arthropoda; class Arachnida; order Araneae; family Salticidae; genus Salticus; species Salticus scenicus. The sequence continues at coordinate 86,810,133 of OZ005652.1, forward strand.
TACTGAAAACAATGCTGTTGTCACTGCAGGTGTAATTAGATGTCATTAGATTTGCCATTTGATTCAATTCTCACTATTGGAAATCACGAAATGGTACACAGAGGCGGAAAAATTGGAAAAATACACAGTGCTCGAAAATAAATTCACAGAGTAAATGGATTTTGATTAATTAAAAATACCAATTAAATTTCCTGAATAATAATTAAATCAATCTTCTTGACTTAATAACATGAAGCAAATTCATTTCGATCAGATGAATGCATTTTTAAAATCGAATAATTTGACTATGTAAATTTGAATAAAATATTTGAGTAAAAATGATTTTACGAGGGAATTTTCTTAATAGTTTTAAGCTATAGAATATATTGATGTTTTGACTGTAAGCAGATGTCCTGTATAAGAAAGTGTTGAATACAGCAAAACTTCCGATTATTCGCAAAACTAGGAGACTTGACAAATGCGGATAAGTGAATTACGCGGATAATCCACATATAGGAGGGGGAGGGGGGATCACACAATTTAACACAAAATGATTTTAAATGACTTTTCATTTACAGGAAGAGTAAACACATATAATTATGACTCACGATTTTTTTTCATTCCTTTAGTTGCTTTACTTGTATTTGGTGAAAAAAATGGTCGATTTTCATTTATTTATTTCTCATGTCAAAGCACTTGCATTCCTTTAAATACTGAATGGGCCCACCAGGGCCCAATTAAAAAAAAAAAATTCTAGACTATAAGCACAACCTGGTTAGTGATGCTTGATGAACACAGGTTTTGTTAAATTTTTATTTTGGCTCATTACATTTAGTACTGCATGCAGATTGTTCAGTTTGCAAAATTGCAATTTTGAAATTATATTACAAAGATTGAACAGATGTAGGGGTGAAAAAAATGTTGTTAAAGAAAGGAAAAATTTTTATACCCCCGCCCTTGGGATAAGGAAAAATCACATATACATGTGTTTCAGTTAAATTTATTAAAAAAATTATTCTTTTTATTAAATTTCTAAAATTAATGTCTAAAATAACACTCAAATTATAATTAACATCTTTATGTTTAGAAAAATATTTATTATTTACTAATTTTGATGTAACTGCGGCTGAGATAAAGTAATCTGATTTTTTTAATTCATTAATGACTATGAGAAAAGGGTTTTTCACAAATCACTACTTCTATATTTCTTGCTATTCATATACATTTATATATAAGATATTCTCGTAAAACAATTTTGGATCTCAATCCACATCAGCAGACAATCAAGTAGTACTGAAAATTGAGAAAGCACGGAGAAAAGAAAAGGTGTTGCTGTCGGAAAGATGACGCAAGATTTATATTTGCAGAAAGACCACCTTTTTTTAATACATTAAAGACCTTCTGAAATCTAATAAACAATGTTGCGAGTCAGTCAAACACAGGGTTGGAAAAAACTCGGGTATTTTCAGAAAAAACCACCCCAGTGGGTTTTATCAAGGTTTTTTCAGAATATTTTTGGGTTATATCAGAGTTTTCAGGAATATTTTCTTCCTTCTTTTTTTTTTTTTTTTTTTTTTTTTTACATTAAGTATATCATTCATAATAAGATAATTTAAAAAATTAAATATTAATTATTCATTAACATTAAAATTTTAAAAATTTAATTTAAAAAATTTCTAAAGTCTTTTTTAATTTAATTTAAAAATTTCTAAAGTATTTTTATAATTAATTGTTGTTCTTTAAATATTCGAAAATTCTGTTTATCTGCCCTTTACAACAAAAAAATGGATTTTAATAATTCTTTATTAAATTTTTCATAATCTTTAGATTCTCATAAAATATTTTTAATTATAGTCCCTCTACATTACCAAACAGTGTTGCACTGTAAGTTTTCAGTTTTTTTTTTTTTTTTTTTTAATTTAAATTTTATTTATATTTTACATTCCTTGAGTCCCACAGTTTTCTTTGTATTAATAAACAACTCTTATTTTGCTTATATACATATATATATATACATATAAAATTTTTTTATTCTGTTTTAATAATATAATTATAATTTTTTTCCATGGCAGATTTTTCAGGGTTTTTTTTTTTTTTTTTTTTTTTTTTTTTCTTTTATTCTACAGAGCAGTTTGAGAACCTCAAATATTTCTGAAAATTCTTTGTTCATGTTCTAATAATGTATACAATATTTGTTTTATATTTATATGTTTATTGTAAGTTAGATAAAAGTGAAATTTTAAATAAGGATTTTGAAAAAAATCCACTTGGGTTTTTTCTTGGGTTGTTTCAAGTGCGTTTTATTGAAAAAACCCACCCGAGTTTTTTCGGGCCGGGCAAAATCAAACCAACCCTGGTCAAACCGGTATAAAGCACATGTAATAATTTAAAATTAGTGAAAAGTATGTGTGACCATTTGCATTTTATAGTGCATAGAACAGAAAACGGCAGGAGCTTTTACATTGACAAAAGAAATTAAATATATATATATAGAGAGAGAGAGAGAGAAGAATCACAGGTGCGATAAATTAATTACCTAATTCGAATTACACCGAAAGATTTAAAAAACAAACTTCCAATAGCAATAGAGCAAATAAGATATGTAAGGAAAATACTTTAAAACTTGAAAGCAAACAAAGCAAGAACGAATGAAATAAATATATTCAAGACTAAGATAAACATAGTATAAGGTATTCATTAATTGATAGCTTAACTTAGAAATAGCACGAAAGTACATTTGCTTAAACAAAAACAATTAAAATAAGGACATAAAATAAACAACTACACAGAAAGATTTGTTTCCGCCTCCTTTTGTAAAATTAATTCGTGCTATTCAAGTGCTGAACAAATAGTAAAGATGAGTTGAACAAATCTTCGCTATAGTTGACAATTTTAATAAAGTCTAACGAAAAATTTAAATAAAATGCGTAGCTAGTATACCCCCCCCCTCCCCCTCAAATATAGATCTTTCCTTATCATATAATAATAATAATAATAATAATAATTTTTAAACATTCATCAAAGTTAAATAAATAAATAAAATATTAACAGAAAAATATAAAACAAAATCTAAGCATCGATTTACGTTTTTATTGAATTATTACATGCAGAGTTTTTCAAATCATTTGTCTAAAAACGTAAAATAAAATAAAAGTTAATTAAATTAAAATCGTAACAAGAGCTGTAATTTTGATACTTTTAAAATTAGAAATTGCTGTTTAATAATAACTATGACAGAAACGACAATAAGATGAGTTAATTCAATTATTGAATTTCTACAGATGGAAAAGTAAGGCGATCTATCATCTTTATGCTTTTCAAAACGTTTAAAAATTACATTAATGTATTGATAAAGTAATTAACTTAACTGATTACCTGAAAAACGAATGATGAAGGATTATTTTTAACCACTTGCCTGTTTTGCCCGAACGCCGTTCGAGTATACTTGAAATGTTGAAATGACAATCGCTCGGGCAATCTTTTTTGTACTCTAATTCATTGATTTGCCGTATTTTTTTGCTTGTTTAGTGTGTAATGCTTCTAACAGATGACTCTAGTAGTCCCAGTAAAGTTAGAATTGCAAAACAAGTCAAAAGCGGTTTAAAAGGTTAGATTTTATTGCCAGTGATGCCAGATTGGGGATTTTGTCCCCATTTCGGGGATTTTTGAGGCTTCTGGGGACAATTTTGAGGACCAAATGTTTGTGGGGACTTTTTTGGGGAATTCTAAAACTTTTGGGGACAAATCTGGGGAGTTCAACTTGCTGTCAATGTTGGCAACGTTATGATTTATCCCTACAGAGACTTTCAATAGCTTTATTGTTATTTGGGATTTTTTTTTTTTTTTTTTAAATTGCCTTCATTTGGGGAAAACTCTCAACTTAAATCATAGAAAAATCTGCTTGATATTTAAAAAAAAAAAAAAAAAAAAATTCCCCTTTTTAGGAGAAATCAAGTTGGGGATTTTTTCGGAAAAGAAAAAAAAAAAAAAAAAAAACCCTGATTTTGGGAAAATTGAAGACCTGTTTGGGGAAATAATTTTCGACCGTTTGGCATCACTGTTTATTGCATTCTTGTATGCGAGTGAAGTCGCGAATTTTCAACAAGGCAATGTTTTGCGTGTTGCTCGAAAAAAACGATTTTTGAAAACGGATGAGGAAAGAAACGCGATATTTTTGTCCAGATTGTGATGTTAGACTAGGCTTAACTCCCTGCTTTAAAATTTACCATATAAAAACTGAATTTTAAAAGAATAATTATTGTAAGTACAATAAAACATTTTCGATTCTATCATCCATTTTTGTAAAGTGTTCTTTCCAGTTCGTCTCTTTCTTCTGAGAATAGTCAACTTCAAGGAAAAATGTATTTTTTCCAATGAAAATAAAAATTAGCATAATTCCTTAAATTCAATACTTGTTCTGACTGCTAATTTGAGTTTATATAACCAATTTCACCATAAAATTGTACATCAAAAATATGTTTATTTTTTGACATAATATGACGGAAAAAAGAAACAGAAGGGGTGATTGTGACTCAAAGGTAAAAACCCTGAAAATTAGAGTCTCAAATTAAAAAAAAAAACCCAAAATATCAAAAAATACTGAAACTATTTAGGCTAGAAGCCCTAAATCCTTTTACATTTCTTTCACATATCACCTGGATATCAAATGAATACCAGTGCAATCATGCAAATCAACCAGTGCAGTTTACATACCAGTGAAAGAAAAAGTAACTTTATAGGAAATATGAAAACACAGATGGGTTAGAGTAAAAACCCTGAAATCAGGAGTAAACCCTGAACACAAACACCCCTGAAACAGTTAAGTGGTTAATGAAAAACTGGATTCTAAGGAATGATTTTTCTAGGAAATATATATAAGTCGTTAAAGAATATTTGATTTCATATTAGTTTGATTTATAAAAAATATCCAAAATTTTGTAATTAAACTTCCAAATGATGCCTAACTGAAACACGTAAGCAACTTAGAAACAAACAAATAATAATAATAATAAAATCAAAATCATTCGATGGTATGCGCACCCATTTCCATAAGATAATTACTAAAGATCGTGAAACCTTCATAATTTAACATTTATAACTTTTAGTACCAAGTTGTAATACAAAATTTTACTACACTTAAGAGAGATTAATGCTTCGAGAATATGCAAATTTATTTTCCTAAGTATATTATTATCGTGTCTGTAAAAAAATAACAGAATATGAAACATTTTATGCAACAGCATTTTAATGCTAGTTGTAAAAAAATTTAATAGCCTTGTTATCATAGTTAAAATAAACTAATTATCTTTTAGAAGAATATTTTAAAATTCTTTTTACGAAGATATGAATTTTAAACAGCTTAAGAAAAAATTCAGATACAGTATGGAGCATTTTTTTTTTCAATTAACTACAAAGCATTTAGTTTAGTTTTACTAAAAGTAAGTTTTAAATTTTGAGTTAGTGGCCAATGTTAGTATAATTAGGATATAAAGCTACTAATAGTAAATCGAATCCAGGATAAGTTTTTCAATTGTTATGTCCAGAATAATTATTAGGAATTAAAAGTTTACATTTATGATAAATTTAAAAAAATAAAAATATATTCCAACAAAATAAGCCATTTTATACTTTCAATTTAAACAGAATAAAATCAACCGATTTAATACATAATAGCAACTTTGACTAAATGCAGTTTTTACGGCTCAGAGAGCAACTTACCGACTTTTTTTTTTTTTTTTTAATGATACAATAAATTCCTGCATGTCTTCATATACACCTGTAAAATTTGTCAAGTGAAATTATCGCTCACAATTAAGGCTGAGATAAGCAAAAAGAAAAAATAACTATAGACATTCAAATCAAAGATTACAATTTTGTTGACAAAAGCCTTATGTAAGAGCAATAAAAACATTGTTTTTCTTCTACAGTCGATGAAAATAGAACAAATCATTATGCTTTAGTATTCAGTCATTGACATGGATAGGTAAAATATTTATTTGATTAGCTAATGTACTACACACACACACACACCAAAATACTGAAACATTAAATAAAAAAAATGCTGAATTCAGCTATAAAATCTCATTCCTGTACAACAGTGTTGCCAGATTGGGGATTTTGTCCCCATTTTGGAGATTTTTTGGGCTTCTGGAAACAATTTTGGGGACCAAATGTTTGTGGATAATTTCGAGGGGAGTTTTGAAATTTTTGGGGAGAAATCTGGGGAATTTTTCAACTTTTTTTTTACTTATTTTAGTCTACCTGTTAAGCTTACAGCATTGCCAATTGTAAGGATTTGTCCTTATGCGTAGGAGCTTTTAACAGCTTTCTTCAGCACGTAGGAGCTTTTAAAGCTACTTCTTCCCAGAACATCCACAGAATATCCTGAAGATGAAAGTACACCTTGCATACATCCTCAGAACTAAAGTACTTTATACAGATTTAAAATTTTCCAATAACTAGTGTGTATATAAAAGTTATTTTTATACACGGGGATTTTTTTCAAAAATGAGCGTCATTTGGGGGAAAATCTGGGTTTAAATCTGCTAAATATTTAAAAAAAATTTGTAAAAAAATTACTTTTTTAGTAAAAATTTAGTTGGGGATTTCTTTTTTTTTTTGGAAAAAAACCCTGATTTGGGGGAAATTTGAAAGCCTGTTTGGGAAAATTGACTGTCGACCATCTGGCAACAGTGCTGCGAACAGACTTGACAAATTACACACCAGATTAAAAACATTTTTGAAATGACAATAGAGTTTCTTTTTTAATTGTATTTATTTTATAAAATTTCTCACTATATTTTTCAATTCATACTGTATATTTGATTTTTAATAAAATTAGATAAATATTAACTACTATATCTCCAATTCAGTTTTATAAAAATATGGCATGACTCATAAAAGAAATACGTAATCTGTAAGGAGGTTTCATTTGATCTAACTTCTGCCACCTTAAGATCATAGATATGGTAATAAGACATAGATTGATCATTAAGGGGGGGGGGGGAAGTGATACCTTTTTTACTCGGGAAAAGACGGCCATTTTACTCTCTTATGGATGTATTGAATATACACGGGAATACACACAGGTAATTTAGCAAATAAAATTTATGCACTAAAAGAGAATGAAAAACTCCAGATACCCCTTTTTCTTTCTTTCTTTCTTTTCTTTTCTTTTTCCTTTCCTTCCCCCCCCCTTTTTTTTTTTTACTATACTTTAATATACTCATGTATCTGCACAAAACTGTCTTCCTTTCGGCATTTATTATTATATTTCTTTGAGATAAAAATCGCCAGCATTCATCAAAAGAATAATTTTAATAAATTATAATTTAATAAACTATTTGTATAGCGTAAATTTGCATAGGATCATATGGAAGAAAGTCTTGTGGTGGCCACAACATACTAGTTATACTATATTAAAACTTCCGCGGCTGCTAACTACATTTAAAAGAATTTTGAGAATTCTATATTACTTACTAACATAAAATCTTTAAAAATATTAACATTTTAAAGTATTCCATTACATATGAAGACAGTAATTATTTCATAATAATAACAAAGCAACTGATTATAAAAATTATATTTTTCATAAATTACTTGAATATAACTTATTTATGGAAACTGATCCCATTTCTTTTCATATATTTATCAGAACACTTAAAAGCCGCGCAATATTTCGGCATTTTCAAAATTCATTACCATTCTATTCTATTACTATTTTCGAGTTTAAACTCTCTAATTATTGATGCCAAAAACCCTTTTCGGCATCAAAAATCTTTGCTTCTTAACATGATGGGGATGATAGATCTATATAAATTACTATATCTATGCCTAAGATGCATAAATCAAACTTTTACAAAAGTAATTATTTTTGTTAATAACAAAAAAAAGTCTTATAATTAATATTTATTTAAAATTTTAAAATGTTCTGAACTGTACACGCAAACTTAGCCTGTGAAAGCTTGCAATGTAATAAATTTCAAGAACATCTTTAAAAATTAAATTTCACTGAAATTCCCTAGCATGGAATTTTAATTAATACTTTTCAAGAACATAATAGTAATTATATAAAGAATCAGTTATTTAATTAAAGCTTTTAAAGAAAATTTCCCCAATAAGGCGTTTAAAAAGACATTTAAATAAGGTAAACACGCAGACAATTATTTAAAGAAATAATAAATCATAAGCCTGAAGTCGAATTATCGCACAAATTTTTAAGCTTTAAAAGAGAAACAATGAGTAATTGTTTACACAACTACGTAAACTCTTTATTTCATGTAAGAAAAAAAAAAGGGGGGGGGGGCTTGAACACGGAGACTTTTGAAAAGAAAACTGAGTAAAATATAAGACATTAAAAAATAAATAAATAAAAATTAAAATGACAGCAAGATTAATAGTTAAGTTAAGGATATGAAAAGACTACTTTTTTTATAAACCACAAGTGTAAAGAAAACCTCTAAAAGAATCATGATATAAATGAAAGCGTGTATGTGTGTATAATACACAAACACATAATATTAAAGAACTAAGGATTAAAAGGTGTAATAATCTTGGCATTAAAATTTCTAAAATATTTTTTTTTTTTTTCTTTTCTACTTAATATGTTAGCTTTTGTTTTTTGCGATTTTTAGTTCCCTTTTCGACGACAAAATACACTCGTTAACGAAACTGTACACTGTTTAAATATATATATTTATTTATTTTAAATGTCCCTTGATACTTAAATATCTTTTATTATAAAAAATAATAATAATGCTGTTTCTGTTATTGTATTAATATTTATAAGAATTTGAGCGGATAATACCTGACCTCGCTGACAGCCGTGACCCTCTATTCGAAAATTTGTTTTCATAATTACTCATAACTTAATGTATTTTTTTTTTTTTTTTGCATTTTCACCTTTAGAAAATTCACAATCGTTAAATTAGTACTCATTTTCCAAAAATTGTTTTATTTTTTTAATTTTTAGTATTTCAATTTTGTGGCTAAAAATGAGAAACATGTACTTGGTGAAAAATTTGAACTCAAAATTAAAATAATAATAATTTTTTTGGACAATGAGTACTATTTTAATGACTGTGAATTTTTAGAATGTGAAAACAAAACAAAAAAAAAAAAAAAAAAAAAAAAAACCATTAGGGTTATGAGTAATTACGGAAACAAATTTTCTCATAGAATAACATAGACCATGGCTGTCGGCGAGATTAGGTATTATCCGCTCTTAAAAGCCAACGATGAAAAATATTTTATATTTCAGCTTACATTATACAAAATCAAAATGTTTAAATACAATTCTGTTATGTAAGTTAAAATTTCAGACTTTCAACTTGTTTATGAAATAAGGAATTTTATAAAACTTTAAATTACGGCTTAAAATTTTTCTGAAACCGTGATATATTTTACACCTGACTTCCCAACAATAATACAATGAAAGTTACTTTATTTTTTTTCTATGTCAAAACAATATGCTAGGTAATATTCTCTTTATTTATTGAATATTTTTGTTCTATAAAACACACATTTTTGCTATTAAAACACAACAGAAAACACGTACAAAGGCATGTTTAATAGAGAAATAAAACTTTTAAACCTACTTCATTAAAATAGGTTTAATGTTACGAAATAATTTTATGACCTCTAAATTGTAATTTAAATTCAAATACCGTATATATGCCCTTTAAATTTTAATATCCTTCCTCTTCCCACATATATATCTTTTGCTAATTGCAACTCTCTCGAAACCTTTAAAATTTTAGTATTCTTTATCTCATTTTAATATATTAATGAGACATACGGATTATGTTTAATTTTAGTAAATCTTTGATCATGTATCATTCTTTCTTTAACGTAATGGAGATCTAAAATAGCATGTTATGTCTTTTTGATAATTCAGTTTCTTTTCATCTTGCAAATAAATGCAGTTCGCCGCCATTTACAGGGTGGGAGGAAAGTTCTTGCACAATTTTTGTCAAGCTATTTTAGCCCATTATAAAAATGTATTTTTTGTATTTTTTGTTGATATTTATTACTTGCCCATACAATTTTATGAATTTGCAAAAATATCTCTTTTTTTTTTTACAAAAATATGTCTACAAAAGGTAAAAGAGAAGCAATAATTGGCCTTTGGAAAGATGGATTAAGCGTTGCAAGCATAAGTAAACTTCTTTCGGTACCAAGAAGAAGCGTTTATTATGCTATTAACTGATATAAACAGTTAGGTACATTCTGTGACAGACCTAAATGTGGTAGGCCAAGGTCAGCTGATACACCAACCAATAGAATAAAATTAGAAACAGAATTCGAAGAAATCTTGAACGTTCTCTTAGAAAACTCGCTAAAGATATTAAAATCAACACTTGGTCTGTTAGAAACATTGCTATAAACAAGCTACATCTTCACCCTTATAAATTACGCAAAGCACATTTTTTTAATGACAAAATGAAAGCAACCCGGCTTAAACAATGCAAAGTTTTAAAACGCTTGATCGCAAACGGAAGACACTGTCAAGTTCTCTTCAGTGACGAAAAGAAATTCACGATAGAAAGAGCCCATAATCATCAAAATGATAGGGTACTAATACGTAAAGGGACAAGAAACAATTTCAACGTGTTCAGATCCCACTATCCAGCTTCATTAATGGTTTGGGCAGGAATTCATTCTTCTGGTAAAACTCCTCTGATTTTCTTGGCTAAAAACGTAAAAATGAAAGCAAAGTTTTATCAAAAAGGTGTCTTGGGACCAGTAAAAGCATGGGCTAATCGGCATTTTAAAGGAAATTCCTAGACCTTTCAACAAGACTGAAAAGCAGCTCCTGGAGCAAAATCAAGCCTGGAATTTGCTGAAAAGAATTTTCCTAACAGTTGGGGGAAAGATATTTGGCCCAGTAATTCCCCTGATATAAACCCCTTAGACTACTAAATCTCGTCCATTCTTGAAGATAAAGCTTGTAAGAAGAGGCATGCTTCAATTCAGTCCTTAAAACGAGATTTGAAGAGAGCGTGGAATACAATTACTCCTCAGATGCTAACGAGCATCGTTGATGATTTTCCCGAACGTATTAATTTATGTATTAAGGCAAATGGAAGTCATTTTGAAATGTAACTCATCTGTTTATGTTATTTCGACAACAGAACTTTTATAATTTATAATTTATTAATTTGCTTTTTTTTTTTTATATATATATATAAGTAATAAAATATTTTGATTGTGCAAAAACTTTCCTCTCACCCTGTATTGCATTCTTAGTCTCACAAACGGTACATTAATTTGCTAAAAAAACTTCCGCCTTCCCACCAAATCATATTTCGGCGAGGCTTGGGTTTCACTAATAACCGTTTGATTCAAAAATTGAATGTGTTTATACATAAAATAATTACAACCATTTTTTCTTTATTATTTTAAATTTGGCTTCGATTGTAGTTTTGGCGAAATTAAAGAATGATTGGAGACGAAGCGGAGCTGGAGCATCACGCATCACTTCCCAGCAACATCATAGCTCAGTGGGCTCCCACTCCAAAATATTAAAAAAATTTAATTCTAATTATCCACTGATAATTTCATAAAAATGGCCACCTAGGGTAAATGCACCAGTGATTGACACTTTTAGAGCAATCACTGATGTTTTTAATGTTCTAGTCATCAGAAAATATTTTTAGAAATCTTAAGTTAGTACATATGGCATGAAAGACATTAAGAACCACACGTATGTTAAAATATATACATCTGATAACAATTATTTTTTTAATGAATTTTTATTTGACACCCACTCAGTGTTCCAGTAATTGACACTGCCAGTTTTTCATTTTATCAGTAATTGGCACCCTATATTCCAGTGTTTAACACTGCTAGTTATTGATTTTACCAGTTATTAGGACCCTATGCTGCAGTGTTTGACATAAAATGTTAAAATTCTTATATGTAAAATATATGATTTTATTATTTTTGTTATTAATTATTTCGGAATTACTGGAGCATGCCAATCACTGGAGCACCTACCCTATATGAAAATAAAATATGAAATAAAACTGATTTTTCGTGATTATCTACAAAAATGCCTGGGATTGTGTTATTGACGGTGCACTTCGCAAGAATTCTAAAACTGTTTTTAAAAATTAAACTTCAATAACAACAGCCAACAAAAACTTATTTCACAACAGAAATTTTCTTAATGATGTGCGATTAACGGCCAGGATTTGTTTTGGAAATTAAAATGCTCTCTCCTCAACAGCTAAGGCTAGTATTATTCTTTGGGAAAATTTATTTACATAAGTATTTAATGCATTTTTTTCAAATTCCGTTTGGGCATTCAGAAAATTCAAGATCGTTAAAGTAGTACTGTTTTCGAAAAATTGTTTTTTCACATTTTGAAATGTCTAAATGTCTTTTTAAAAAAAAAAAAAAAAAAAAAATATAATAAAGATAAGGAAAAAAAAAAAAAAAAAAAAACTTTGAATCATAGAGCTCTTATCAATGTGCATAAAATTTTTAAAGTGATAATGACGTGAATTTTTGTGAGATGATTTAACTTTTTATAATTTTTTAACGTTCACGTTTAATTAAATGTATTTATTTTTATGTCGAAAGAAAATGAACTCGTATTTTTATTTATTTATTTTTTTTTTTGCAACAATTAAATTATAGCTAATATTTTAATGGCTATTTTAACGCTATTAGGATGTTATTATTTTTATATTTTAATTAATTAAAAGAAAACTAATCAAAAATTCGAAATTCGGACTTCGAAGTATTGTGTTGTCACCGGGTTCTGAGCTACTGTGAAAGTTTCAAATGTCTAGCTAGTAGGGAAGTTAGTTCAAATTCGATTGCAAGATTTGTACCGGACAAACAAACAAGAATCGTAGTTAATGAAAACATGGTAAGAAAAAAGCGAAAAATGCACTTCCATGAAAAATGTAACGTCAGTCAGATAATTCTGCTTCCACCAACATTTTCTAACAATGATCACTCTCCTATTCAATTTAAATAATCACAGTAAATATAATATTAAAAATTTCTGTATGGTGATACTGGTGGCAGAAAAATAGGAAATTTCATACTTTTGTGTGACTGATGTTACCTTCTTCCAGGGATGTTACCTTCTTCCCTTAATTATTCAACTCAAAAATGAAATATTGAAAAAAAAAAAAAATAAATAAATTTTAAAAGACGAACACTAATTTAGGAGTTGTGAATTTTCTGAATGTGAAAAAAGAATTAAAAAAAAAAAAAAAAAAAAAAAAAAAAAAAAAATAGGCATTGAGTAATTGCGGAAACGAATTTCCCCATAGAATAACATAGGTCTTGGCTGACTGTTAGATTAAGTACTGTCCGCTTTTAAGGAAAAGTTGAGAAGAATTATGAGGTAAAGCAATTTTCTTCTCATTTGGATTGAAAATAGAACATTGTTTTAATAAAAAGTGAAAGAAACAATGAATAAATCTGACAAAAGTATCGCTAAATGATTGCCGTTTCTATACCATTTCTTAAATTACATAATGCTGCCGCAAATTTTTAAATTTTATAATTTTATCGTTACTATTAATTAAATTAAAAGTTCGGCATCTTATTTCATTCGATTTAGCACATTTATAATACGGTTATTAAGTCTGTACAATCTGCCATCAAAGTGCGTCTTTCAATCGTGCTTCATAAAGGAAGGCTATTTTAGGAACGTGTTCTAAGGTCATTACGTCATTCAGATCGAACTCCTTAGTCTCTCGGATGACGTTTCAAATGACAAATCGATACATTTGAGAGTGGTTTTCGCTCTCTTTCAATTACACATTAAGTTTTCCACAATTTAAAGCAACTAGTCAATCGCTTACTTGAAACACTTTCCATGTTTAAAGTGTTTGTTTATATCACAATCAATCAATATATACAAGTACCCGCAGCTTATTAAAATCACATTCGTTGAGACAAAGTAATTTTATTAAACGGTTGATTTTTATATCCGGCGAACATTCTTGCACTCAAGAAAAAATTACTACTTTCCTGAATTTGGGAATAAATTCCAATAGGTAACGAATAGTGGAGTTAATAAACAATATAAAACAATTTTTGAAAGATAACTGATTAATTGTTCCTCCAAAATAAGTGAATTAAACGCATCCCACTTTTCGATGCGCTTTTCTTTTAGGAAAATCATCATTTCTTTGCCGAAAGTTCACGCTTTTTCTTTCAAATTTAAAATCTTTTCGTTCACACCTCCTACTTTTCAGTTATTTCAAAATAAGAATTTGAATTTTTTTTTTTTTATAATATATATATATATTGTATTTTATTTTATTTTTCATTAAAAAAAAAAAAAAAAAAAAAAAAAAAAAAAAGTAAAATAAATAATTTGTTAAGCGTGTATAAATGACATTTTTGCTGCTGAAATTTTTTTTCAGTTTATTAACCAGCGACGCTGATTTTATTAGGCGGCGGCTTTAAGAAGAGTTTGTATTGATTTGATTCCAGCCCTCACAATTTGATCAGATTAAGCGGCTGATTTTATTAACCAACGAATTTATTAAACGGTGGCTACTGTACATATATTTATATATCCCCCCCCCCCTCCAACAATGGAAAAAAAAATGTAGGCAAGACAAGAATAATTGAATTCATGACGCTTATAATTAGAAACCATGCTATAGAATTCAATTAAATATTATATATTTTATATATATAAGTAAATCAGTTCATTTTTAATTTAACATTCATCCGATAAAGACAAAATTATGTAATAAAATTTTTAAGAATAATCATTAATATTAAAAATAAAAAGGAATCGAATAGCACGTTTCAGAAAATCAAAGATCTTTAAATATATAACTTTTCTTTCCTGATAAAGTCTTAAGAAATACTGAAAATTAAAAAGCAAAAATAACTTTTTTGAAACGCAGTTGTTATGTTGTATTTTTTTTTTTTTTTTTTTTTTTTTTTGTGAACACTTTATTTTGTTTCAATAATAAATGTCAAAATTAGAGAAGAAAAAAAATCCATTCAAAATAAAAGTGCAACCAATAAATCATTCATGCAGAAATATTTTGTTAAACTATTCCACAAAATGAAAAATCAGAAAACATTTGATCACGGTATTTAAACATTTAAAATTTGTAAAAACTTTTTAATAGTACAACAAGAATATTCAGTTAAAAAAAAAAAGTTTCACAAAACAAATGAAAATAAAGCAAAATTAGTAACGATTCGTTAAAGAAAACGACAAACTAAAGGGATAACATGAAGCTCGTAATTTCGGAAAAATTCAAAACACGTACATATATATTGTATTGTTAGAAATTTGACGTATGAAGTAAAAGAAAAGAAAGAGGGATGAGAGGAAAGAAAATAAATTTAAAAAAATTTTGAACACTGAATAGCTATGAAAGTTTGAATTCCTAAAATGCTAATTTTTGTATTATTTTTCGGAGTTTTTCTGAAAATTTTAACATATTTGATTTTCAACAAATTAGAAAAGATGCGTTAACGTTTTAGAAAAATATTGGTTGGTAGCGTGGGTATAGGTTATTTTCATGAGGTTGAATTGTGATATGGATTATTTTGTACTGAACAAAATATTTAAAATACAGTCGAACCTCGTTAATGTGAACCTCAAGGAGGATAAAAAATTTATTCATCGTATCAGTAGTTGATGTTACCAGTAACTAATCTTTATTTTGACGGGTATTGTGGAAACAGTTCATGTTAAAAGTACTTCATGTTAACAGTGTTCACGTTAACAAGGTTTGACTGTATTAAAAAAAAAAAAAAGCGCGTGCAAAATGTGCATACGTTCGTATTAACGCGTAACAAAATCAACCCAGATGTTTTTAGATAAGTTTGTTTTAATCATAGAAACCAAAATAGTAAAACAATGAAAAGACTAAACGCGTGGGTAAAATGTGCATACGTAAATGCGCGTACAAAAAACGTAAACGCGTATACGTACGTATTAAGGCGTAACAAAATCAACCATGATGTTTTTGGATAAGTTTGTTTCAATTTTAATCATGGAAATCAAAATACAAAAACAATGAAAAGGCTATCCATATAGAACATATTATACAATAAAATTATCTTTAAACTTTAAAAACCTTATTTTCACACACAATGAAATCAATATAAGCACTACTGGTTTCGAAAGGACATAGCCTTCCTTCTTCAGGTACAAAATACACATGAGCACGTATTTATTATTATTGTTTTTTGAAGTCCTTTCGCAATCGGTAACGCTTGTATTGATTTTTGTGGTGTGTGAAGAGGTTTTAAATATGTATTGTACACCAATGAGGGGGGGGGGGGACTGCGAATTCATGAAGAAAAATACCTGAAAACTTAGCAAAATTAAGTTTTCGTATGGAGAAATAAACATAAATTTACTGCAGGGAGACTCAATTCTCTCATTATGAAAAACATTAATTTTAATCAGGTTTAGAAGTCATATGAAATTGATATTTTACTCTTATTTTATGGATTTAACTATCAGAAAAACTGGAATTTCAGTATTGAAAATAAAATAAATACCCGAAATCAGGTAAAATATCTGAACACAATCACCCCTGACCAATTCTTTAATTTATAAAATTATCTTTGTAGATGTAATCAAAAATCACCATCATAAAAATAAAAAAATGTGTGACCATCCTCTCTAAATTTGCTTGTTTAAAAAAGAAAAACTAAAATATTTCTCTTTCATTAATGATCATCTTTTTACGTAACCATTAGATTGAAATGATATATAATAAATAAATGTTGTAACAAAAGTAGCAGAATTTAGGAAAACAAATAATGAAACGCCACCAAAAACCTTAAGAACCGAAATGAATTAATAAATAACTAAATTAAATAACCGATGACAACTTTAAAAAAAGACATTTTTTAAAAATTTAACAAGATATGATTTTAATAAAGATATAAAAAAATCCATTATACTTACCAAAACAGTATCCCTAGAATATATATTCAATTTGTAATTTTTATCCAAGTAGTTATAAAAATTGTTCGCATGATATTGTTAGTAAATTTTCCTTATAGGTTTTTTAAAAATATAGTTATATTTGTCAATGTAAGTTTTTTTCAGGATATGTTTTTCCTTATTTGTTACAGGTGTAATTGTCCTGAGTATATACGAAAATTATTAGATTTAAACATTTTCGTATATACAAACACTAATATCTACTTTTTGCAGATATTCCTTTCTGCCTGTTTGACGAGATAAAGGATGCTTGCATTATGTTTTTTCAATTTAACCCTTTCACGCCCAAGGGAAATATTTTTCCCTTCTACAAAAATCGTTATCGATTGTTCAATTATTGTTGAATCGATATTTTTTTTTACTGAATGTCAAAATAAAACGTATGTCCAAGGCAGCAAATGTGTTTCTGAACGAATAAAAAAATAAAAAAAAAAACGTATAGAAAATAGGACACATAATAAATGTGTTATATGCAATGTCCACTTGTGCTTCACAAGTAAACGAAATTGTTTCGTAGAATATCATAACTAGCTATTTATTTTACTTTTCTGATAATTTTTATATTACAAAGCAATAAATAAAATACCGATATAATAAACCTAACTCTTCGTTTATTTACTTTTATGGTCCATAGGGAAAATATTTCCCATGAAATTATAGGAAACCTATACACCCTGTTATGTTTTTCTGGTGATATTCTCTTACTTTACACCCACAATAGCTAAAATATTGTGTTGTATTGGCATATTTAGTCTTGGAAATCTTATGGTCCTGAAAGGGTTAATATCATATTGTTGTTTAAAGTCCCATCCTTATTTCCTTAGAGATGTTATTTCAAGATCTACTCTCATATCCTATCACGTAGGTATTTTTTTTTTTTTTTTTTTTTTTTTTTTTGTTAATTTGGACAGGTATTCCCACTTTAATAAGAAGTAATAAATTCATATTTTCTGCGATGTGTGTAAAAAAATAAATAAATACATATATAAACCTTGAAAGCTCTTCAGTTTTAAATAATTCATATTTTCTTTAAATAAAAATGTTCTCCATGAAAACCTTTCAGAATTTTATTAAAAGTATATGAAAGACGACTGGTTTACTTATAAAAGCAGTCAAATGGCGAAAAATTTGTACCTTTTATTCCAATGCATCTTTCTTTATTTCTTCTCTTCTTTTTTTTATGAAAGAAAAGTCATAAAACCACTATAAGGTTCAAAAGAGGTTATCATTAAGGCGCAGAGAGATGAACTTCCTCTTTACTGAAAACAGCAAAAAAAAAAAAAGACAATCGAAAAAAGAAAAGTAATTGAGACATGGCTTTTTAGAAGAGGAGTTCCGGAAAAAAATCGTTAAAAGCAGGATATCTGTCGTACTAGTTTTGATTTCGAAGAATAGTACAACATTAGATCGGTGGTCAATATTTTCTCGTTATATAGACTATCTCAAAACTTTTTTTTTTTTTTTTTTTTTTTTTTAAATCGCAGAGAAATTCTGCAGTTAGAAAATAGATGCACTCAAGTTTTTTTTTTTTTTTTTTTTTTGTTTACTAACTATTCTATTAAAAAAAAAAGTTATTCTATGGGAAAATTTGTTTCCATATTTACTCATTACCTAATGACTATTTTTCAATTCTGTTTTCACATTCAGAAATTTCGTAAGCGTTAAATTAGCACTTATTTTCCAAAAATTGATTTTTTTTTTTTAATTTTTAGTATTTCATTTGCGATTAAAAAATGAGAAAAATGCACTTTGTAAAAAATCGCACTTTTGACCTGAAAATTAAAATGTAAAACTTATTCATGCGTTCACAGTCTCGATTAAAACAATTCATTAAGTAAGAAAATGCAGACTGACTTGTAGATACTTATATGTACGCCATTCGTAAAAAAAAAAAAAAAAAAAAAAACAACGGGTAAAAACTTATTTTCATTATTTTAAAACAGACTTTAAAGAAAAAAAGTTTCATAACTCCTTTTCTTTTTCAATAAATAATTTTGAGATACCTTTTAAAAAATTAATTCCATTTCTTCTCTTTAGTATAGTACAGATACACCCGAGTTGTTAGAAACCAACAAATGATCTGCCAAAGCTCCAACTTTTTCTCTTTTTTTAAAGCCAATTCCATCACGAAATTTGGATTTATTGTTAAAATATAGATTCATACTTTTTATTCTTAAAATATGCCATTGTATTACAACATACATATTTTACAGACAATATTAGATTTTTCTTGGAAATTTATTTCCCCGCCTCTCCCCTTACAACAATATATTAAACTAACGATCTTATGTAAATCAATTTTTTTCTTTAAAATGCTAAGAGATATGTAAACACCTTAAAAATACGTACCCCGTCCTTCTCACTTTGGGGCGAATTCCTGTAAATTCTGAAATGGGTTCTTAGGCATTCGTGTTTGTTACATATTTTAAAGCAAGAATGTGGTTACCCCCCCCCCCCCGCCTTTTGCGATTGAATAGATTTTACGTTGCACTAGAACTAAGCAATGGGCAATTGGTGACAGTCTGGGATTCATCTCTTGAGGTGTTTGGGAACAATTTCGATCCTCCTCAGAGATGAAGATTCCTCCATTTCGGTAACCCACCAAGGTATGCAGAATATTTTAAGGAACATACAGCATATTGCAACACCGACGAATTTTAAGAAGACTAGCCACCATTAATGTACACGACAGTACTTGATCGGCTCGAAAATTGAAACTGCAAATCTCAGGATCCGAGCTTGATGCTCTGTCAACTGAACTACTACAGCCATTTTATATATTTATTATTATTTTAATCTACAGGGATATATGAAAAATCATATTTCGCCCCCTCCCTCTTTCCGCACGAATTTTGCAAAATCGACTCTTAGTGGATAACGATGTCAGGTAAAGGATGTTTTCACGAAATTTCATGTTTCTAGGTAACAATGGTTAGGGCTGGACGATGATCAGTCAGCCAGGAAGAACAAATTTTATGAATACCAGATTCCTGCAAATAATACATATGTTTTTGATAAGAAATGCAAGTCGCCACTTGTACAAATTAATGATTAAATTTTTTCTTCCAGGAGTCAAAACAATAAATTAACGGAAAAGAATTAAGAATCTCTCTTTGTCTCTTTTCAGATTTATACATGAAAATTTTTTCCAAAAAATCCAAATCAAACAAGGAAGGCCGAAAACTCCCGCTCGTTGTTAAACAAAAATCATTTTAAATTAAATAATATCTTAATACATATTTATAAAGCATATCTCAAAAATTTTCGGAAAAATCTGTAAAATTTCGAAGAGGGGGACAATTCTATAAGTACCCCATATGAAAAGACTTTTCTATACATTCTTATGATATCCTCTCTTTCTTTTAAAATAAATTAATATATTCAAGCATATTTAAATTATGATTAGTTATAGTTTATGTAACAGAAAGCTATTAACACCAATGAATCAACAAAAAGTATCTTATTTATAACGCTAATTTTACAAGGCTCAGTTAAATATACTAGAATAAATCACTAATTTATTCAAAGAAAATTAACAAAGAATACGTTAAATAACGTTAAACTTTTTAAATTTATAAATATATATCAAATACGTTACATTTTTCAAAACTTCGTTTATTTACAATTTTTATAATAAACGTTAAACATAGACGCAAAAATATTACTTTGCATTAACGAATTACTGATTAACAAGGCGATAATATTTATGAAAGAAATAAATGGTAAACATTCTTCAAAAAAGATATAATAAATGAGTAAAAGAATTTCTTATCAGACTCAAGAAAGGAAAAGTTATACGAAAGATAAAGAATGACAGAATCCTTTCTCTATATTAGATAGAATATGGCATTATCGCTGGCTACTTCATATTCCCAGTGGGAGTCCATAGTTTCAGCTCTTTAACACAACTGTCAGTTACCTTAGCATGTATTAAACAGTATGTATTAAACATCCAGCTAAAGAAGAGTTATTGATCCAAAACTAATTATCCTATTATTACACCATGTCATTAATATATGGCATATACACGAATAACGTTTTAAAAGTTTCGTGTTTATGAAGCAACAGCATAAAACTGAAAAATAGTATAAAATAAAGACGTTGTTTATAAACGTGTTTTATACGTGTCATCAACAAGGAAAGGAATTTATTTTTAATATTTTAAAACAACATTGAATATTTATCTGACAGGCATTGTTTTAAGTTTAGTCTTAAAACTTAAAACAATTTTAAATCGCTCAGCTAGTTAAAATTTTGTCGCGGAAATATTAAACCACGTCAACTACCAACCAGAAAAAATGTTTGTTCATTTTTCAGAATAAAACAAAATGAAAAATGGTAGGGTGCAAATATGTCTTTAGGTTAAAAACGTGTACTCGTTTGGAAAAACACAAGAATGTGATGGTTAGCTGCTTCGTAGTGCTATAATTTGTATGTACCAATCATACAGCACAGTTCGATCTCTACAACGTGAAAAATATATCGCAGCATGACACGGATAAGATCGCTTGCACGTTGCACTGCTCCATGTAACAACTTAGGGATCATGTTACACATATGGACACGTCCTCCATTTGTGACTTCGACATCGCATAGATATAGCACCTTGCAGTTTATATCTGGTTGAGAATTAATAATAAATTGAAACGAAGTTTCATAATTAATACTGGTGACTTATTTTACTCTTATTTCATTCTGTTTTTTTTTTTTTTTTTTTTTTCCTCCCAAACTAAAAATTTGCATATTTCAAACACACGTAAAATTGATTAAACATACATTCATGCAAAAAATTTTGAACTAAACAATTTAAAGTCAATTTTAAAATTTCTAGAGTATGCAGCATTCCCTTTGCTTTGTTATACGTTGAAACAAAATTTTAAACAATAAAAAGTGTTATAAACGCATTCCTTAAACATATAAAATGCCATAAAGTCGTCAAAAACATTAAAATATTTTATTATGGATCCTCCGCTGAGACTTATTTCACTAAACTTCCAAAGAATGTTTAATTATAAACAACAAAAAGGAGAAATACTATGGCCAGGCCATGACAAAATTTTCTTAAATAAACAAAATAATACAATTCGACAACATAGTAGTCGTTCTTTGAGAAATACTTCTAAAGATTATTACAAAAAGAAAGGATTCATATTAAAAGTAATTAAAAATAAAAATCATTAGTAAATGTCATATTACAGTTTATTGCATATACACATTACTGCACATCAGAAGGCTATATATGCCACTGTTGTTACCATTAAATAAATTCTGCAGGCAACTGAGAAACAGGAATTTCATTTACTAGCTTGTACAGAAACAGATTTTGGTAAGAACTTTACAAACCGACAATTTCTCCAGTGATAAATTTTAGCGCTGTACATTTTTGGGGTGTTTGGGATTTGGGTTGTTGTTCTACAGTCACTTTTTGTACATGAGGCTCATTAAATCAGAGAATTTTCGGAAATAAGCAAAGCTTAACTTTTCTCGTGAGCCAATTTATCGAAAAGTTAAAAATTAACAGTCAAGGTTATCTAATTATTTTTATAGCCAGTGTCAGAAATATAAGTAAGACTGGACTGCTGGAGACTGTGATCAATTTCTGATATAAATATTAAAAAGTCAAAGAAGTCTGGCAATATCTTCCAAATATAAAATACAAGCAAGAAAGATTTCAACAGATTTGTCACAGGGATACATCAAAAATATTCATATAAGGAACATTATATCTTCAACCATTAATAAAAATGACAATCTAAAATCTTCAAGCGGAGATGTTCCGCTTTTGAATTCTTGCAATTTATTGGTTTCTGCTTACGAAGTTTATTAATTTCTACATGCGCTGCGATTGTCGAATATTCTCAAATTAAAGTTCACTTTTGGAATAAGAACTAACTTATTCACAAAATTCTATTAGCAGTACTTAGAATATTAATATTTCTCAGCAGTACACTACTTAAAAGACAGTAATTCGATAATTTATTATTGATACTTCATTTTCTTAGATTTTAATTATAATTATGTAACGAACTGGAAAATTTTACTTTAACCTTTAACTACAATTTTAACACAAGTACACGCGTGGTGTATTTTGTACACCACCAAAATATCAAATCGCTAACAACACACTTATCGACAGAACATCCTGAGGAGGGCCATGGAATTTCCCTTTTTATCCACAGGACATCCTGAGGATGCCTTTCGGAGAAGATGTGTTGTTAGGGAAAATAAATTAAATAAGAACAAATATGTATGCTACAGTTGGCAGCAAAAGTATCTGAGCACTAGCAATAATCCCTGTCTAAAAAAAGTACACATAATACTGCTTTGTTAAATAAATCCTTGTCGAGCCATGTTCCTAGTCAGTTCTAAGAACATGATTCGACAAAGATTTATTTAACAAAATAGTATTAAGAGTACTTTTTTGATATAAGAGTTATTGGCTAGTGCTCGGATACTTTTGCTGCCGACTGCATAAGTTTTAATTATCAAAACGTCTTATAAAAGCTAATGAAAAATAATAAATACTTCAATGATAGGTTAGATGTGCACGCAGCGTGGGGAGAAGGATCCCAAAGTTATTTATATTCTGTTTACTATAAATGGTGTATTTTTTACACCAGCGCGTGTAGTTAAGGGTTAAATTAAACTGCATAAACTGCTTTAAACTAAACATACAGTTTATATTCACAATAAAAATATAGAACAAAACCAAAAGGCATTTACTTCATTTTTTGAAATTTTAGTGAGCTATTTATTAACCAAACAATAAGCTTCTTAAAAGAAACAACCGCAAAACAATTCTGGAAGAAGTTCTAATAAATGAGCTGAAAGAATTTGTATCTGACTTAAGAAAGCATAAGTTAGACAAAGAGTAATTGTGGCGTTATATTTTTCGTATCCCCCAGATCCGACAGAAGATGTTATACTGCTTTCAATTTTATTCTCACTGTGGGAGACTGTTGTTTCAGCTCTTTAACACATTGTCATTTCCCCTGGTATGTATCAATATCCATCTAAAATATGAACTATATATCAATGTCCAATTATTTTATTATTATACATGTCATGAATAGGCCCAGGCATTTTAAAAAAAGTTTGGTTTATTGAAAGAATTTGATGAAACTGAAAGATAAATAAAATGATTATAACGTTGTTGAGTGTCAGATAAATATTCAAAATAAAAGAATATTCATATGATAAAAAAAAAAAAAAAAATCAAATGTACTATAAAAGGGAAAAACAAAGAATTAACGGACATGAAACTTAAATGTGATTTTATTATTATTAACAGAGGTATTTTAAGCGAAAATTTTGAAATTGTCGATGTAACTGTATAATGAAAAATAAATAAATAAATAAAATAAAAGTCTAAAAACTATCATGACATGATTTAAAAAAAGAAAAGTTCACACGATAATACACAGATGAGAAAAAATTAGTAACAATGCCCATTCATTAACTGAAAACTGAAAAGTAATTAATTAGGCTCACAAGCCTATCTATCTATACACATAGGCATTTTTCTAATGTACATATATGACTATTGTCAAATGTTTGGTGTATATAAAATAAAAGCAGTATATCTGGACATCATGCTTTTTTTTTTTTTTTTTTTTTAAATATATATATATACATACAAGGTTGGGGTTTAGGACATCCGAAACTGGTTTTGGACAGAACAGGTGGTTTTTACCGTCCAAAAGTGTCATAAACTGTCCAAAAGTATCTTAACCCTTTCACTACCAGTTTTTTCCTTTCCAAAAATAAGATAAATTTTTATAATACTTCTGAAAATACGAGTATATACATGAAAATTTGAAAATACACAAAATCATACTAACATAAGAATGTTATCACAGAAAACCAGTGGGACATGCAATCTAATAAGTTTCACGCTTATTTATCCCATTGGGTAAATTAAAAATATCTCTGGGACATATATGTCCCAGTTGGGTTGAAAGGGTTAAACTGTCTAAAACATAAAATTATGAAATTCCTTTTTATAATCCCTTCATTTCTTAGCACAATTATAATTAGTAATTAAAGGCATTTTACACTGAAAAGTTAGCTATTTTTTAAAAATATTTTTCAAATGTGAAAAAAAATTTAAAATTTAACAATGAATAGCTATATAAAATAAAAATTTCAATACCCTTAAAATTTTTCTTGCAATAAAAAATATGTGATAATATACTCAATTTGAATAGTCAGCCAATTTATTTATTCATTTTTTTTTTCCCCCGCATGACTTACTTATACATCATTTTACAGAAATTCTGTTTAAAAATGGTTTTATATTAAAAAAAAAAAAAAAAAAAAAACTTCTTTAAAAGGAATATAGATTAAAAGTTATCAAAAATAAACATACATTAAAATTAAAATATAAAATTATAGTTAGGCAATGAAGTCTATCCTTTTTAATGATGGCAGATATTTGTAAAAAATATAAAACATCTATTCTATTTAACCCTTTGCGGCGCAAAACAAATCGGATCATTTTAATTATACTGCCACCGGAAATCATGAACTAAATTAAACTAAAAGTAATTTTAAATTTTAAGGTAAAAAAATCCGGCCTTTTCTGCTATGTTATAAACATAAATTTTTGCTAAAAAATTTCCGGGATGAATTTTTGCAGCTGGATCTTAAATTTTGCGTCCTCGCAGCGAGGACAGCGCGCATTAAAGGGTTAAGAAATTTAAAAATTCTACATATGTATTTCCTTCTTCGTTTGAAAACATATATATATATATATATACATAATTTCATTTAAATATTTCTTTCAAGATGATTTTTTTAAAAACATTATTAAAAAAAAAAAAAAAAAATTATATAAATTAAATAATTTTATATGTAATAATATTTTTTATTTATAATATTTATACATAATTTCATTTAATCTATACATAAAACATTATTTAAAACATTATTTAAAAAAAATTATATAAATTAAATAATTTTATATAATAATACTTTTTTATTTATAATATTTTTTTAAATAATTATATATATTAAAAATTATATAAAAGATATTGAAACGCAATATTTATTCATATTGCTTATGTGTGTATAAATATTACAAATGTCAATATCTGAGACACAATTATCTATTTTTTTTTCTTCCCTTAAAGCTTCAGTAATAATGTTTTTTTTTTTTTTTTTTTTTTTCTTTTTTTTAACTGTTTTATACTATCATTGTTCTCTCACTGTATTATATATTATCAAAATTAAAACAATGGCAAATACTTGAAAAAGTTACAAAATAACAATTAGTAATTATTTATGTATATGCACACATATTTATAATAATTATTTTATAAATTCTCTGAATATTTACATCATTTTTAATAAAATATAATTTATTAAAAACCATAGTTTTGGACAGTTTAGGACACTAAGGTTTTGGACAGAACGGTAAAAACCATGGTTTTTACCATAGTGTCCGAAACCTTGCCAACCCTGTATATATATATATATAGGAACAAATCAGCTGTAAGATTTCAATTAAAAGGCTTTTATTATTATTATTTATTTAAAAAAGAAAGAAAATTGTCCTATTAACACACATTCTTATGGTAGATATTTATACCGCAAGTTTGTAATTATTTTTTAGAATGTTATTTTCAATTTTAAAAGAGGAACTTATTCGGGAAATTCGTAAGCATATACATATATTTTAAAGGTGGAGCGTTAATTTATTTTACTCTAAGATATTAAAAAAAAAAAAAAATCTTGAAAAATATTTATTACTACTACTATTACTAATGCCAACACCAAATTTATTTTAGTATTTAATGTAAACAGCTTTCATTGCAAAGTTTTTCTGAGAAACTACAAGAAAATAAAAAAATAAGAAATTCTAAAACTAATACAGTTCTTTTAATACTTATTCTTATGAATAGTAATTAGCTGTTAAAAGAAAATGGAAGAATATTTAATCGCACAGATTATACATAAATTCGTCGTTAACAGAAATATGTGCAAACAACAGAAGTTAATTCCTAATAATGAGTCTCAATAACTGGAGAATTCAAAAACTAATAATAATTTACGAAATGATTTAAAAAGGAAATTGTCTACAGTAAAGAATCTCAACAGCATTAAACGACGATAAAAGCGACAAAAGATTAAAGTAATTAGCTCCTCTAATTTCAGTAAGCATATTTAAAGAAAAGACTTCTGACAAATAGAGAGCATATTAAAAGGTAAAAAGAAATGAATGTAGTCTAGTTAAAGGAACATGATTTTAAAATCAGATGAGAGAGAAGATTTATTCATTAAGATTAATCTAAATATTCATCAAAAGAATAACTTATATTTATGATTTAAGCATTTAAACTAAATTTTGCCAGAAGACGAAAACTATATAATTTCCTATACAGGGTCTATCCAGAAAGTAAATGAGATTGATTCCCTAAAATTCGTTTATTTGAAGATAATTTTACAGACACTTAATATTCTTCAAAATAGCTTTCTCCTGCATTGATACACCGTTGCTAACGGCTCTGTCATACATTGATGCCCGCTTGGAAGTATTCAACTAAAAAGCTGTTCAGAACGCGCGTCTTATTTTGCTAGGAACCGAGTCAGTAGCTTGGTACAAACTTTCTGCATTTGAAGTTCCTCCATGACGATTTGATGCACAATCGATTTTGTAAGGTCCCAACGTCTCTGCAATCATTCGGATACTCATCCGATGATCATTGTCCAAATGGGCTTCCATTTTAGTCACATTGCCTGGTGTTCTTGATCGACGCCCAGCGCGTTTATCGTCATCGACGTCCTTTCTTCTGTCTTTGACGAGTTTGTGGCACTTAAACAATTGAGCCTTGGATGAAGAATATTTCCCATAGGCTTTTTGTAACATGACAAGCATCTCAGTAACTGATTTGTTTAGTTTTACACGAAACTTTATGGCGTATCGCTGCTCGATACTTGAAGCATGAGCTGCATGAGCTCTGCTACATGAGCAATCTGTGCGCTGCAAGGCTGCTCATTCCCTCTTGCGATTCCCCCGTCTCTAAATCACCAAATCCAATGTAAATTTATGGAGAAAGTTTATAGAATTACTCCTTACCTAATTGGTATTTTTAAATTCCGTTTTCGCATTCAGAAAGTTTACAACGGTTAAACTAGTACACGTTTTCCAAAAATTGAATTTTTTAAATTTTATTTTGCAGCTAAAAAATGAGAAAAATGCATTTAGTGAAAATTCGCATTTTTGAACTCAAAATTCAAATTTAAAGATTAAAATAATAATAATAATAATAAAATTACATTTTTGGAAAACGAGTACTAATTTAACGGTTGTGTACTTTCAGAATGTGAAAATGCAATTAAAAAATAACAATTGGGTAATGTGTAATTCTATAAACAGTTTTACCCATAGAATAACATGGGCTTTGGATGATCTTGACGATCTGTGATGTACCCTTTAAAGCCAACTGACTTCTATTGAACTCTGTAGCTTACAGTCCCCACCACCTGTACTTAAGGTGTCTATATTTCTATGTTTAATCTAGGCACCTTACCTGTACCATCCACAAACTTCGTCCCTTTGGCCTTCTGCTTGGCGCAAAAAATTCAGCCTTTTTACTTTCTGGACAAACCTTTTATTTATTTATTTTTTTTATTTCATAGAGTGACGTCTAGAACTTTATCTTATTTTTGAAACTTTCTGAATGCAGATCATACATGTTAAAGATTAGTGGTGATTATATATCTTTTCTGTAAATTATTAATTTAGAATTCTAACAGTCTGCCTACGTAGACATATAAATAAAACAACATTAAGTATATTCTAATTTCTCGAAAACTATTTGAATATAAAAAATAATTCAAAAATTTTAAACTAATTTATTTATTTATTTGTTCTTCGATTTTGAATTATTATAGTTTAACAATATGTTCCGAGTATTATGTACCCCGGAGGTCAAGGACATTATGTCCATTTTGTGAAAGGGCTAGCACCATGTTTTTTATGCGCATTTTTTTACTTTATATGGAGCTATTAAGCACTAATATGCAGTCCCAATAAAGGACCCATACAGCCACTGATATCTATTAGACATCTAAATTACATCCAAATGATCCATAAAAAGGTGCAAAATATCTAAAAAAAATGTCCATTAAAATACCTGGATATCCTGCACTGATTATAGATATCTATTAGATGTTTAAATATACACGAAATTTAGAAGGTTTTTTTTTTTTTTTTTTTTTTTTTTTTAAATGTCTAATAGATGTAACACGTTAAATCAAAACAAGATTTAGATATTTTCAATATCTATTGGATCTGACAAGTCTAATTATTGGATAGTCAGAGATTTATAGGATATGTAACAGACATCTAATGGATGTAAAAAAGAGTGACATTTGTCGTGCTTATAGATATCTATATGATATTTATAGAGGTTTAATGGATCATTTTTCAACTTTTATACGTGTTTATAGATGTCTTATGGATGTAAGTGGCTGTGTGGGGAGATAAAACAGTTGAAAATAAAACCATGTCCATTTTCCTTATTTATGACAAATGTATTTCACTGTCGCACATCAAAGACACGGTAATAACTCTTTTCACAAAATGGACATTATATATAAATATATATTTATATGTGATCATCCAAACATGTTTACACTATATTGTTAAAACTGCAATGATATAAAAATCTAAAAACCAGTTATCAGAAAGTGTTTTAAAAACTTTTAAATGTTTTAATTTTATTTGTTTGTTGTTTAAATAGTTGTCGAGAAATTTTATTATACATAATATTGTTGTATTTTAATGCATATATAGGTAAAATGTTAGACAGTAAGTTACAAAAGGGGACTTGGTATCTGTGACTTGGCATCACTAAGGTTTTATATAAAAGGATATATTTCCATTTTATATTTATAAATCAGCACATATAGTTACGCTCATCACTGACTGACTGACTCTGTCACGCTTAAAAAGGCTAAGAGATTTTTTTGGACCCTGTATAGGTGGCAATTTGCGTTCACACACAATTTTTATACTTTAGTTAATAAAAAAAAAAAATGTAATCTATAAGCTGTTTAAATCCGACGGATTCAGAAAAATCGCCCCTTTCATTTGGTACCTTATTTGCAACGAATTTTTGATTAGATTTTTTAAAATTAATTTAAATATGAAAATAGACATTTAAGTTTTTAATTGTTGCCATTTTTTCCCCAGCATAAAATAAAATATGCTTTCACGTGAAACAAAAAAAAAAAAAAAGACATCTATAAAATAATAATAATAATTTTAAATTTTAAAAGGTAATGAAGAGATAAATAGAGTGCGAAAATTTCGCACGGGCTTGCTAGCAAATGAATTATTTGAAGTGAGAAATAAATAAAATGAAATGATCATTTTTCAACGGGCGCCTTAGTCATCCTACAACCAACTACACTCATGTCCAAAATTATCTTTACATGCATAAATTCACGGATTTCTCAGAAACTGTGAACTATGATCTTGTGATTTTTTTTTTTTTTTTTTGAATGTTATATAACACTATGACACATAAATAACAAAGGAAAAAAATTAAAGGCATTGTATATAATATAAAATTGCAGCATGAAACATTAAATATGGTAATAAAATGTGACAAAGAGAGCTCAGAAAAAAAGGAATAACGCAGAACAGAATTAAGCCTTACGAATTTAGTATGGAATATGATCTCCCCTGACTTGTACACACATATCACAACGTGTTTTCATGCTGACAATAACGTTGTTAACCACAGTTCGGGGAATTAAGCTCCACTCTTCAAGTAATGCCGTTTTCTGAACATTTACATTTCTAGGAGGAGGATATCTACGTGCAATTGCTCTTCCAAGGTAGTCCCACAAGTTCTCTATTGGATTAAGATCAGGAGACTTTGCTGGCCACGGTATTCGCTCAATGCCTTCACTTTCAAGGAATTCGTCAACGTGCTTCGCTCGATGTGGACGAGCATTATCGCCCATAAATAAAATGTCAGATCCATATGCACCTCTGAAAAGTCTGACTCTGGGCTCTAGGACCTCATCCCGATAACTCTCGCCGGTCACAGATCCACTGTCGAAAACATGTAGGGACGTACATGCATTGATCATTATTTCCCCCCCCCCCATACCATCACACCTTCCAAAACGGCCATGTACCATTATGCTTGAGGGATAATTTCGTGTTCCTGACTTCCTCCATATGTAAACACGTTTAGAATCACTTGTAAAACTAAACCTCGACTCATCAGTAAACAGAACATGCAGGGCCCGACTTAGCCTAATCGGGGCCCGGGCAAAAATTTCTTTGGGGGGCCCCCTCTCTGCTTCACTACTTCAGTAGTGAAGAACCGAACTTTATGGAGGTATTTAAATTTTTCATCTCATTATAGATATATAACAAGAAAATTGACTAGAACCTAAAATAGCTATAAAGCTCCCCCCCCCCCTCCAATGGTCAGACGAAATATCGTTCTGTCCATTTTATTTCCGATTGTTAACTTTGTCATCTAGCTGCGAAAAATTCATATCCTTGCTGACATTAGGACGGAATTCACCAAAATTTTCGCAATTACGATGGGGCTGAATTAAGCCGGATTTTACACTGCACTGATATTTTGTTTAAAAAAAGTTCATTAAAGAAGGAAACGTAAAATAAACTTTCTATTCAATTTTGGAGGCCCCCTCTGATGTGGGGGCTTGGGGCAGCTGCCCCGTATGCCCCTGCCTTAGTCAGGCTCTGAGAACATGGGACCATTGGTGTTGACTCCAGTTATGATGTTCTTTACACCAATTAAAGCGATCCCTCTTCTGTTGTGAAGACAGTGAAACACATACCCTTGGCTTTCTGGCATAAAGGCCTCTTTCATTAAGCCTTTTGCATATCGTTTGTCGTGATACAACAGTTACAGTGGCGGCTACAAACTCTGAAATTAACTGGCGAGCAGTAGATTTCTTGTTACAACGGGCAGTTAGTGCCAAATATCGATCTTCAGAAGCAGTTGTCATTCGTTTACGACCTTGTCCAGGCCTTCTTACAACAGTTCCATCGTTTCGAAGCTGTTACCATAATGTAGAGACTGCCTGTCTTGATATATTCAGACATCTGGCTACTTCTGTGATAGGCTGCCCTACTTCTAAACGGCCGATGAGTCGCCACTTCATAGATTCTTGCAAATGATACTTCGAAGCCATAGCAAACCGATTTGAGTGTTTACACACTGAAATCAAACGCTATATCGCATTGATTCACTAAGTTATTCACTTTGCGCAAAGCGCTTGATTCAGTGTCGGATGACGTAAGCCTAGATTTGCATATCACAGAAACGTTTGATTACTTTTGATTGGATAATGCTAATTAGGCTTGTTTTTCACACATTTTCTGCAAAAATGGATCACATTGATTGGATATTTCATTGAATATCATTAGTTTTGGATATGTAAAGATAATTTTGGACATGAGTGTAGTTTAGCTATATTAGGTTTGTTAAGTAAGATATATATTCAGGCAACAATTCTTACGGTTTTTGATAAATTTTATTACAGATTTGAAATCTTTAAATTGCGTTTTCACAGACTTTAAGATTAAGATGGATTTTGAAATGTATTTGTTTTTGTGGAAAAAATTAAAAGTGCATGTCTATGCAAAAATTTGTAAAAAAAAAAAAAAAAAAAAAAAAACATGATTTTTGTTATATTTAAATTTTTTTTTTTTCTTTCTTTTAGTGATATTGCAAAATCCATTGCTAATATATTTTTTAAATAGGTTCTATTATTTTATTATTATTATTATTATTTAAAAAAGGTCTTTTCATAAATATTTGCACAAGTTTTCTCCTTTTGAAGATCATGAATTTATGAAAAATGCAAACTGGGCAAACGCTATTTAAAGATTTCAAATCTGTAAAATATATTAAAAACCATAAGATTTTTTACCTCAATATATATTTTATTGTAGAAATCTAAGATAGTTCTATTTATAAATATTAAAAGGAAATATAAGCTCTTAGATGAAATCTTCAGTTTTGGCCAGTCGAAAGTGCCAAGTCCCCTTGAAGAGCCCTAAGTTAGATTATATGAATTTGCCTTAAGATATTTAAGTATCTCGCTACCTTAAATAATAATAACTTAATAATAATACCTTAGATAATTAATAATAATTATTTACGATTTATTCTGAATTTATATCCCACATCTGGTTGTGATGTCTCTAATTCAGGCCATCCCGAATTTAAAGTCAAAACATCAAATGTTATAAGAAGAGAAGATTTAGCCTGTAGTTAAATGTAGTAGAAAAGCTTGTTTTCACTTAGTAATTGCTATGGAATTTATATACATAATTTATTTAATCAAGTAGTGTATTATTATTCATCATGATTCATTATGCGTTAAAATACTGCTCACAAATATACCTATTAAGTGAACAAGTACATTTAATAAAATAATTACAAGAAATATCATACTAAAATTTTAAATTAATAGATTGGGTTATTTATCGAGACATAAATATTGAGAAAATAAATTTTATCTGCATGTGCTTAACATGTAAAATAACTTATTTCTTTGATAATACAGTTCATAATTAAACAAGATTAATATAATATGAATTTTCGCAATTTCTACAAGCATTCATTTAGATTATTTATTATTAATTATTTCGAAAGCAATTAGACTATGTAATTTTAACAATTATTAGGTATAATTTAATACAAAGCACCAAGCAATAAGAAATCATGATCTGCAATTAGCTAATACCGTAATCCTTTAACCCTATAACATGTTCATATCTGCCGCTATCACTAGAGATACGCAAAACTTACGTGCTCATGTAAAATTCGTTTTATTTGCTTATATTACATTAAAGTTGTTTTTAAATATGTTTTGTCATTTGCTGTTTTACCCAATATTACTAACTTTTCATTAAATGAATAATTATTCGTATTTAAAAATATATTTGAAAACTATAAAAATGTATACCAATATAGGAAGACCGCACGTAAATTTTACGTATACGTAAATTTTACGTTACACTAGTGTTGTAGGGTTAATTAGAGCCCCTTAAATAAATAATAGGCCGGCGCATCACCGCCATTTTTTTTGCCTCGTAAGAGGACAGCATTTCCGCTTGGCGATTTTATCGCTTCACTGGTGGTTTTAAGAAATTTTCATCTAAAAATAAAATCGACCAAAAATGATAAGCAACACAAGTAATATGTTTCTGTTTCTTAAATAATTCATAACATTTGAAAGAGGAAAAAGAGCGTACCAATTAAAATTGGAAAGTTTTTTCAACGACCTAATACTATCAGGACACGGAAACAAGACAACTTTGGCGAACCAAAAAAAACGTCGCCAAGACTGTACAAACACACAGTAAAAAAGCGTTTCTTAAAATAATTTATGGTTATTAAAATACATATTTAGATTTAAATAATACTTTTTTTTAAATTTTTTACTTTATAAATGTCAGAAATGCAAAGAAAAGTATAAGTGAATAACAATAAAACTTACTATGCAAAGCTGTGCATTAAGTCCCGGGATCCAAGAATCTGGACGACAATTCGCAGCCCATTTTCTCCTTCTTGCATTATCCGAAGGAAACCTAAACATTTTGTATCCTTTTCTGGAGTGTTTGCAGCAGTTTATTGCTGAACAACCTCCCATATTGCAGTTTATTCACTAAAATTACGAGCAAGACGGTAGAAACAATGGCTGCCGTTTGTTTATCACGCTGGGTACATGCGGCAACCCTAAGGCAAAAAAATGTCGGATGCGCCAGCTCTTATATATAGGAGCCTTAGGGTTAATATTCACGAACACAGAAATGCGGCATAACTCGCGCAAGTGTGCTCCTCGAGTATTAGTTTTTTTTTAAACCTTTCTCACCAAGTCACTTTTTTTAAACGAATAAAGAACGAAAACATTTCTTTTGCTGCGTGAAATAATATCTATTTTTCAGTTTTGTAAAATCAATATCAATTTGGCATGACATTTTTTACAGCTAACCTTTGTAGCCTTAGTTATTTGAAGTGAATGGTGCAATAATCCGTTTATCGTATTCCCTTAAAAATAAAACAAATACTGTTGGGTGAAAAAGGGTGTTGCTTGTAGTTCACCTGTTACTTAAAATTAGAAATTAATTTGCGTTGCAATCACACTAACTTATATAAACTTCCTTGTGATTTCAAAATGCAAATCAGATGTTTATATCTTCTATATTTTCAATTACATTAGCGATTTTTTTTTTCTATAAAATTTCTTTTATTTTTGCATTTAATATGTAAATGAAATGCGTGTTATTACGTACTTTTTGATAATAAATATATTTCTTTGTTTATTAAATGTTCTGTCACCCCAAATAAAATTTTATAGAACGTAACCCCCTTTTTTTGCACAGGGACATTCGCGAAATTTTCATGGAACGCAACTCCGTTCCTGCATGTACAGTTACTGACCTAAGTAAATGCACAGTTTCAAATCTAGAAGTTTTTATCGCATATCTAAAGAAATATTTCCTGAATCCTCTTGAAATTTTAGGGGTAAAAAGAACATGTTATACCACATACATTTCAGTGAAAGTTTTGTCCCGAGGCTAAACGGGGATCAGTCAAAAATATAGCCTTTGTGACCACACTGTAAAAAATAACGCTTGAAAGGAGTTCTGGTTTAGAGTCAGCACCATTTAAAATCAACTATATTTTTATTTCTTTGGGAATTGTATTATGTGTATTTCACAGATTGGATAGTCAAATATCTAGCCCTATAAAATAAAATATACTATAAGGCCTTTTAGCTTCTAAGGCTCTGGCCATAAAACTTGAAATAATTTCGAAAATTCTCTTGATTAAATATACGTGGGTGCGTATTCCCAAAATACCCAAAATAAGGTATACATATCTCCGATGTATATTTCGATTAAACGTGGTTTTTATTTTATGCTTTTTATTCGTTTCCCTTTATTAATATTACAAGCGTTATCCCCTGTCTTAAAATTTCTACCCAGGGAAAAAAAAAAAAAAAAAAATGGAGTTACCGATTGTTGTTTTCTGATAAATCTGTTTGAATAAAGTTAATAGAAAAGTAAGTATACGAATCCAAAACTTTTTTGCCTTCTTTCTTTAACTTAGTCGTCGCGTGGGAGTTAAGAGAAAAACTCTTGGGTGTATGATCAATGCCACTAATGCCCCGATGAAAAGGAACGTGAGTGCGTGAGTTTTTTTGTTCTTTCTTAGAAACGTGACAGAAGATTTTTTTTTTCCTTACTTGCTTTTTATTTTCTTTCTTTACTTGGTAACGTTTCTTGGAATACATAGTGACTCAATATCTTAAATGTTTTTTTTTTTCTGCTTAACTATTATTTTTGAAACATAAAAGTTTCTGACATGTTTAGTTTTATTTTAAGAATTATGATATATATCAGAGGTTTAAAAGTAATAATAATTGGTTGATATTAAGTTTTATTAATAATAGTCCAGATCTTTACCTCTAGAACAACTGTTATCATGTGACTGATAAAATAGTTAAAAGGGAAAAAAAAAAAAAAAAAAAAAAGAAAAAAAAAAAAGAAAGAAAGAAAAGAAAAAAAAAGCAGTAAAGAATTTGTAAACAGATGTTGATTTATATTTTTCCAACCTCTCGTTGTACTATTAAATATTATAACACTGTATAAGAAATATAGACGGGCTCAGTTTCATGTGACGTAAGAAATATTGGCTAGTTTTTATGAAGTTATTAGGTAAATTTTCTGAAGGATTTTTTTTTTTTTTTTTTCCATTCTTCGGTTTGAAAAGCTAATATTCAAACCCAAACGAGTTTTTTCTTTCTTTTATATAAAGATGCGACTAGCAATAAGATAAATCAAATCAAAGATCAAAGCACATTTAAAAATTGTAATTTAGTGTTTTTCCCACTTCCTCTCCATTTAAAACTCACAGTAAAAATTTGTACATTTTAAATATGGTAGAAATTTTTGCATGCAAGAATATACATGGAGTGTATATGGTGTACTAATCTTGATATAGATTGTAAGGACAAAAGTATTTTGACATTTTCGACATTAAGAAGTACTTTCTCTTCTTCAAGAGCGCACAGAAAGGTTTGTTTACATCACATACATTTCAATGTCTATATTCATTTGTATCGAAGTAATACATATGTTCATGAGCATATAAAGACTTCTTTAAAAATTTTCGAAAGATATGAAAGGATTTTTATTATAACATGCAACCGAAAGCAATGCCATTTTTTTTTTTTTTTTTTTTAAGAAAACTTGCCGTATCACATGAGACAACACACAGAAATCACGTTATAAAAATATTAAATATATGACGAATTATTCGAATTCTTATTTTTTAAAAATAGCAACTTCATATAAGCAAGTGTTAGCAAATTTTTTTTGCATAATTCATTAGCTATATGTATCGAGCTACTTACATATATATATGTAAAACCAAATAAACATCGCGGAAATTCAAAAAGTTGCCATAGATAGAATGAGCGAAATTTCAGTTCCTCTCGGGGAAAAAAAAAAAAAAAAAAAGATTTCGAATTTTATCCATTTTTAATTAACGTCCAATATTTATTTTTTTATTTATATATTTTATTTTTTTAGACAGGAACAATGAATGGTTACTTGCAATACGTTGTGTTTAATGCAGTATGTCATGTTTCCTGAAAAAGGCATGTCGTTGTGTTTGGAATATCCTGCATGTTACAATAAAAAACAGGCTTGAAATGTTTGTGTGTGTTTGTTTTTAAAGAAACCTTTATATCCCCATGAACGTTTGTGCTATTTAGATACAAATGAATACAGGTAATTAAAAGAAGCCTTATAATGACATGCTACAGCTACAAATGCATTTTAAGCTTAATTTTAAACTGGATTATCCCAAACATTTTTTTCCTTCAATTTGTTACTAGTCCCTTTTTACCTTCGAGGGGGAAAAAAAATCCCTTCTTTAAAATATATCTGGTATAACATGCTCTTTACGCTCTTAAAGTTCCAAGAGAATCCATCATGTTACATATATATATACAGGGTGATCAGTTTAAAAGAGAACCCCTTGGTTTTTCTTATTACCCTTAAATCTGAAGGATGTGGTAACTGAAGCTACCCTAACAGCACAGTTAGGCTTAACTTATCCACAGTACATCTTAAGGATGTTTCTGGGATGTCTTTTCATCCAGAAGACATCTTCAAGATATCCTGGGGAGGTGATGTGCTGTCTGGGTAACGTGAAGCATAATTGTTTGAACCTTGTTTAAGCGAAGGAAACAATTTGTAACACTGTTGGACTGTTACAACTTTATTTGTGAGGTAAAACAGAAATTGAGACGCACAGGTTACTTAATCCTGTGATAATTTTATTTATGAAAAACGTAATTTAATTCAAATTTTTTACATTATCATTCCTTGCAGAAAATGTTCGCGACCATTTTGAATGCAAACATGAACACGTCGAACCAAGTTTTTTTACACACTTCGCAGCATTGTTGGTGTTATTGACGAGATTTCTTCAGTTATGATCTATTTTAATTCATCGATGTTTGCAGGACTTCTCTGGAAAACCCCGTGAAATGATAATGTAAAAATGATAAATGATAATGTAAATGCAATGTAGGAATGATAATGTAAAAAATTTGAATTAAATTACGTTTTTCAAAAATAAAATTATGACAGGATTAAATAACATTGTGCGTCTTCATTTCTGCTTTACCTCACAAATAAAGTTGTAACAGTCCAACAGTGTTGTAAATTGTCTCCCACACTTAAACAAAGTTCAAACACCAAAACTAAATGCAAAACTGGTGTACAAACGATAAATAGACAAAAAGACTTCTTCACACACCATAAGCACGACCGGTTTCGAAAGGACGTAGCCTTCCTTCATCAGGTGCAAAAAACACGTGCTACTGCCTTGGAGGCAAAAGCAAGACTGGAGGCAAAAGCAAGACTTCAGTCTTGCTTTTGCCTCCAAGGCAGTAGCACGTGTTTTTTCCACCTGATGAAGGAAGGCTACGTCCTTTCGAAACCGGTCGTGCTGGCTTAAAATTTATGGTGTGTGAAGAAGTCTTTTTGTCTATTTAAAGTTCAAACAATTATATTTCAGTGTTAGAATATTTGCCACATCCGTCATATTTAAGGGTAATAAGAAAAACCAACAGGTACTCTTTTAAATTGATCACCCTGTGTGTGTGTATATATATATATTATATATAAGCAACAAAATTTCAAAATTCGAATATGTGTGAATATACATTTGTCCATACAGTATAGTTTGGAAATGAAACTTTTTATAAAACACATAAGAAAGTTGCGTATTTTGAACAGAAGTGGCTGTTTTTTTATATTGAAGTAGAGCCGTAAAGTACCGATACTTATTATAATATATTTTAACATTTGGCATCCTTGAAATTCGATACCACAGTAAACGGTACTGTAGAAACCGTACATCAAGTTTATCTTCTCGCCTCTTTCAAAAGAATTATTGTCAGTTATAGGACAATGGAGGTCTTTTCCGTTTTTAGGAATTTTTGTCATCTCAAGTTTAAAAATGAACTCAACATAATCTCAGTAGGTAACCTTGATTTCGGTGGACAAAATTGATTAGAGTTCATTAAAAGCTCCTTCTCTTGGAAACATTTTAGTAAATTTTTAGCATGGTTAAATGTTATTAACGTCGGAAAAAAAAAATGAAAAAAAATGCTATTGATGACTTTAAATTTATACGCTTTTACTGTTATCTTAGTATGAAACATTAAGTTAGCCACAGAAAATGCTAATCATAAATTTGGAAACTGTTTTGAATTAACAAGTAACAAAAATGAAAAGTGCAGAAATTTAGAAAATGAAATATAAATGGAGAGAAAAGTTAAAGGAACATGGGTAGTGCAAAACATAGCTATAACATGGCATGTCATAAATTTATGAAGTGTCTGTTGTGAGTCGAATCTACAGAGGTATATATAATATTCAGCGTTTGAATATTATTAAATATTACTACTTCTACTTTGATTTTATAAAATCATTTGATATTCTTAAATTCATCTACAAAATATCAAGAATGGGTTTACTTTTACATAAACTACAAAACAAAGCGAATACTTGGTACTGCATTCTTGACAATTTAAATAATTTTAATGCGTCCAGTTTAGTACTAATGTTTTATTTTAGTGTTATTGTATTTATTTAGTATTTACTAATATATTTCCTTAATTATCTAACCGAAATTCACCTATAACTCTCGCATTTTACAATATGTTACAAGCCTGCTCCTTATTTTCATTCTGAAAT
Organism: Salticus scenicus; assembly: GCA_963930645.1. Lineage (NCBI taxonomy): Eukaryota > Metazoa > Arthropoda > Arachnida > Araneae > Salticidae > Salticus > Salticus scenicus. The sequence continues at coordinate 86,850,359 of OZ005652.1, forward strand.
TTGAACTTCTGAAGTCATCGTCGCGTTATTCGATCTCTCCAGACTGTTATCGGAAAATTTTCTCAAGTAAATCATAGTTAAACGAATCCGAAAGGTTGGTTTTATCGATTTATCTAACTGAAACGTCATTTCACAAACGAGAATTCGATGAAAGGAGTGCAAGAGCTACTCTCTGAGCGTAGCTTTTCCGAAAGTAAATCTATTAATAGAATTCATTTTGGTAAGTAAACAATGCATATTATCCAACCGTTCTCAAGAGAGCTGTAGCCAGTTTCTAACTAAATTATTCATTAGATTAAGTTTTACTGTTATGTCTTTTGTAAGTGTGCGCGTTGTTTCGCACCTTCTACAATAAACTTGTTTGTTTGATTTACCGTTTTACGCAGAATTGTGCTGGCGCATAATTAGAAATATCGTAAAATGTCACAAAAGCGTGTATGGTAAGGAATACGTTAAAACATGTTGTGAAGGAACGTGTAAAGGCCCAGTGTGTGATATTTACATTCAATTGATTAGACGAGGATCCGTACTTCAGACTTTGTTGGATATCAGAGAAATGTTTACGTTTACAAATGTACTATCTTTTTTTATTATTATTATTTGTTTGATTAAGTCGGTATGTTTTGAAATGCATTTCTAAGATTTTGTTAGTATGGTGGTAGCTTTTTAATGGGCAGAAATACAAGTTTGCATTCCGCACGTCGTTAACGATGAGAAAACGGTAAATTCCCACATTTTACTTTTCTCTAACGTAAAGTGAAACTACATGACGCTATAAAATTTTGCAGCGTAATGCAAATGTAATTTTTGTCGTATAATTAGTATCGCCTTAGCTTTGTTACAATTACAGCCGAGAACGGTTCTAATAAACACGACATATTTTGATAGAGAACCGAATATATTATCATCTAAAGTCTTAATGAATACGGTAAAATTTTATAAACAATAACCTGTTACTCAGGTAGAGCACATTATGGTGCCAATTATTGCTATCATGATACATATTTGGAAGAAAACATAGCCGTTCAAATAATTATACAGTATTCTGATTTGAACATGCGTATAAAACTTCTAAATGTCTTATTTATTCATTTGTTTATTTTTAACGCTGATTTCAGACGTATAGTGTATTCTTCGACCATATTTCATGAAACCATGGAAGCATCTGCGCAAGTGCTAACTCAACGAGTCCAATGCTAAAATAGGGGTGACAGTCATCTGAATCAGAGAAAATGAGCAATAACACAGAGCGCGGAATTACTGGATTTTTCCAAATTTCAAAATGTCGGTCAAGCTGGCATCCCTCCAACATTTTGGACGCGTTCTCACTGCTAGTTTTAGAATATGTGGCTGCACTGTAATCACGTTTCCTAAAACTAGCAGTGAGGAACAATCCAAAAGCTTGGAGGGGTGCCAAACTAACCGACAGCTTGGGATTTGGAATCGTCGCTTATTTTTTCTGAATCAGATGACTATCTCCCCTATTTTAACACTGGACTCGTCGAGTCAGCGCTTGCGCAGCGGCTTCCATTTTCTCAAGAAATGTGGTCAAAGAATACGTAAAAAATCAACGAAAGGTAAGGTGGGTTATAGCCAGTTGTTTAAAATTTTTTTAAGTCTCTCCTTTATTGATTAGTTGGCATGTGGCGAATGTATTTTTTCAGGTCCACTTGTTGAATGAGAAATCATATTCTTGCAGCATAACGGCCCTCTTCACTTACCGTCGCTGGAAGCCCGAGCCAATGTTATTCTATGGGGAAATTTTCTTTACAAATAACTTATTAACTGATACATATTTTTAAATTCTGTTTTCACATTCAGAAAATTCCCAACCGTTAAATTGACGGACCTTTTTTAAATATATATATATTTAATATTCTATTTTGAAATTGCAAATAAAAAAATTTCACATACTGAAAATTCGTATTTTGCAGCTTCAAAATAAAATATAAAAAATTAAAATAATAATTTTTTAAAAAAGGCCCGTCAATTTAACAGCTGGGAATTTTCAGAATGTGAAAACAGAATTTAAAAATATGTATTAGTTAAGTTATGTGTAAAGAAAAATTTCCCATAGAATAACATTAGCTTCGGCTTCCGGCAGCGGTGAGTGAAGAGGGCCCTTGAAAACAGCGACGGTGCGTCTCTGATTCAAGCATTTTTTTCTTTTTTTTCCCCCCGTCTGATGAAAGTTCGTAAGTACTCGAAACAATTGTTGTGTGTTTTTTGCAATTTATAGCGCTTCTTTTCGAAATTATTATAGTTCATCATTGTGAGTATTACTCCAAGGAAAAAAAAAAAAAAAATATATATATATATATATATATATATATATATATATATATATATATTTATTTAGGCGTCCTAAGAGATAATATTTCAATATGTATGCTATAAATTTGTTAACGGCAATTCTAAAGCCTGGAAACTTTAAGTATATTTAATTTTTTATAAAAATTCCGAATTTTTTCCCCCGTAACTTTTACATCATGATGCAGCACCACCGCCTTTTACTTATCTCGCTTCGACGCCATATTTTTTTTATTTATTTAAATTCTCCGAAATAAGTTTTTTTTTTTTTTTTTTTACCCCACTAAAAATTTAAAAAGAAAAAAAAAGTATGTGACGTAAAATGGTACTTCTTTGTAAAAGAAATCGAATTTTCAATGAATGTGGACGATGGTGAGAAGATCCTTTTGATCCTTTCATTCTAAATTTGGTAATGTAGTTTTGATACTGTCAAAACTTTTTACATGAATATCAAATTCGATTATTCAAAAAAAATTGAAGCTTTTCGGAGCATTATCTGTTTAATTTTTTTGGGTGGAAAAAAGTACATTATCTCTGATCGCATTCAAAATTGGAAATTTTGCGTTTGAGGAGCGAGAGGGTAAAATATTTAATGCGGTATTTTATAGATATTTTATATTTTCATTATATTCAGTTAAAACTTGTTTTGGTAGGTCTTGAAACAATTTCCATAATGATTAATCTTTTATAGGGATTTTATTTTTATTTATTTTATTTATTTTTTTTTTTTTAAAGAAAACTTAAGATAATGTATAAAACTTTTTGTGCGTTTTACGAAACTGTCGTTGTACTGAAAAATCAGTAATTCAACTGAATTTTTTTTTTTTTTTTCCTTCGGTTAATGCCATGTATTTATTTCCCACCTAAGCTTTTTTTTTTTTAAATAAACATACAAGATCCGCTGTAGTTTACTTTTAAATTTTCAACTATTGATTTTTAAATACCTGCTATGTAATTTTAGATTAGCCTGGATCTATTCCTCCATGGAGGAGGTGGTATTGCTCTAATAAACCCTTAATGTGTGTGGAGGAGGGGGGGGGGGTTACACTAACCCAAATTATTCCATGGATATGAACCGACGAGTTTATATGTATTGAAAATTAGGTAAGAATAACCTTTATAATACAACATGAATGAGGGAAAAAAAAAAAAATAGAAATATGATTTTGGTTCTTTTCTTTCAAGAGAAAGACCCAAAGAGATAAATAAGGCTCCTTTATGTCTTATTTACTTCCTTAATTAGGCAGAGCAAAGAAACAAAATAATCTGGTGTGTCACTCACACGACTTTCTTTTACCCTGAAATTTAATACTATAAATACAGGTTGGAGACTAAGAGGTAAGATAAAGATGTTATGTAAACCTATGTTAAACAATTCAAATTAGGCTTTGGAAGAGTTTTATATGATAATTAATTCTGTGTGAGGGGAGCTACCGCCCCCCTCAACCCACCGTTTCGCTAATGCAGCTACATTTACATAGAATTTAATTCGGCTATTAAAAAATAATTTATTAGAATTATTATTTAAACAAATTATCTTTTATGATAATGTAGGCGATTTCCATATTAGAGAAGTAGTATAACGCTACATATCCAAAAAAAAAAGTTGAATTTATTCTTATTCTTCTTCTTATTATTATTTTGTTGTTGTTAAAAATGAAAAAAATCTATAACTTTATTTTAAATTATCGCAGATCGATGGTTCAAACATTCATTTTGCGAGCTCTTTGGAAAGATACCCATCATGATACCCAGGGGGGAGGCGAGGCTCCTACATACACAAAATTTTTTTTCCCAGTTGACTATCTCTATTACAAAAAATATAGATTCGTTTCATTTGGTTTAGTGCAGTCTATAGATGTTAAACTCTATTTACCTGCTATTTCCCCCATAAACGTAATGTATCTGAATACTTTTGAGTGTCCCTGTACACGAACCATTTGCTTCATCTCGACGGAAAGCTTACTCTAGCATCCCTATATGATACACATTTAGAATACCGAGTTTGGAATTTCTGCTACTATTTGTTCTTGAGATATGCTGATAACGTACACACAGACAGACACGCAGACTATTCACTAAAAACATGATTTTCGTATTCAGGGGACCTCAGAACATGTAAATATAACAAAAACTCGCGTTCGAAAATTTAACCCTAAAACAATACTTTCTCGACCCTACGGGTAAGGGAAAGTAAAAATACAGTCACTGACATGAGTGAAAATACACTTTCAAATCTAGAAGTTTTAGTTAAAGATCTAAAGAAATGTGAAGAAATTCCGTAATCCTCTTCAAACTGTAGGGTACACATATCTCAGAGAAAGTTTTGTCCCGAGAGTACAGGATATCAGTCATAAATTAACCAAAAAAATAACCTTTGGGATCACCCTGTAAAAAAATGTTTAAAATGGGTTCTGGCTATATAGTGTATGATTATGAACCTTCTTTTAATTATAAAGTTATATGAGAATTACACTTATATTAACAGAGGTTAATATAAGTGTAATTAATAATTACACTTATATTAACGTCAAGCTTACACTTTAATAACGTCAGCAATTTTTCGTATATTTTGTGTTTACAACATGCATGGTTTAAAAAATAATGCAATGTCACTTTTAGGAAAATTGACATACTACATTAGACACGACATACTACAATCAGAAAAAAAAAAAAAAAAAAAAAAAAAAAAAAAATCTAATATTTGGCGAAATATGAGCATTTTTACTAAATTTTTAACTGTGCACATGCAACCGCTAGAAAGATTTCTTTTGCATAATTTATTAGTCAAATGTATGGATTAAATTGGAAGATGTAGAAATCGGAGGCTCTTTTTAAAAACATTTTAACATTAGGCGGCTCTTTCGAACATTTTAATTGTCCAAAACTACTTGTAATGCATGATAATGTTAGTGCTTCTTTATTTAATCATGTGAAGATTTAGTGCGTTAAAATGAATGATTAATTTTTTCCTTTTAGATTGCAAAGCTAGTCCCCACCCCCCTCTTTGTATATATATATGTATGATATAAGAAATGAATATATATATTTGATAAAAGAACTGAATACTAAGTGAAAAAAGGGCAAAATCTTAACAAATAAAAAAGATAAAACAATGAGATGGAGCAGAGAAGCGGATATATAAATATATTATTCCGTATAATTACCCTAACAGTTCATGTAAAATATTAAAAATTATGGTATACTGTATATATATATTATGAATATCTTTAGTATATATTTCATGTTATTTATCTTTCTCTTTGTCCTCCTTCATACACACACATACGTGAACAAAGTATTAAAAACCTAAATGACATATATTTAAACACCAATTTATAGCAGCCTTGAATTATTTAAAAACATTATTTTGTACTTTGAAACCTCACAAAGTACAAAATAATGCTTTTAAATTCAAACATATGTGGATTCAACCAGCATCCTTAGAGAGATTGAATTTATGTTGTTATACATAATTTAATAGTCTTCTTCTTTTAGTCAGAAGAAGTTCTTAAAATCGTAACATCATTACTATAAAATTCTTCGTTGCTGTTACAACATATATATTTTTTCTTTTGTTTGTATCCAGCCAGTAACTCAAAACCACAAACGGTACTGTAGATTAAACTTACATTGCCGAAGAAAACTCCAAACACAATTTTCTCTTTCTGTGTAAATCGAGTTTAAGAATTCGAGTCCACGCCGACAAAAAAAGAAGCTAAGATCTTTCAATGGATCAAAAAAAGATTCTTTATACAAAAGAAAAAAAAAAAAAAAAAAAAAGGATAAATGGCCCTTACTGGAAGATTTTACTAAAAGCTCTTTTTAGAATTTTTCTTTTCTAACTCAATGTATATCATGTATTCACATATATTGATCATATTAGACACGATGGACACGCAAAGGAAAAAAGAAAAAAAAAAAAGGCTGCACAAATTTTTCGTCTAAAAAGAGGAAAAGAGTGAGGGTAGACGAGAAGGAGGTTTGATATTCTACTTTTACTGTCCTCCCTTCCAGTAATATTCGAGGAACGTGAAAGCAAGCAATCCAGATAGCAGGATCGCTATATTCATGACAGGAGAAATGCGTCGAATGCAATGCAGAGCGATGACAGCATCAGTTTGAACTTGCTATTCAGGTAAACTGAATGACGACAGCTTCAAATATAATATATTGAGCAGGAAATTACGTAAACGCAGGCTTTAGCTGCCGCATTTTAGTGTTACGTCAATAGTAACTGCTTAATAGTTATTTATCTTAAAATATTATTCCGTACTACAATTTCAAATAGGATAATAATAATAATAATAAAATAATAGTAAAAGTTGATTAGAATTGCTGTAAAAGACCTTCCTGATTTTTTTTTTTTTTTTTTTTTTTTTGAGACGTTTTACAAAACTCCATTATTTCAAAATTTAAATGCTTGACTTAAAATGTTAATCCCTTCATGCATGTCATTGTTTTTGAGAACACTATACCAAATTTAGAAGCCGCCCTATAAACAAAAAGTTTTATTTCAAAAATATTAGTAAGTAAGAAACTGGTTTTGCTCATTTAAGACCCAACATGCAAGAAATGGTAAGGTAAATTGCCAATTTAAGTTGATTTCCGGTTTAGATCATATTTGGATCGATATGCGGAAAGGGGTTAATCTCTCTTCAAATATTTTGAGTGGGAAATTGCGTAAATACAAGTTTTGTAATCTTCCCTTTAAGTAAAACTCACCAGAATTAAAAATGTTTGAGATTCGATAATTTTACGAAATTCAATAATTTTACATTTCCTGCTCTAAAAAAAAAAAAAAAAAAAAAAAAAAAAGAAAGAAGATATCCGATACCATACTTGCAGATTCTTATGTAAAATGACCTCCTGAATCCGAATCTGGCCCCAATTTTGCCCCATCACCCACCGTTTTTTTTGGTATGCCCCCACCCCCATTTTTATCATTGTTTGGCAATTTCATATCCATCAGTTTTATTTGGAGAGGAACAATGATTATTTTAACCGTTAAATGTCTTCTGACCTGAGGAGCTACAGAGGTAGAAAGTTCTAAAACACGAACATTTGTAGTAAGGAGGATATTTGAGGGAATTTGTGCCCAGAAAACAAACAAACAAAAAAATCAATAAAAACAATCAGTTTCTGTTTCCTTTCTTTTTTTTTTTTTCCCCCGCAATATTCCTCTTATTTTTTACATATTCCAGCTTCCAGTTTGCCATTTTCTTACCAAAACACGCCAAATAATAAAAGTTATACAGTGAAAATTTTTTCAAAGTGTTGGTGAGTGGAGTAAAGGTCTCAAAGCCCTCGCAAGAAAGTTTGACTGATTCACTGCACTACATTTGCTTTCAATAACTCCCACGTTAAATGTTTTGGGCAGTAAAACATGAACAGTAAAATATCCTTCTTTGACACGTGTTAAAGACCACCACACAATATCACCAACGTCAAGAACATCATAAAGCTCACTCTCTTATCGCAAAACGTGCGTTAAAGGTAGATAACGACTGACGACTACAATGATAAGAGCAATGACCTTTAACACGTGTCAAAGCAGGTGATTTTACTGTTCATGTTTTACTGTCCAAAACATTTAACGTGGGAGTTATTGAAAGCAAACGTAGTACAGTGAATCAGTCAAACTTTCTTGCGAGGGCTTTGAGACCTTTACTTCACTCAACAACATTTTCAAAAAAAAAAAAAAAAAAAATCACTGTATAATTTTTATTATTTGGGGTATTTTGGTAAGAAAATCGCAAACTGGAAGCTGGAAAATGTAAAAAATAAGAGCAATATTGCGGAAAAAGAAAAAAAAAAGAAAGAAACAGAAACTGATTTTTTTTTCTTTTGTTTTCTGTGCACAAATCCCCTCAAATATCCTCCTTACTACAAATGTTCGTGTTTTAGAACGTTCTACCTCTGTAGCTCCTCAGGTCAGAAGACATATAACGGTTAAAATAATCATCGTTCCTCTCAAAATCAAACTGATAGGTATAAAATTATCAAACAATGATAAAAATGGGGGAGGGGGCACATCAAGAAAACGGTGGGTGATGGGGCAAGATGGGGGCCAGATTTGGATTCAGGAGGTCATTTTACATAAGAATATGCTAAAATGGTGTCGGGGGGCAATTTTCATGCCGAGTAGTCAGTCGTCGTCGGGGACAGAAAATATTGGAAACGGGACATATTTTTCGTATCGGGAACAATATTAGTGAATGATCGATTTGTCGATGACACTTTTTCTTTTGTTTACCTTTTGCTGCAATTGCTAGAGCAAGAATGTTTCTGTGTTTCGTCACTAATAAAATTGCAATGTTTTCGCGCTTCTTCAGAAAAAGTATATATATTATTACAATTCAGACAGTAAGAATGTTTTTGCATGTTTCGTCACTAGTAAAATTACGATGCTTTCGTTTCTTCAGAAGTATTATTACAATTGGAACGAAAAGATTGCTTTTCCCTTTTCTTGCTACGAATAAAATTTGAAAGTCATCTCTTTTGCAATTATATCATCTTCTTCGGTAACAAGTATTGTTACAATTGGGGGCAACAATGTCTTCCCATGTTTTGCCACTAGTAAAATTGCAGTTTTTCTTTTTTCAATTGCTTCATCTACTTTAGTTGCAAGCAGGGTTAGAAATAAGCGGTTGTTAGTCGCATTTTGCGACCAGTTTTTTCATTTTGACGCCTAGAATTACAATCACGGGTGCCATATTTGACGCCTGGATTTTTTTCTCATCATACCTAATAATTTTCCCAATCCCATCAGACTATAAACAAGTCTATTTCAGTCAATTGAACCTAATAAAAACTGATTTAAGAAATCTTATCTCTATGAAAGTAGTTGACGATTTGTTAATGATTAAATTAAACAGCCCTAAACAGGAAGATTTCTGCCTGGAAAATAATGTTAAATTGTGGTGGAATGATGTATCTTCTGGGCGAAGAATAAATTTGCGATTTAAAATATGTACGTTTAATATTGTCAATGTAATTACATTCATTACATAAACATTTTTTATATAATCTTGCATATAATATTTATAAGTTGATGCTTTATTGTTATTATTTTTTTTAATATACATATTTAATTATAGATGGCACCTAGATTTTTCATTTGGACACCCAAAAAATTTAATCCCGGTGTCATTTTGACGCCTAGTTTCAAAATTCTTATTTCTAACACTGGTTGTAAGTATATTTGGATTTACTATTTTATTCATTTACTATTTTATTTTATTTACTATTTTATTAATTTGCAAAAAAACGTATCTATCTTCCTAATACGTAGTATGGTTTCTTTTGTGATGGAACATGCCGAAATAAAGTTTTCTTAAACACACACACAGTGAGAGAAGAAAGAAATCCATCGTAACAAATAAAAACAATTGATCAACAGAGTAGCTTATTTTATTTCATTAAAAGAAGGGCGATGACGATTGTTTCAAAAATTTTTACTAATCAGAAATACCTAAGAAGTTCTATTTGAAAATCAAAAAGAAAAACTAACAGTAATACAATAATATTTAGCAAATTTCTTGTGCGCTGAAATTTTTAAAATTAGATTGTTATAAAAGAAAGTATGCAAAACAAAATCATATCATCTCATTAAAACAAAAGGTTTGTGGGTTTTCATTAAAGTCAAAAGAACTTCAAATTCTATAAATAACAAACAAACAAAATAAGAAATTCGATAGAAAATAAACATTTTCGTGACCTTTTTATGTGCCTCTTTCTTTTGTGTTGATCGATTGAGAAAACTTGGCAGAACCTTATCGTTTAAACATTAAATATTCTCTTACATATGTAAGCTTATATTTCATAATATATATACATACTCTATATAAATGGGTATTTTTTCTTCTTCTTTAATTCACTGATTTACTACAAAATAATATAACTAATATTTGTAGTAGTAGATGTAAATTATTTTAAAATTACGGAAAAGTTTAATATTTTATTTATGAAATAAGTGCGATGCTTCATAAAATTATTATTTGCGTATTCTACATTAGTTAAGTAAATTGTAAGATTATAATACGAAATAATGTAAGTGATTCAAAGTTTTGTTTAAAATTAGCTTTTAACGAATTGTATTTAATTAAGTTAGAAATACATAAAGAATCCACATAGAAAAAACTTAAAAATATATCAGGGAATGTGCAGTAAAATTTTAAGGGAAAAAATTGTTATATCTCTGTTTGTTCTAAAATAAGGAATTAAAATGAAAACATTTAATATGAAATCATTAACTGTTGAGTATCACTTTAAAAATATACGGACATTTTATTTATATCGGTTTCATTACTGACATACATTCTTATATATAGTGAAACAGCATATTGCTTCTTTTACCGGCAATTATTGGAAAATAATTCAGTTCTCATTCCCCCCTCCCACCTTATATCCAGCTCATGAATAAATCCAAATCTATATTTCAGAGCGCATTCCAAAATCACCAGTATGAAAATTTTTCGTTCCAACATCATAAGAACACCAATGGGAAAGTTTAAAAATTGAAATAAACAAAAACTTTAGCCATTTTTTTTTCTTTATGTAAACTAAGGAAATATTTTTAGTTTTCAAACTGGGAAGGAAGCATTTATCGATCTTTGAGTGCCTTAAAACTGGCTGGTAGAATGTCAAACTTTTTTTTTTTTTTTTTTTTTGGGGGGGGGGGGGGGAGGGGGTATTAATAGTTCTATTTTATCTTAGGTGGACTTAATTTTCTTGATTGACCATAATATTTACACTACAGTGATTATTCAGAAATTTTTTAAAAAAAGATATTAAATAAATTAAATAATTCTTTTGACTACTTTATAACAGAATGCTATTTGACAGCGAATTTCTTTAAGTGTGTGAGTGTACAAAATAACCATAGACATTACAAAATCTACTTTCATAAATACATCTCTAGAATCACAATTATGTTAAAATTAAGGGAACTCTCTATTTATCGTCGCCGGAAGCCAAAGCGACTGTTATTATTTGATTAAATAATCCCCATTATAACACACTAACAATAAATATTTTTAAATTCAGTTTTCATATTCAGAAAATTCACAACTGTCAAATTTGTTATAGTTTCCTAAAAAACTATTTATTTATTTTGACGTTTTAGAATGAGAATTTTCAATAAGTGAAAATTAGTATTTTACGAATTTAAAGTAAATTTGAGTTAAAAAAAAAAAAAAAAAAAAAAAAAAGATAACTAATTTAACAGTTGGGAATTTTCTGATATATGTGAAAACGTAATTTTGAAATATGTATTAATTAATGAATAATAATTGGGATTATTTTCCCATAGCTTGGCTTCCGGCGACAATAAGTAAAATGTCCCTTTAAGATTTTTTTTTTTTTTTTTTAATACGCTCAAAAAGACGTTTCTAGATGAAAGAAGGTTAGAACTCTAAAAATCTAAAACTGACAAAATAATTTATGCTAAAACTACTATTTTTTATTTTTTTTAAGTTCCATACTATTCCTTTTCCACGCTGGTCTTACTATGGAGTTTTCCATTCACTAAATTTTGAAATTATAACAATCGTTAAGTCAAAATTAAGATTTCTCTTTAAATAAAAAAGGTATTTTGCAGTGTTTCCACCAAAGTGAACTATTAATTGAGTTTTATAATCTGCACCATATTCCATAAATCTTCCTTTGACGATTTCATCTGCATGAAACCATAATCTGCTATCTTCCCCATAACAGCCTACGGATAATCCTTCCAATCTGCATACATATTAGACATTAAACAGTTATCGCATTGAAAATAACCTTCCATAGTTCGAAATTGTCGGAAGGAAACAGTGCATGCATGTGTTGAGTAAAGTCGATAACACTTCTCATTTGCAATTCAACGTTCCGTCTCAGCTAATTACTTCCCTATATGGTACTATTACTAACCTTTATCTATTTGCCAGCGAAAATTACCTAAAATTCTTGCAATTATAAAGGCTTAATCTAGGGTATTGGTCCTTTTTCTTAAAATTCTGTTACCTTAAAATGCACTCCGCAACTTGTTTGGTTTTATCTCTTTAAGATACACTCTCTTTTCCCCTTTATAATCCAATAAGTCAATCTAAAAAGTTTGGAGAAATTTTCTTTACTTTAACAAAATGTTAGATTATTTTAGTTTATTTCTTTATTTTCTTCTTCTTACCGTTCAATTGATCAACGTTGTAAAATTAGTTTTAGACTTTCTTCCTTTTCTCTAACACTTGTTTGAAAAACCTCGATCGTAAAAAAAAAAAAACAAGATAACATCTTCCTGCTGCACTTTATCGATTATTTTATCTTTTCTAGAACAGTATACAGTTCCATAAAGAAATTATATTTCAATGACAATACTTTTATATGTTGCATATACACTATACAGTATACACTTAGCATAATAAATTTTGTTGCAAATGATTAAAACTTTTTCCTACATCAAACGTGCCGTTATAGTAAAAGTAGAGGGTGTCTCGTATTGAATGGGACAAAAAGAAAGCATACCAATGAACGCTGTAATTATTTTAATGTGATAAATCAAATTTATTACGAAATAATAGTTATCCAAGTCTTTATAGACGTTCTATGTGTGCCCCCTGCGGTCACACGCCAAATATCTATGCAGTATTCCAATTTTCGCCATATCCATGATAGAATATCCTTTGTTAATCATCCGAGCATTCAGTTATCCTCTACATCAGTTGCTGTAAAGTCCTGCGGAAATGGAAGCACGAGCACTCAGTCTATAACATAAATCCATATGGAAAAATCACAAGGAGTTCGGTGGCGAAGAAAGCAATGACATATTTTCTGATCCAGTATGCCAATTCCTTCATTTCTATGTAAAAGGTGGGGTAATTTTGATTAACAATGCCTCTAGCAGCGATTTTGTAACCGGAAGAATTTTCGCTGTCAGATAAAACTTGTATAATTGTAATTTCAGAATTAATTTGTTTCAGCTAAATAAATCAAGTACATAACTTGTATTATATTTATTTTGCTGCATTCAGTATGAAACACCCAGTAGATTTGTAGTTAAAGTGGAAACGAACGCCAGTATATTTACAAAAACCGCCCTTGGCAGCAAACTTAGTGACTGATTTGGTGATTTTGAAATCAAATTTGGACAGAAACGATAGTTTGGGGTTGCAGAAAATTAGAAGCTCTATGTCAATTAGGATCCGAGTTCTGGAATTTTCCATTGGATTCCGGAGTTTGCTTGAATCGCCACGACGCAGCTAAGAGTATGAAAAGGTTTAGATTAATTTCCAGAAGTCGTCTGTCTTCAGACAGTTGTTCCGACCGGTCGTCTCTTACAGACTAAGCTTCAAGTGGGAAATCATTATCAGACGAATCAGCGAAATACCAGCTTTGCGATGTATTTAAGCTGTTTGTTTTGCTTTTGAGGTAACAAGCGATTGTTTCATTTGCATCCTCCAAAATATTCTTTGGATTGTAAGTTTTGTGATACCTTTTGATAGTTTTGTTGGATTATTTAGTGGATATAAAATGAATGAAATGCATTTATCGACTAAAACCTGTAATGTTTTTCTATGAATTACTTTCTTTAGATAAGAAAGTCGACATTTTCTTAAAAATACGTCAGTTATGTATTCTCGTAATAGTACTTGGGAAAAATATAGATTTAATGTAAGAGTTTAAAATGATACTGCAAGAACTTAAAATATATATATATATATATATATGTGTGTGTGTGTGTGTGTGTGTGTGTGTGTGTGTGTATAAATATTCAAGCAATGCCAATTTCTTTGAATATCTAAATTAGAATAATTTAGTTTTATTAAAAGTCTTATTTTGGGCACAAAATTAACAATAATAAAAATAAGACATTTAAAATAAAAACATCCCCCCCCCCAAAAAAAAAAGACGGTTTTTCAGGACAGATAGGTAATTATCTGCAAACATTAATTGGTGATATTTTGATAATTACTTCGAAATCAATTACATTTAATACTTATGCATTTAAAAAAAAAAAAAAAAAAAAAAAAAAAAAAAAATCAATTACATTTCACACTTATGCTAGAAAAATACAATTATCACTGCTTTTTTTAAAAAAAAAAAATATATATATATATATATATATATATATATATATGAATTAATGATATTACTTACTTGAGGGTGGGGGACAGAAATAAATTCATTAACGAAAAACCACAAGTTGCAATTACAGGGTGGCTACAGAAAAAAAAAAAGTTCCTTGATTTTTCCCCCGACTTCCTTGATTAATTTTGATAAATTTTCATGATTTTCTATTACTTACATTCCATAATTTTATGTATATCGCACCCTAGTACCCTTATACATTATTAACATCAAAATATAAAATTATTCCTCACGTTGTTGCATTATAAATATTTAATTTTTTTTTTCTTTTTTATTTATTTTTTTTTAATGTTAATTTGGCGATTATTCAGTCATACTTGCGAAGCAAAAGTAAAAAGTTTCTTGATTTTTGGATATTTTTTAAGAAATTCCCTTATTTTTTCAGATTGATAAACTTCCCTGATTTTTCGATTATTTCCCTCATTATAGATACCTCGAATAAAAGTAATATCTTTTAAAAACTAACTTTTATAAATATCAACTGCAAAATATTTTATTCATTCATTCATTCTTTACTTATTTATTTTTATTAGATAACCATTTGATTAAATTTTATAGAGATTAAACTCTGCAGACATTGGAACATTAAAATTTACTTACACATTACATACCTTATTTAATATTACTGATTTAGAAAAAAACATTTCAAAAGCTTAGTTAATATATGATACAGAATAATAAAATAAAAATATACTGTTAAAAATACATTAAAAAAAAATCAATGATCCTTTATTTGAAACTTTTTAATGAAAAAAAAAAAAAAAAAAAAAAAAAAAGAAGCAGGCTGTGCCCATTACAAAACTTTTTTTATAATTTCCTATACAAATTAACACTATGCAAATGATTTATCAAAATTATTTTCTAAGGTAAATGCAAACAATTTTCAGTTTAATTATTGTTTTTCTTTTATGAAAAATAAACATAGATAAACTTCAAATCATCGCAGATAAATGCTTTAACAATTAGTTTTAAAAGAGGCATGGACGAGTTCTTTTAAAAAAAAAATACACCTATTGAAAATTTACATTTCTTGGGGAGGGCGGAGCGATTCTACAGAATCACACACAAAATAAATAAATAAATAATAAATAAAACCAACATGACACTGTAAATACATATATTTCATAATGATTAGTTTAATATAACCATTATTGCACACATTTATATGAAATTTAATCTTTTGCTAGTAAATATTATGATAAAACGGGACGACAGCGCCACCTATTGAGCGACATGTATTAAAAGTTGACAGATACCAATTATGTCCTAAAACATATATATATATATATATATATATTTTAAAAGGAAATTCTGTATTTTAGTTCTCGAGTATTACTATCAGCTATTTAATAATTTTAAATAGCTAGCAAAATATTTTATCATCACACAGACATACGGACATTTTCTAAAAAGGGTGGCAGGATAAATCGTATTCAGGACATCTGAAAACGCGTAAATCCATTGGAAACCGGAAGTCGAAAATTTTTTCGAATCCAATATTTTATTCTTTTGAATATGGAAGAAAGTAAAGAGGTTTACAATCATCATCAACAAATGAGTTGGATATTTCTATTTCAATATAAACACAAAAATCTGAAGAAAAAACTGATCTTCCAACTAAAAATGATGTACTTTAAAAAAAAATCTGGAGTGACTCCACTCGACTTTCCGAACATTGAGTAATTAACAGTTTTATAGATAAAGTAAAGAAAGAGTAGTTGTTAAACAAACAAAAGAGAGAAAACCATAATAGAGTGTTTGAGTATTTTTCTCCATCTATTACACGTTGTTTTATTTAACGCTACTGAACTTTGAGCCCATAGATCATAATGACAAAGAAATTTTCGTTGTGTCCCTGTAAAAACCTATAAATGTTAGATTCACCAAAATGCTTATAGTTAGTGCAACAGTGATTTATAATACTCATATAAATTTTCAGCTGAATTCAATAAGGCGTTTAGATGCTATCGTACTTTTAAAAATTTGGTCCCATAGGCCATAATGATAAAGAATTTTTCTTTGTGTCCCTGTAAAAAAAATGTAAGTGCTAGATTCACCAAAATCTATACAGTTAGTTCAACTGTGATCTATAACATGTGTACAATTTTTTTGCTCGGATTAATAAGGCGTCTAGACACTATCACATTTTTAAAAATTTGGCCCCATAGGCATAATGATAAAGAATTTTTCTTTGTGTCCCTGTAAAAAAACTATAAGTGCCAGATTCTCCAAAATCTATACAGATTGAGTATTTGTGATCTATAATATGTGTATAAAATTTTTGCTCAATTGAATAAGGCGTTTAGATGCTATCGCACTTTTAAGATTTTGCTCCCATAGGCCATAATGATAAAGAATTTTTCTTTGTGTCCCTGTAAAAAAACTATAAGTGCTAGATTCACCAAAATCTATAGGGTTCGTACTATGGTGACTTACAATATGCGCACCAACTTTCAGGTTAATCGAACGAAGCGTTTAGACGCTAGCGTGTTCACCCACAGACATACACACATACATCATCGTAAAAATAGTGAAAACGGACTCAGGGGACCTCAAAACGTATAGAAACATCAAAATATCGAATTCGGATTTTTGACATGATTACAATACTTTCCTCACTATAGTGTTCGGAAAGTAATAAGAGAGAGAGAAAACCTAAAACACTATATCAATAAAATATTGAAATTAAAAAATACTGATTTTTATCTTCAATTAAGCCTTTAGCATTTTCTTTTTACACCGCGTATTGTAAAAGTCGGAAGGGTCAAAGAAGATAAGTTTTCCGTAAGATTAAAGAAGCCCAGATGTTTTGCAGCTGCTACATCACTTAAATCTAGCAAATATTGGGCGTCAGCTGCAGAAACAGCTGCTGACTAAGTCATTACATTACAACTCGAACGAAAAAAGCAAACAAGATTAGGTTTGTGAGCTAAAGCAATAATTTTAAATAGCTATATTGAATTTATGAACCAATAAAATCTCAAAACTTTTCATGACATTCTGTAATAGTATTTTGAGATTGGAAATGGTTAAGAAAAACTTGGCATTAAGCAGTAGCAGTGATGCCAGATTGGGGATTTTGTCCCCATTTTGGGGATTTTTGAGGCTTCTGGGGACAATTTTGGGGACAAAATGTTTGTGGTGACTTTTTTGGGGAATTCTAAAATTTTTGGGGACAAATCTGGGGAGTTCTTGAACTTTCTGCCAATGTTGGTAACGTAATGATTTATCCCTACGACCAGGGATTTTCAATAGCTTTATTGTTATTTGGGGATTTGTTTCAAAAACTGCCTTCATTATTGGTAAAAATCTGAGCTTAAATCCATTTAAATCTGCTTAATAATTTTTTTTGAAAAATTTTTTATTTTCCCTTTTTAGTAGAAATCAAGTTGATGATTTTTTCGAAAAAAACCCCCTGATTTGGAGAAATTTGAAGACCTGTTTGGGGAAATAATTTTCGACCATCTGGCATCACTGAGCAGTAGCATAGCATACCTTTTAAAAATTTTTAATACAAGGGAAAAATACGTCTGTTTCAAATAGTAATAAGTTTTTTAATTTTTATAAAAATTACACACACACACACACACACATAATACATATCCTTTAATGCTTTTAGAAACACATAAAAATTCTTCATTATAATAAAAATTGTTCCAAATTAATATATAAGCAAAATATTTCAAGCTTAATTCACCATCCATAAGATAATTAAGAATTTACATACTGGATGTGTAGTACTCATGACTTCAACTTTTTTTGGTAAAATAAAACACGTTTGCTAGTTTAGAAAATGAAAGAATTATTTATTGAAAGTATGCTACATTTGTAACTACAACTTTCACCCATCTTTCAAGCAATTGACGGATTCTATGAAGAAATCCGTTAATTGCCTTCCAAATTGCCAAATAATTTGCTAAAATTTTTATTGTAATTAATGAAGAATAATTTTGTTATGATTTCTGCAAAAGTTGAAACAATACATAAACATCATAAAAAGAAGAACAACTAAAAAGGCATTAATCAAATGAAAGACCAACTTTTCGCAATTATAATAACTTTTCAAAAAAGAAAAAAGTATGTGACATCCCCCCCCCCTTTAAAAAATAAAGAATTAACTTAACAGCTTGAGAACGCTTTCTAAAATATCGGTAATTATGTGCTTGATACAAGCGTGATTAGTCATAAACACGAGAGACTGCGAAAAAAATGGTTTTGTTGTTTTGTGCAATATAATAAAATTTTGTGAAGTAACCAATATTTAAATAAATTATACATAGTATGTTTTAGCTATCACAAGACTTTCTTCTATACTTTCCAATATAAATTCACGCAATACAAATTATTTATAAAATTATTTTCCATGATGAATGCAGGCGATTTTCATCTCAGAGAAGTATAACATTTAATGTCGAAATGAAGTCATTTTTGTTCCTTTTACGGAATCTAACTGAAGAACATCTGAGGAAGTTTATTTATTTACCCCCCCCCCCCCCCCTTCTGTTTTAGGTTTAAAATGAAAAGGAAAAAATCGATAAATTTGTTTAAAATTATCATAGATCTATGTTACAAAATTTCTTTTTAAAGTTATTGAAAAAATTTCTTTTGAAAGATACAGATATTAAAAATTTTACATCTTCGAGGACGAAAGTGATGTCATTACATAACAAAAAAAAAAAAAAAAAAAAAAACTTGTTGATTATTACTGATTTATTTTTAACTCTTGAATGTAAATATTTTTTCAAAAAATGCCATTAAACATTTATACGAAATTTATACTGTCATAATAAGAATTATGAAAAAATGGACTGACGGCGCCATCTGTTGAGCAATTGATTGCAAATATAAACAGCGCCAATTTATGTTAAGGCCTAAGTGAATATCAAATTTGGTTAAATTTTGCTCATTGGTTCGTAAGATATTGCGTCTACAGAATATTTAACACACACACACACACACACACAGACAGGCAATTTCTAAAAAAGGTTAAATTATGTTCAGTATATCTCAAAACGTGTAAAATATTTTGCCCATTGAAGCCTTGTTTTCTTAATTTTCTTCGTTAATGAAGGCTTTCTTGCAGGTCTTCTAGCACCTGCTTCGTTTAATTGTCTTTCCACTGTTCTTGTAGAAAGGCTTTTGTTAGACACTTTTCCCAAATCTCTTCTGAGTTCCGAACATGTTATAAATCGATTTTTCAATCATAGTCTTTTCAAATTGCTATCATCTCGTCCGGATGTGCAATGTGGCCGCCCAGAGCCACATTTCCTGTTTAAACTGCCAAAAACGTTAAATCTTGCTAATAACCGTCTCACGGACGATTCATTAATATTTAACTTTTTTGCTATCATGCGCATTGAAACATTATTTGCTTTCCATTCTAAAATTTTTGTTGTAAAGTTAATTGCTTTATCTTCGCCATCTTCTAAATACTTCTCAAAATTTGAACTTTTTTAACAATTATCTCTTGTTTTCAATACTTGGCTCAACGCGAAGTTTTACGTGAAGGACGACTTAATAAAACTTTTTCAAAAATTTACATTTTTAACGATAAAATTCGCGGTTGTGAAAGAGAAAAAGGAAAATATTCAAGTGCGGCCTTTTTTTTTCTTTTTTGTCGCTTAGATTACATCAAGGAATCCACAAAGTAATAACCAAATACATTTATAAAAAATTGTTAAACTACAATACTGCGAAATCAAGATGAAAAAACGAGTTAGCATGAATCATTCAAACATTTTTGAATTTAATTAGTGTTCACGAAATTTTAATATACTTCATACTGTGATATTTCAATGCATATGTTGATAAATTTCTATACCTCTAAAACAGTGATTAAAAAAAAAAAAAAAGATTTATGACCCTTAATTTAATACACAAACATTTTTTTTTATATATATTTTTCTAAATTTATTTTAAACAAACAGTTCTTTTTATTTATTTTTCTAAATTTATTTTAGGATTTTAATCCAATATGTTTTTCCT
The DNA here is from genome assembly GCA_963930645.1 of Salticus scenicus. Classification (NCBI taxonomy): domain Eukaryota; kingdom Metazoa; phylum Arthropoda; class Arachnida; order Araneae; family Salticidae; genus Salticus; species Salticus scenicus. The sequence goes on from OZ005652.1 coordinate 86,870,780, forward strand.
TTTTAAGGTAATCAATACTACACTAAAATGTTGTTTTTCCTTCAAATTTTATCCTTTCAACTTTTACCCTTTTAAAAACAAATAATTTTTAATATCAAAGTTTATGAACTATTTTCAGAAAAGTAAACTATTGTTTATAATATGCTTTTACTGATCACTGTTTACAAAGGGTTCTTAATGTTTATCAAGCTTTTAAGTAAACAAAAGGACAATGCGGAGTTATTAAAATAAGCCGATTATAAAGAAGAAAAAGTTTTCGTAATGAGTAAAAATAGATAACTTCACATAAAAGTAAATAATTTTTTAAAAAGTCAAGATAATGACAACATCCAGAATTATTTTATTGATTAAAATAAAACGAGATAAACGGGTACAAAAAAAAGAAAATTAAAAACGGAAAAAGTTTTGCGTATAAACACACAATTCACGTTTATCGATATTTTACAGGGCCACACAAAAAATTAAGTCCAAAATACACTGTTTTATTGGGAGGTTATTTTTTGAAATGGATTGTAAATGAGGATGCATATGAATTCTCCTAATTGATATTTTAATGTCTATTCATGGAATCTGAATATTAAAACAGTTTATCAGAGAGGGGCGAGGGGGAATTAGTCAATTGTTTGACCAAATAATAATAAATAAAATATGCTTTAGGCAGTAGAACGAAACATGTTGCCTTTCCTATTAAAAACGGTGTGTACAGGTTTTGAAAGTTATTCAAACAAACCTTTGATATGCCAAGATTCCTAATTTACAAAATGTTAAAAAATATTGAAGATGCAACTGTTGCAAATTTCAATGTGATGCAGTTCATATGCAGTGCCGTCCAAAATAAGTGGACAATAACATGGAAAACTTCAATCTCAATCTCTACCCCCCCCCCCCCTCCGTCTCTCTGTGTGTGTGTGAGAGAGAGAGAGAGAGAGGTGGGTTTGGGATTAAAACCAATTAAGACTATTAATCTAAGTCCATATAAGATGCTTTCTGTGAGGAGGGACGGGTGTTTTCTAAGGAATCTTTAGCCCATATTAACGCGAGTTTCTGAGAAAACTACAGAAAACCTCAAACAGCTAACACGAAAAGCGCAACTCAGCTTAGAACTCGACACTTCCCCTTTATCAGCTGTGAGAGCAAAACCTCTCGGCCACTGCAAGGGGCGAGAGAGATATCAAAGTTCATCAAAGTTTCAGTAATCAAATATCGAGATGAAAGCATAGAACAATTTATAAATTATTTTCTTCCCCCACCCTCTCCTTCGCTACATGAAGCGAAAAAATTTATTTCAGCTAAATTTTATAGTTTAATAAAATATGGAAACAAAATTTTTCATACTTTAATTGCAAAAGTCACATCTCAAAAATACTTGTTCTAAACATCAAAAATAAAAATCCTACGTTTCAGTTTTCAAGTAAGTTTCCGAATAAAGAAGTTTTCATAAAATATAATAAAAGTTTTGCTCCTAGATACTCATAAAATATCGCAACAAACAAGCTAATAAAGAGAGGCAATGGATCTTGCAGGATAGAATAACCAATTAAAAGAAATAGCTACGTCCCACCAAAATATATAGCGTAGCAATCTATTTTTGAGGCAACTTGATACTTTGCATTGTTAGCGCACTGTTTTTAGTATATCGGTTATTTTCTCCATGGCGACAGACCACCAATAGAATATCGGTAAAAATAGGAAATAGGGATGTTGCCATTTTCCTTTTACTAAACTATGTTTCGCTGCCAGTTCTGCGAATTTTATCGATTTGTTTGTATGTATAGAATACAGCAAAGCTGGTGGTTTTTATTTATTTATTTACTTATTTTTAAGTTTTCTTGAAAAGAAATAAAAAATGAGGTTAAAAAAAAGGCGATATCGGATTGGGGGTCAATTTTGAAGTGTCAGCAAAAGATGCAGAGTCAATATTTAAATTTTTGAAAAACCTGAAAATATACTATTTCTGGAATTTAAATGAAGAAACATGAATGACGCGCTGGAAATTACAGAAAAAAAAAAAGGGTTTAACTGAAAGTATATTAATGCTTCAAGAACAAATAAATATTTAAAAATGATTAATGTTAAATTACACCAAGACTTATTATCGCTACACAATTTAATAAGTAATTGATCATTTAAAGTTGAAGAGAGAGTGTGAGTATATAATACAGTCGAACCTCGTTAACGTGAATCTCAAAGGGGATAAAAAATTTGTTCATGTTATCAGTAGTTTATGCTATGAGTAACTAATATTCAAAAACTAAACTAATCTTCATTTTGACGGGGATTGTGGAAACATTTCATGTTAAAGGTAATTCACGTTAACAGTGTTCACGTTAACGAGGTCCGACTGTATGTAAATTAAACGAGATTACATGGGAGAAGACAAAAGGTTTACAACTGCATATGAATTCATCGTTTTATTTCACAATTTATTATTCAAATTTCAGTTGCAAATAACAAAAGCCAATTGTTACAGAATTATTGCTAATACATATAGGTATCGAAGAAGAAAAAAAATCAAAGTAAATGGAACAAAAAATGAGAAAAACGAGTAAATAAGAAAACAGAAAATGTACGTTAGCGCATAATTTTTCCAACTTTAAATAAAACTAAAAGTAACTAAAGTAAAAAAAAAACTAAGGCACTTACAAACAGAAGTCCGGGAATTTTATTTCAAGTATGTATTCAAGACATATGGCGCACACACAAAACTCGTTTTTAAGACAAACTCTTTTATACTTATTTTTTCTGAGACGATGTTAAGAATTATCATTACCCAGAATAACATAAAACAACGACGGTTTTATTTAATCGAATTTATTATTATTATTTTGGAAAATGGCAAAAAGAAGACATTTGAAAAGCCGGGGATATATATCATCCCCCCCCCCCTTAAATAAAGATGAGCTTAAATAAACGCAAAATACAGTTAAAAACACACACACACACACACACACACACAAAATTAATTAGCCATTGTCCGTACAGTTTTGGTACACATATTTTATTTATTTATTTTTATTTTATTTTATTTATTTAATCATAGTTTATGTTATGTTACAGCAATATTTTACAGTTTTATTTCATATAATTTCAAATCTCTTAAAAACGAAAATTAGAAAAT